>JASCZW010005318.1:0-246990 GCA_034211315.2 Aedes japonicus
TATCAAGACGCAGACCACGTTATTTGGTCTTGTGCTGAACATGTGGGAGTCAGGATCTGGAATCCTTATGATTCCCTTCGGGCTTGAGGTAGACAACCCAATGTGCCAATTCGAGATATTTTGCTGTACGTGATTTGGAGTACATGAAACTCATTTATGTGTTTTTGACTAACATTAGCATTAGATTGTAGTTAGTTTAACCTGTATGTTTAGTATAAGTTTTTTTTTTATATGTGTGTGTATGTGTGTGTTTTTTTTTTCTTTTTCAAGAAATGTTCAAGTCAAAAGAAAACCATAAATTGTATAGTTATAAGTGTTTAGATAATTTAGAATTTAAATTTAATGTGTTATGAAACCATACTTGAAATTCCCACCCTCTTCCCATCCGTAATTTGTAATTCCTATTAACCTCGAGACGGCCGCGAGTAATCGGCTCTTCCTCCTAACTTGGCTTTAAGATAAATGATGTAAAAAATATGAAAATTTGGCCCTGTAAAGTTAATTTGATTGAGCTCTGTGCAAATAAATGCATTATAAAAAAAAAAAAAAACTACTATTTTTCCTTTTCTATTTTAACCCTTACACAGCCAGTATTCAGAAGCATCCTGAAAATATTATAACCAGTATTTTTCTTAACAACATCAATATTTGCGCATATTTGTAATAATGACAAAAATATTAATAGGCACAGGCCCACTGTGTAGAGTTGAGGGAGAAAGAGATTCAAAATAAGCGGCAATTCCACTCGATGGATAAGTAGATCAACGATTATTTTCGATCGTAAGAACGAAAACGGGGACAACCGTCCTTCCGTCTGATTTTGTAGTTTTAGATGAGTCGTTGGGAGTGACGTGGCTAAGAACGTTAATGTCCACCTTGTGATCTTTGGAAAGCACTAGAGGTATTTCCACCTTCTGGGATGGGTTTACTTCCTTGTAGTCCTTATAAATCCTAGAGTTATTCTTCTGAAACGAAAGGTATTAAGTTGACCTACACTGTGACATGTAAGTATAAGAGCAATTTTCCGTGTGATAAAATTTATTTTATTACATTCTAGGTGCCTAAGTTTTGTTCCGATAGTTCGCTGTCCGAGTTTTCTCTCATTTGGTATAGTTTGTATACCTCCTGTTTGAGTTTTGCTTTGTCTGTAGGTATTGTTCATAGCTATCTCCTTGCCTTCCCATTGAGTTCAGCTCGTTGTCCAGGCTTTTAAACCATGTGTCAGCGGGTCTACATTTCTTAAGGGTCCAGTTCGATGCAGGTTATACGCGGCTTGAATCAGAAGGTTTTCTTCAGCTCATAGCTTCCTTGTGACCCCAGTACATAATACGGTATATTTTGACCCTTTTCCAATGGTCCGTCCTAGTAATAGGTCTCTCGAGCTACGGCATCTTTTCCACCGCCTGCTATGTACCATTCCTGAACTATTTTCCTCTCGAATCTTCGAAGCTTCTTTTTCCTTTCTACTGTCGTGTTCTTTGGTTTCTGCATCGTAGTCACGTTCTTTCTTTCAACTCCAGACAAATTATCCTGTTGATCAGATAGTTTGAAACCTTTAGGAAGCGTAATGCCTCAACTAACGATTTCTGATTAACGAAGTCGAATGCTTGTCTCAAATCTAGCGATAACACATACAGTTTCTTCCCGTGGTTCCAATATTCCTCCATTATCCTCGAAGTGAATATATGGTCTTCAACCGATCGGTTCCGAAGATATGCTGCCTGATAAGACGGTATCTCATCTATGCTCTCGTCTAGCATCCTAAGGAGATATGTAGCAACGATTTTATATACTGTATTACACAGTGTAATCCTTCTGTAGCCCCGGATTTCTTTGGGAAATGGTTTCTTCGAATAGGTACCTGTACAGTTTCAGAAACCTCCTGGGCGCTTGTTTGTTTCCCAGATTGTTTTAACAAGTTCGGTGATCTTTCCTATGTATGCCTCCGAAGCATTCTTAAACAGTTCGTTTGTGACAACTAGAACAAAAGTTCACTTTTGCAGTGGTTTATTTTATTTTTTTTGGTCTCCATTTTCATCGATTCCGGAGAGATCCAATCGTTCGCCGAAAGTGGGTGAAGGCCTTCATTGGGAACATTCTCTTGGTCAAGATTTCTCCGAAAAGGAGAATTTGCAGCGTAAGCATCAATGAAATCCAATGAAACCTTATCAATTAACGTTTAGTTTGATGCCGGTTCATTTCCCGAACGACAAAAGAAATGTTTTAAATTACTTTAAATTTTCAATGCGATTACTGTGTAAACATATCTGGCAACGCTGGAGCGATCCCCGTATCAAAGCAATCATAAATTTATAAGAGGTCATCTCTCTCTGAGCTGGCAGGTCCTGTCCTAGGGTCTGCCAAGCAACAAACGGAGCTCCCTAACAACATAAAAATTCTCCAAGTATACCAACCTGTCATCAGAAATGTGTTAATAGGCTACAAAAGTTGCTATCACGGCGATTTTTCCGGATGTCGCATAGGCTTTTAGCGATTTATCGGATTTTTCCTGCACATTAAATACTTCATTGTGATATTTTGGATTGGAAATCAGTATTCGAAACTGATCAACCGTGAACGTGTTGACCTGTGCACCAGAATCATTCAGAAATTGGCAAGGCATACCAGCAACAGTTGTTGAAATGATTCCTCCGTCGATCATCGATGAAATTGAAGCGAGCCGTATCATTGAATTGCGAGTGATTTCAGTTGGACGTAACATCTGTTGAAAACATTTATGAAAATTTCATTTTAATTTGCAGTTAAACTGCGTTTCTCAATATAACTGCGTTAGAATAAATAAAGTAAAAATTATGAAATTGTTTATTTGTATTTCAAGATTTACGACTTTTACTCTTTTGTTGACAATCGAAAAAATATAAAATAATAAAAATGTAAATAAGCAACAAGAATATCGCAAAGAAAAGCACTTCAAAGTAAAAGCCAATTCTAATTTTCTGTGTCATCACTTATTTTCTCCGTAGAATCATCGTTTAAATCAAGCTTCTCAACCACCACGACTCGTTTAATTCCTGATTCGTGTACTTCCTGATTCTGATTTAACCTTGCAAGCGATTTGGATGTGTCCAAAGTTCCTGCTTTTTTATCTACAGCATGGCAATCTGATGGATCACGATACATACTTGTACAACTCCAACATTGCAGTCCAACTGCAATGCCTCGATTAACAGGAACGGTGATTGGTCTCCTGTTGGTGCTGAACGAACGACGGTATCCAGAACGGTTATCCTGAGGTACAGAGTAACCACGTGACTGGCCGCGTTGGTAAAAGGAATTCTACCGTCGGTTCCACTATAGCCATGACGTAGGAACATGTGCTCCACGCAAAAATTGATAATCAGTGCTAATTGCTGCAACAGTAGCTTGATCACTAGACTCATGTTTCATTTGGGAGAACTGTTCGTTAAGCCGAATGCATTCTATCTCTCGCACTTTGTCTATAAGATCTGTGAATGACCCTTCGGACTGAGCATTTTGAGTGCAGCTGTCCGGACATCTTAGTTTCGTGCGTAATCTGCCAGCAGTGCCAGCAATTCTTCAAACTTCCTTTCCTGTGAATATTCGCACAGGCGAGCAGTGGTTCCAACTCTTGTGATATAAGCCAGGTCAGGTTCTCCTTTTCTGGGACATTAAAGCCAAACTCACTTATACTCTAGAGATCTGCATTATTTGAAGTTACACATGGTGGTATTTGAACTGTTGCAGCTAGAGTTTCTTTTTTTTAACTTTATTTATTCCAAATTTTACACTATTTTACATTCATATATTATCCTAGGTGATCATGCTAAGTAATTAACATTTTAACCTTATATGCCTATCATTAATATCTAATTGTGTTAATATTACTTTTACTTTGTCTATTCAGAATTTTTAACAGGGTTTATTTTGCTCATTTCTTAAAACTAGTTCTTATCTATAGAGAGAATTGATCATTGCAATTGCAACTTTTTTCCTAGTTGCACTAGACCATATAGGCACAGCATAAAGCATGGCCGGTCTTAAAATTTGTTTGAATATTAGAAGTTTGTTCTTTAAACAAAGTTTGGATTTTCTGTTTATAAGAGGATACAAACATTTTATGTACTTATTACATTTGGCTTGAATGCCGTCAATGTGATCTTTAAAAGTTAATTTTTGATCAAGTATCAGTCCAAGATATTTCACTTGACTTGACCAAGAAATTGGAACTCCGTTCATAGTGACCATATGACTATTACTTGGTTTTAAAAATGCAGCTCTAGGCTTGTGTGGGAAAATTATAAGTTGAGTTTTGGAAGCATTAGGAGAAATCTTCCATTTATGAAAATAATCTGTAAAAATATCCAAGCTTTTTTGTAGCCTCCTAGATATAACACGAAGACTTTTTCCTTTAGCGGAAATGCCTGTGTCATCAGCAAAGCAAGATTTTTGACACCCCTGAGGTAAATCAGGGAGATCTGAAGTGAAAATGTTATATAGTATTAGCCCAAGTATGCTACCTTGAGGAACACCAGCTCTAATGGGCAATTGAACAGATTTAGAGCTCTGATAATTAACTTGCAAAGTTCTATCAGTTAAGGACATACACGATGGAATCCGCTTATGGCAGGAGCGATGGCTTCCTCATCCACACATGCACACTTTGGGTTTGCTCAACAAAATATGCCAAATTAATCCACTTACCTGCAGTGAATCATTGTCATACTGCTAATAGGACAGCAGAACACAATATTTAATCAGTTCACACTGTTTATTTCACTGAAAACACTCTGAATTGATCAACTAGTGCTCATTTCCACAGAGCAGATAATTTTTTGTCGTCTTTGTTTACCTTTTTAAAGCCAGGATCTGCCTATTATTTTCTCACAAAAAACTATTTTTCCACTTCCCTTAGCCACCAGAACACTATTTAGTTTCGCTGAAAGATTAATTATAATCGCGCTCTTGAAAACAGTGGACGAAAAATCTGTTTAATTAACGAGAATGGTGCAAAAATTCAGCAGCCGGTCTCAAAATTGCGCGTTTTGCTTTTTTCGAATTTACACTCAGCTGTACGTAGCGTCCAAGATTCCTAGAAGTATAGAAAAATAATACCCAGAACTTAGGGCACATTCTACAGAGTTCAGAAAAACTTCCCAGAGCTTCCTCGAAAAAATAAATTTATCCGAAGATCAGGCAAAAACTTCTCAGAACTATAGGGATCAATTGTTAAAGGTTCAAGTAGAAAACTCCCCAAAAAGGGCATTTTTCTGTGTATTCTGAAAAGAAATTTCCCATAGTTTTGGTAAAATTTTCCTCGAAGTTCAAGATGGGACTTATCAAAAGTTTAGAAAGAATAGGTTCAGGAAATAACTTTCCCGTATTTCAGGAAGGAACTTAACACAGAGGGGTTCCACAAGGAATTTATCAAAAAAATCATTCAGGACAGGACTTCCAAAAAGTTCCGAAGTTTCGTTGGAACTACTAAGTAGTGCTAGAGTGCTTCTTGGAAGTTAAGAGTTGAACGTTCCAGAATTTCAGAATGAGGTTTTCTCGGAGTTCAGGAATTTCCAGAAGTGCAGGTAGCTACTTCTGAGAAAATCAGGAACAAACTTACAAGAAACTTAGGTAACCCACCTCCTAGTTGTTCAAAAATGAGTTTCTCAGAAATTCAGGAACAAACATTCCCGAAATTTAGGAGAAAAGATCCTTAAAGTTCAAAAGGGAACTTTTCAAGAGTTCAAAACAAAACTTCCAACAAATGTAAGAAGATTTTCCAAGTAATTCCAAAGTTTTCGAGAAATTTTCGTCGCAGCTCAGATTGTGACTTATCAGAAGTCTATAAAGTAACTAAGTTCAGGAAAAAATATTACCAAATATTTCGGTTAGCGGTTGGGTTGTGAGATGTGAATTTTCTAGAACATCTGGAGTGACTACCAAGAAATTTATGAAGAAACTTATCTTCTATAGAAAATCAGGAAAGAGCTTTTCTGAAATCGAAGAGATAATCACTAACGAGCCGAAGAAGCAGTCTATACAAAAATCATTGATATGATCATAATAATATTCGTAGCTCATGACACCATATTTAAATAAGAAAAACACCATCTTCCCTACCGTTCACATCTTACTATAAGCTAGGACACAAACTCATATAGGAATTACAATTCCTTGGTTTTTATCTCACTTCGTTTAAGAGATTTGATCCTCGATTCCGAAAAAATTTTCACTTAGGGTACTAGGCTTACCAGAAGGGCAAAAAATTTCAAAATAAAATCTAGAAATCAGAAGAAAAATTAGTATCTTCCATTTAATTCCAACTACCTTTGCTTATCTTCGACAGATACGCGTATTTCGTCTACAATGTGCAGACTTCTTCAGTGTCTCGTACAAATAACTCGACTTCCGAAGAAGTCTGCACATTGTAGACGAAATACGCGTATCTGTCGAAGATAAGCAAAGGTAGTTGGAATTAAATGGAAGATACTAATTTTTCTTCTAATTTCTAGTTACAGGTATTCCACTAAACAGCTCAAACCCCTAGGATTCAAAATAAAATCGTTGAAGTGAGATAGATTACTGCATATCAATACAGCACCCTTTGAATGTTAAATTTTAAAGAAATAATGCTGTCAATAACTTCGCTATCGTCAAGCATAAGTTAGTTGGTAATAACTAGTTATTTTCTCCTCTTCTGAGTCATCTTTGAAATTGTTATCGACACTTGTCCACATATTAACTAATAACTTTTCGAAAATACTTCAAATCGCATCTTTAAAACAGTGTCCCAATCAGGTCTCCTTTTATGCATAAAGCGATCCCCACGAAAAAGTAAATACGCAAAACAACTTTATCAGAACATTGTTTTTGCGAATAGAAGATAATAGAAGATATGATAGATATCTTGAAAAATGGTGCGATTGACGTCATTCTCTACTATATCAGTTCTTCTAGAGCAAAATATTGACACAATTATGTCGGGTGTTATCTAGCTTTAGTTGGCAGCTATCAATGCAGGAGAATCGACCAAACGATAAAAAGGTGACAACCTTGAATCGATCCAATGTTTTTATCAGTACACGGTGTCCTAACCCTTGGCCTATATTACATTACCTTTGAGCCCCGCCCTATTTAATGTACCTTGTTGAAATGTAACGTTTCGAAAATGGTTACAAACTAATAACAGATACGTTATACTTTGAGTAAAAACGTATTTGAATATTATCAGTGTGTGTGTGTGTGTGTGTGTGTGTGTGTGTGTGTGTGTGTGTGTGTGTGTGTGTGTGTGTGTGTGTGTGTGTGTGTGTGTGTGTGTGTGTGTGTGTGTGTGAGTGTAATCCACGTCCTTCTCACGTCCATTTCGTCCATTTCGAGGTCACTTTCACTTACAACAAGCCCCGCATAAACACAGTACACACATCAAACGGATATATTTAGGTACTGTGCATACACTTCCATCATCAAATCTTATTGTTCTGAGGATGGCACGTTTTGCAGTATCGTTCAGATTTAAATAAATCTCACCGGATATTGTTACTGATATTCAGTCTTCATTTGATGATTTTCCTGTGATGCTAAAGGACGCATTTATGTCTCTACAGAAGTAGCACACCGCTATTCGGCAAATATTTGCACATCATCCTTTTCGAATGGAACAGCCTGACTACAATTAGTACTTCGCGCACAAATGCAAAACAATGAAAATCACAGGTAAAAAACACTTCCGAGAAGAATTTAACTTGAAAAACACAAACATTGTGCAGCGAAAGAAAAAAAACCTCAAAGCTCTCTACACGACGTGTTAAGTGCATCTGAAATTATATGTCGCATGCGTGTTGGCTTTGTTCTTTGCTTTTGACCAGCAAGCGGCCGTTTTCTACATTGCACTGGAAAACTACCGACCATCACAAATTTTTGGAAGGAATCGATTATATTCACTACATCTTACACAAAACACGTGAAGATTTTATGATTTCACTGTTCGTTTAGGTTGAATTACGAAAATATTTTTGATTTTATTTTTCCTCGAAAAGAACGCAGCAAAAACAAAACACGTCAGTTTCCAAGCACGGCTTGCTGCGATATTTTAATATTATCATAGATGGCCTGAAAGCACGATACTTACACTTCCGTCTGATTTTTCACATTCTTGAAATTAAAAAGTAATTATTTTGTGAGCTTTCGATGCCCATCAATGTGCTGCAAAAGCGTACTTCTTTTTTCCCGCTCCCTATTCGTTACTGAAGTAGACTGCAAAACAGTTCAACCCATAAAGGACATTTCAAAACTAATTTATTGCATTTCCATAGCAACCGTTTATCTACCCAGCAGGAAACGCCAATCCATCATTCGACTCGCTTTCAACATTCAAACATCAGCAACATATTCCACTTACTGAACGACGCGGAATGTCAGCCGCAATATTTTCCCATGATTTTACGGCTATCCGGCTCCAGAGAGGTCCGCCGCCGACGGTCGATCATGATTTTATTTATATACAAACCGCCCTGCGCCGCCGCGGTCCTCACTAGAAATGATCGATAGAAAAACTGTTACTAATCACTGCCCACCGCGCGTCTCCATTTGCCACCCACCCACATTTGGATTGTGCAGCGTTGCAAAGCGCCACACATCGATCGGCGATTCTAATCGGCAGGATTAACCTTCCCTTCTGGCTTTCTACGAACAGGCACGGGCGAATGGTGCTAACGATAGCCATAACAATTCATTATTCATCCATTCCGGTTTCCATTTAATGAGCGCGCCCCTTGACTCTCCCGGGGGGACCCAACTGTACATATTGTGGAAAGGAGAGGCGGCGTCATCTTAAGCCCGCTACAATGGTATAGGTGCCCATGCACTTTGCAGCAACTAGAAGCCAGTAGTATTGTGATCCCGGTCGCTATATTGGACCAGTTCATGAGGCGAAAATCCTCGATTGTATTGTGAAAAATTCAACCAACGAAAACGGATTTTATAATTCTTCTCGACCAGTCTATCATGTTTCCTATCGAAGGTGGGTGGTTCATAAATCCGTTTAACAGTTAGATGCTTTTTCTTTACCCCGCCGCTTGCAACAGTCAACTCGTAGACACAATATGCCGAGCTGATCGGTAACCAGTCGTCGTCATGGTGGAGCCCGACTGCAGCCTTCTCGATTCTCGCTTACCAGTTATTAATGGCTCTGACAGCGATATATCATTCATTCATTCCTTCCAAGCTGCCATCGAAGTTCTTATGCGCCAAGTGATGTTGTTACATTATGTAAGATCATAAATCAGCGAATGTGCAGCCTTGCTCGTCGATCGCGATTTAGAAAGTGCAATTCCTCCAATACGAACAATGGAGCCCGAGTTTGTGTGTTCAAATTCTCTGATTGACTCACAAAGGCTAATGCATTTTAATTACTGTAACTAAATCCGTAAACAACGATTACCTACAGTAGCACAGTTCTGTTAGCCATTGTGTAGAAATCGTAAACAAAAAAAACCGCGACTCGACCAGTCGCACCTTCAACCCTACCCATAAGTCCAGCGCGGCCACTTACAAGGGCTCGATTCCCATATTAATCCCATCATAGCAAGCCGTTAGTTGCCAAGCTAACCAGCTCGATACCCGCTGCATACTGCGATATGCACCGTCGACTGTTTATATACAAAACGATAAAGTCATAAACGAATGGAGAACCACATTCCATCCGAGGTCGTCTAGGTTATATACCTACATATCCAGTCTCGGCATATCCAGTCAGGCCTCAGCTTTGGAGCTTGGACTCAGGTTACTTTCCGATATCAGCAGCAGCTAGAACGAACGAGACACTCACCCAGAAGCCTTTGGCGGAGAATGTTGGTTGCACCCTTCGGTGTACTTTGCGACTTGCATGCAAATATTTATCAAATATTGGAACAAACGTTTACTTAGCCACTAATTGTATGTAATTAAGCGGTGTGTTCTCTGCAGGTCGTTCGAACCTGTGACTATGGCAGCGACGGCCTTCACCAGTTAGTAACAGCGGCAAACGGTTCATTCGAAAGGTACGATCTGATTTACGATGCTCGTACAAAGTGTGCGGAGGAATGTTAACGATCGCTGGAAGGGTCTCGGTTTTCATAAGGGTGGAAAAAAAATCATAATTCAAACAACTTGAATATATTTTAGACGGTTGTTGTTGTTTTTACATTGAAAACGTACTAGTTCTTTATTTGAATCAAGCGTTGTCTGGACTTTAGATGAGAAATTTACACTGAATAACTTCCAAACTTATCCCAAACTAGCTGAACCCTGTGCGAGCTTTGCAACGCATGCGACTAAATAAATAAAAAAAATAATAGAACTGGCGCGTTTATGGTTTTTGTTCTGAATGAATCTGGTTAAAATATTTTTGTTTGTTTGTGTGTGTGTTATTGCATGAGCATGAGCATGAATGACCGCCCGAGGTTGCTGCTCCGTTATTGCCAGATCAGCTGTATTTGCACAAAGAACCAACAGATGATGTTTGGGACTAACATACATCTTCAATGTGTAAAAACTGGTGACCCATTATAAAGCAATACCGGCGCCGGCCGTGCCCGAATGCTGGTCAAGTAGGGAATGGGAAGGAACGTGTTGACATGATACTCGCTTTTTAGGAAGCCGAGAAATCCTCAGCACATCCACGCGAAATCACTGGGATGTTGGATAGTTGGGGAAAGGTTTTCGCCAAAAGCAATAGGCCGCTCCAATGTTACTGAAAAAATATAAGCATAACAAAAAACAAAACAAATCAAAATAGACAAAATAAAGTAAAACAGGATATAAGATATTGTCTTCAAAATATGGTAGAAATAAATTATTTGTTGCTTTGCAAACCAGCTCTCCTCGATATCCTAGATGGCCATGTCCTGCTGGACCGCAGTTGCTGCCGTCGGCACTCGTCCACATCAACCCGGCCGTCGCCGACGTGTCAGAAACCTTCCGGTAACAACATGATATCTGTGTCTAATACACTAATACACCGAATCAAAATTCACTATGGCACGGTTGTGGTATTTTCTTCTAAAATCTAGTTCTAGATACTGGCACTTGGTTGCAGGAGTAATATCTTACCCCACCATACCCGCGAACGACGACACTTTGGACTCGCTTGAGGAAGAATCACCAACACACAACAGCGCAATTGAATGTATGCAGTTTTTTTTTCTAATGAATCGCGAGCACGGCGCGATCCCGCGACACGCAACACTCTTCTAACTTCAGCTCACCGGAACCAATTGTACACGCACACTAGTAAACTGCGACGCGCGACGAGGTAGCTACTGCCGCCGACGTCGTGCTACATACCGTTGTGTTGTTGCCGCTGATTCAGCGGCAACAACACAACGGTATGTAGCACGACGTCGGCGGCAGTAGCACCGCAGGCTTCCCAAAAGTACAGCCTTCTTGCTACAGCCAGTTTAAACTGCATCGTCTGTCTCTGTGTGAACCGAACTATCGCTTGCTACCGTACGTTCGGTACCCACTCCGATACGTATTGGCAACAGAGCACGCATGCATGAAATAATGCTGTATTGGAACAGTCGAAGCTGCGCCGGCTTTGCTGAAACCACCACGCTCTAAACGTAGTAAGCCGAATAGGATGTTAACTTTCCATTTTGCCATGTCTTCTGTTTCGTAAATTCGTTTGCTAGGACAGCCTTCCTTAAGCGACGACAGTTTTCGGCTCACCCAAGACGGCTGTCACGAGAAGGATGTCGTGAGGATGTCGGTTTTCCCATCCTTTTGCCCATTTTTCATTACAGAGAGTTAGCGTTGCTTGCGGTTAGAAATTCAACCAGTAATTCCTTATCGTTGATTCTATAAGCTTTTTTTTTAAGTGGGTAGATGGCATTTGTAGTCACCATTCTGTCTGCACCAAATGAGCTACATAGTTAGAAGTTAGGGAGAAAAGATACCGGCCGCGTTTTCACCCGCAAACAACGGTACCTCTCTGTATCTCCTTATCATAAGTAGGAAAATAGATTGTTACACGCGTATTATCAGGCTTAAGTTTCGTTGCTCAAAAATTTTACGCGCCAGTTTTGCGAAAATTTCTCGCGCCGGTTTTTCGAAAACGCTTATAGAAGTTGTAGCACTCTCTGTTGGAAATCTATATGACCCACAGGCCGTGGTAGATTGAGTTGGCGATAATCAGGTTTATTCTGTTTTGTACGTTAAACATATTGTGTTATAAAGTGGGGAAAATATATTAAGGAATCTCATAAACTAGGGTATAGGGATGATGTGTTAGCCTAGCCCCTTCATTTGGCATATTTACCAAATATGTCATTAATTCAGCGATAATCAACAAAATTATGTTGTTATTAAGATGACCGATTAAATTCAAAGCAATTTAGACATTATTAGTCAATTAACTAAAGCTCACTTCCATGTTATTTCCGATTTTCTTAACTTTTAAGACGACTTGATTTTACTGGCTAAGCTGAACAGATAATCTCTATGATCTTCCAATGATCAAAATTTGGCAAAATTGAACCGATAAACCAAATAATTCAGCCTAGATGTACAGAAAATAGTCACACGTTTTAAACTAATTTTTCATAAATTACAATGATTCAACAAGAAAACCGTGGACCCAATGTTAGAGACATATTATTTTCTTTGCATCCAATTAGGGCGTGTTGTCTGAATAACTTAGTAAAAATGTTGTTATTGGTCAAATTTTCAATGGAAATGTATGAGTTTCAATTGTATATTTTCCAAATGGTTCATCTAAACACAAACCAAAGGAACAAACCCTGTGCAGAGTGAATTATTATGTTCTCATTATCTTACGGCCAATACATCATATATGACAATCTCTTAAGTGTTTCAAAACAGTTTTAGCTTAATTTATTTTGTGAAATTTTCTGTTGGGAAAAGCAAATACAGTTGGCAGTGCCTTAAGTCGTCAAATCAGGAAAAAAAAAACCGTACGAAGACTGCATTTAAATCGATCGAATGGGACGAAGTTGCATCCTTAAATAGACTCAACTTGGTGCTTATAGACCGACATTACATCCATATCCCTCGAAAGTTTCAGACTTTATAAAATGAGTTGTATAGCTTTCCGTGATACATACTACCAAACGTATCAAAGCAAGTGTATAACTAACCAAATAAAGTTATATGATCTACTTATGATTGACGAAAATAAACAGTAAACAGTAACAATGATATTGATAGCATCAACTTATGATTGGCATAAGCGACATCAATGTGAAAAATCATAAATAGTTGAAACATGTGAAAACAGTTTATAAAGACACCGTAATCAGTACACACAGTTTTGGCAAGCAAGAATTATTTCCTTGTTTATTTTATGAAACCCCACTTTAGTGTTTAGAATTCTGCCACTGAGGAATAACTGGGAATAAATGAACTATGAACGAATGAAGTTGATTTAATTCAATATTTTATTTTGGTACTATGTGTGATTTATCGGTATTTTTATAAAGTTGAGAGCTAGGTTGCTAGTTGACGAAACAAGAACGAAAGTTATTATTATTCACTATATTGGCAGCCCTAAGTTTGCGCCTTCAAAACTATAGAAATAATCCATAAAAAATTGAAAGTCCTTTCCATAAAATATGTAGTTATGATCCATAAGATTCTGTTAAAAACCCATAAAAATAGAAAATGATCCAAAAAATGTATCAATGTGATTCATAATATATTTACAATTTAGCAATTAAATATCAAAAATGTACCGTTATATAGGAAATGATAAAAAAAATGTACGCTACGTTGCAAATAGTGTAGTAGATATAAGCATCATTTGGAATAAATAATAAAAGTTGACATAAGTCTCATATCAAATAAACAACTAAACTATTTTCATATTTGCATAATTCTCTGTGTATAACACTCTTTCAAACCGACTTCGTAGGTAGTCAATGAGGTCATACAGGTGGCGAAGAGCAAGGTGTTTATTGGTATAGTTATATAAAGATTTCGGCTGAAAAATGCCTTTTTGTGCTCTTGTGTGATGATATGTACTACCACCCATTGTAGCACTGAAACTAAGTCCGACAGCAGTGAGCTCTCCTCGCTGTTAGACTTGATCAAGCTTTAATAACCACTGATTATCCTAATCATACCATCGTATGAAGGTCCAAAAAGGGGTTGGGTGGATCGATAGGCAACATCACTTAAACGTATCCACAGGGATATAAAGAATCCCCTTACAACAACAAGACTGAACAATTGATCAAAAGAGCTAGCTATCTAACATGAGAATGCCCCAATGGGCGGGTAGAAGAGCCCGCCCTCTATTCACAAACTGTTAGCAATGGGGAGTTGGCATTCCCGCTCTCTCCATCCAGAGTGCTTCAATCGGGTGCCCTGATGGACCCACCCATTCCCATGAATGATTTAAAAAAAAATGAATTTTAGATGTTAAAATTTTTTACAATGATGACCTGGAAGACCTGAAAGATATGGGAATGGAAAATTATGATATGATTTACAGGTCGCACCAGGATTGCCCAGGCTACGCCAACCAGCGTCTCCATGTTTCAGCTGGCAGTCTTTTGTGATCATATGACTCGTGGAGGCGTGAGGTAGGAACTTGTGAGGACCAGAGGTCGGTCGCACCCTCCTTCGAAGTTGTCAACTCACCATTTGAAGCCCTGCCTTTTTGTGCTCTTAAAGGATGCTAAATTTGCTTTGTTATTATTCGCTTGTTTTGGGAGTTTTTCGTCACTACCCGAAATCATGGATTGTTTATATATTTTTAGTTACTAATACCAACAAACACCTTGCTCTTCGCCACCTGTATAATTTCTAATATTTTTTTAATAATTTCTTATCAAATGTGCTGTTCAGGACATGATTTAATTTTTTTAACAATAGGAGAGCAAAAATAACGAAATTTGCATCAGTGTCACTGGCATGTTACTGAATCTGAATAGTGGTGCATCTAGGTTTCAACTTCCCAATCTTTATGGACTTTTTTTTTTAAATAGGCGTCAAAACTAAAGTCTGGAATTGAGCAAAGTCAAATTTGATTACTGTATAGTTTATAAAAAACTTTTTTCAAACTTAAGGAGAAATATAAATACCACAAGTTATGAATTACCTTCACTAATGACTGCTAAGAATAAACAATAAAAGCAAAAGAACATCGTTTCAAAGTTAACTCATCACATTTTGGTGAACGTTAGATAGAGTTTTTGAATAAACTCTTCTGTAAACCATTGTTAGACCCGTAACGCTGGTAAATCACCTTGTCGTAGTCTGAATTAATTCAAACTAGAGAACATATTTGTTTTATATTGTCATATCATAGTATTTATTACATTTTATGTCTTGTGATAAGTGACAATACTCGGATTGATCCACTGAGGATCAGCTTTGCATAAGGATAACATTTTCTATAGTTTGAATTGGTTATGACTAGGATTCTGATGGATGGTCAGTATCGGAATCATTAATTGTTTACCTTCCAATGAATTTACCAATTGCTAAATAATGTCAATGTGTAATAAATACAAATGAGAATTGTTGAATAAACATATTCCGAATGTTGTTAAGCAAGGGATATTGAATAGATTCTCCAATTTTGAGTTACAAAGGTTGAAAAGCACTTTTGATTCAAAATAAGATGACTGTTGATAAGCTCAACAGTGAATTTGAAAAAATGTTTTTACAAACTAAAATTGTTACTTGGGTCATCCTTTACCTTTAAACTTCCACCCGTACCATCTTCATCCGCACGGACTGCATCCGCGCGATTCCCGCTCGCACAACTTCCACCTGTGCGACTTTTTCTCGCACCACTTCCACTTGCTCAATTTTCATCCAGGCCACGAATTTTGCCCGTGTCATGACTTTTAGCAGCACAAATTTCATTCGTCCCATTTCTATAAGCACCACTTTTAATCTTCATAACGTCACCCAGATTGGTTTCACATGAATTTCCATTTCGGAATTGTTGCAAAAATCGTCGGAAGATAATAACCGGCCGAACACAATAAGGGAGCCCTGATCATATCGCACTAAGATATAGTGTTGGCGACAGCTATCTATTGAGACAACTGAGCTCTATTTCCATGTTCCTCTGTCCAACCAATCCCCAAAAAATTCACCTTTCCTAACCTCGGGTCAACCGCGAGTATTTAGTCCAACTCCTACTAATCCTACATTATAAAAAAAAACAATGCATTATCGGCTCCGTACATCTAACGCAATTGAGCCTCTCAAATAAATGCACGAGTTAATAAAATCGTTGGAAGTTGAATATAAACTAACTAACTCAGCAGCGATCAGTTGACGACTGACGACTGCAGAAAGCGAATCAATGAAAAATTGGCACTAGCACAATACTCATAACCGAATCCGCTTCGGCATTGTACTGGCACTGGTGGTAGACATACAGCACGAAGACACGACATGAGGAACCAGAGTAAAATATCAGTGCGAAGTACATGTCGTATCTTTGCGAAATGTAACGAATGAACAACCGAGGCTGTCTTAGACCATTAAACAAAATACATCCACACGAACATGCGTATTGTGTACAGTCAAAGACGGCAACGTTGCATGTCGCATGACTGGTTCGCTGTGGGCTGTCGTGGATAGCACAATTGTGAGGCTGTCATAGGGTTAACGAGGCGACAGCCTTCACAATACTGTCGTGAGGCGGTACATTTGGTATGCCTGCCGCTGATGCGATGCAAACTACTGCGAACACACACACACACACACAACCACGTTACCTCTCTATCTTTACGTTTTGATGAATCGCATCCAGGGTGGGCGAATGAAAACAAAAATCCAATCCACTAAACTCACACCAACACCACTGTGCTTCTCCCAAAAAGGCAAACGCAAACGACAGACAGAGAAAGCGCTATCAGCCCTGCGCGAGAGGGAGAGGTTTAGCGAAAAAAATGTCAGCAAGAAATCTTCTCTTCAATGCCAATGGAGGCTGAGAGCCAAACATAAAACTATTTTTTCACCACTTTTTCAAACTTTTTAGTGATGGAAAATATCACTTCCACAACGTACGCGATTTCTACTAGCCTGGAGAACACTTTTCAGGCGTTTTCGAGTGCAATTTCCCCCGCACATTACGGACTTTTTCGCGAGCACAGGGTCGATGTGTTTCTGCGTCTGTTTTCGGATACACAATCTGTTTGTTTGTGTGTGTGTGTTATTTATTCAAAAATAAAGTTTGTGTCACTATTTTAACCCTTGGACTGGTAGTTTCTACCGGTTTTGCTTTCTGCGTAGAAGCATTTCAAAGTCAAACGAAGCCGTATCCTGTCAGTTTGTACGTAATTTTCTCTTGCATAACCTAAGATTAACTTCTTGTGCATAATGTAGCACTGAGAGTAACTCTACCAATTCTTGACTAGAAACCGAGAAATACACATTCTGTGTTTTAGTTCCATAGATAATTATCATGTTTGGTTCAAAAATCTGTTTCATTGGTTTGAGAGCCCTCCTTCCCCTTCTCCAGAGGGAAGGCGTCTCGAACCACCTAAGAAAAAAATCCTGCCCGAAAACCCCCACATGCCAAAATTGGTTCCATTTGATGAACTCCAATTAAAAGAACTCGAGCCTCTGGAAGTCCTCCCCATCTAGGCGGGAAAGGAGCTTCGAACCATCATAAGAACCTTCTCCGGCCTCAACAACCCCTACATATATGTTCTCATAACAGTAGGTATGATTCTCATGTTTGGTTGACATTTGTGTCTAATTTTTATGCGAACCCCTTCTTCCAAAGAGGAGAGGAGTCTCAAACCACCGTAGAAACAGTTTTTGCCTACAAAAACCTCCACATGCCATATTTGGTTCCATTTGTTTGATTAGTTATTGAGTTATGCAGAAAATAGTTTTTCACTTGCATGAGAGTCCCCCTTTCTAAAGGCGGGAGGGGTTGTCGAACTATCATAAGATCCTTTCCCGAACCCATAAACTCCTGCATACAAATTTGCATAGCGGTAGGGATAGTTCTCATGTTTTGTTTAAATTTGTGTTTCGTATGTATGGGAGCCCCCCTTTCTAGAGTGAGGAGAGGTCTCAAATTACCATAAAAACATGTCTTGCCTTCAAAAACTCGCTCATACCAAATTTGGTTTCATTTGCATGGGGCCCCACTTTCTAGAGGCGGGAGGGGTCTTGAACTATCATAATATGCAAGTGGCGAACCAGCCCAGGAGGCTGAAAGCCACTCAAATAAAGATAAAAAAAAAATCATAATATGCTGTCCCGGACCTAAAAACTCTTACATACAAATTAGCATAGTAGTAGGGATAATTCTCATGTTTGGCTTTAATTCGTGTTTCATTTTTATGGGGGCCCCTTTTTCCAGAAAAAGGTGGGGCTTCAAACCACCATAAACACATTTCTTGCCTTCAAAAACTCGCCCATACCAATTTTGGTTCCATTTGTTTGATTAGCTCTCGAGTTATGCAGGAATTTGTTTTTCATTTGCACGGGAACCCCAACTTTCTAGAGGCGGGAGGGTCTCGAACTATCATAAGATGCTTTCCCGGACCCAAAAACCACTGAATACAAATTTGCAAAGCAGTAGGCATAGTTCTCATGTTTGGTTGAAATTTGTGTTTCATTTGTATGAGAGCCCTCAATTTTAGAGTGCGGAGGGGCCTTGAACCAACAAAAAAACATTTCATGCCTTAAAAAACTCGTCCATTTCAAATTTGGTTCCATTTGCTTTATTAGTTCTCGAGTTATGCAGAAATGTGTGTTCCAGTTGTTTGAGAGCATCCCCCCCCCCCATTCTCTCCTCATATGGTGGAAGAGTCTCGAATCACCATAGAAACATTTCCCTCCTTCAAAAACTTTCACATGCCAAATTTGGTTCCATTTCCCTGATTAGTTCTCGAGTTATGCAAGCATTTGCGTTTCATTTGTATGGGATCCCCCCATTTTAGAAAGGAGAGGGATCTCAAATCAACATAGAACCATTTTTTGTCTTCAAAAACCACCACATACTAAATTTGGTTCCATTTGCTTGATTAGTTCTCGAGTCATGCAGAATATTGTATTTCATTTGTATCGGAACCACTACCCCCCCCCCCCTCCCGTCCTTTAAGGATGGGGTGGGGTCTCAAACCAACATAGAAAAAAAATTATCTTCAAAAACCACGACATGCTAAATTTCGTTCCGTTTGCTTGATTAGTTCCCAAGTTATGCAGAATATTATGTTTTATTTGTATGGGAGCCCTCCTTTTTATGACGGGGAGGGGTCTAAAGCTACCATAGAAAACTTACTTTCCTTCAAAAACTCAAACACGCCAAATTTGGTTTCTTTTGCTTCATTAGTTCTCGAGTTATGTAGAAATTAGTGTTTCATTTGTATGGGAGCCCCCCTTTCCAGAGAAGGGAGGGGTCTTTTACTATCATAAGAAACTTCTTTGGCCCCAAAAACCCCTGTTTAAAAAATTCCACGCCGATCGGTTAAGTAGTTTTCGAGTCTATTAGGTTCAGACAGACAGACAGACAGACAGAAATCCATTTTTTTTCCGTCGGCTTATTTCCTCACATGGTGACAATCACCGACGCCAGGGAGACGATTCCACCACGTGGACCCTACCTACCCGAATAAAAAAATCTCATAGATTTACAATTAAATATATTGTAACCATACAATAGAAGCTATGTAGTACAATTAATATTGTTGTCCACAACAATAAGATGACAATAGGAGTTATTGTAATTACAATGAGAATCTAATGTAAATTGAGACGTCGACAATAGAAAAGGGGGTTGTTATGTATCCTAACTGTGGAAAAAATCATTATTCTTCTAACCAATTTGAGTCAATTAGTATTAATTGTATTGTTTCTCATTTGTTGAAAATCCTAGCAAACAGAATGAATTGTAAATCTATTGTAATGAAAATATGCATTTTTCACTTATCTGAATAATGAACAATAAGATTCACGGTCGGAAATAGATTTTAATGTTATTTTATATTTTTGTATTGTAATTGTATGGTTATTTTTATCCGGGTAACGACTCATGACTATGAACCGGGACCAACGCCTTCACTTCCCTTCCGAAAGAAGACGTGACCAATATTTTTTCGCCTCAGAAAAACCACTGACGTCGACTGGGATTGAACCCAGACCCACTGGGGTGCCAGTAGCAGTCACGCTTACCACTACACCATCGACACCGGCAAAAAATCCATTTTTATATATTTAGATTCCCTAAAATCCCCTAAATATATTTAGATCCCCTTAACCCATATTTAGATTTTCTGAAGTATGTTGAAACCTTCTCATACTGTTAAACTCCATTCTGGCTTTTTTTAAACTCCGAGTATGACCTCTGTGATGAATTGTGTCTTCTTTCAATGTTAGCAAAATGACTCATCACCTAAGTAGCATAGTTTATGATATGAGCATGATTGACACCCCGAGGTAGCTACTCCGTTGAGGCCAGAGAACCAACAGATGATGCATGGTATTAACATACATCCTCAATGTGTAAAAACTGGTGATCCCAAACTGAGGCAATACCGTGGAACGGCCTCGCCCGAATGCAGTAAAATAAGGAAAGAAAACGGGTTGGGTGGCAACCGGGTTCATTTTGGTAAACGATATGCTGCCTAGTGAAATATTTCTATACTAAAGGGCGAACACGAAATTATTACGACACCGAAAATGTCATGCCAATTTTCTTATAATGTTTAGAATCAAACCAAAATTTTAGGGTAGTTTTATACATATATTTACATCAAAAATCAAAAGAAAAGTTAAACGATGGAGCCTTGAGTGTAAAATTGAACGCATTTTCGCTTGATGCCCTCCATCAAAGTCTTTATAGTGTCATCTGGTACCAGTTTCTCAGTTTTTTTCCATTTTCTTATCATGTCCTTCTCGTCTTTGACTGTCTTCTTGCTCTTCCGAAGTTCCACTTCGCATGCCATCCGGGCACTAGCTCCGGACAGTTTAGCGGATTCATGTCCTTTGGAACAAAATGGACGGAATTGGCCTCATACCACTCCAGGACACTTTTAGAATAGTGGCATGATGCCAAATCTGGCCAAAATAGCGGAGCTTCGTCGTGCTGCTGCAAGAACGGCAAAAGGCGCTTCTCGAGGCACTCAGATTTGTAGATCTCGCCATTTACTGTGCCCTTTGTCACGAAAGGCTCACTCCTCAGTCCGCAAGAGCAGATGGCCTGCCAAATGAGATATTTGGAGGCGAACTTCGACATTTTCTTCTTCTTAAATTTGTCGTCCACATAGAACTTGCTCTTGCCGGTGAAAAACTCAACCCCGGAATTTGCTTAAAATCGGCTTTTATATACGTTTCGTCGTCCATCACACAGCAGCCATATTTTGTCAGCATCTTCTCGTAGAGCTTCCGTGCCCGAGTTTTAGCCGTCGATTGTTGCCGCTCATCGCGGTTTGGGAAGTTCTGTACCTTGTATGTATGTAGTCCAGCTCTCTTCTTTGCATTCTGGACGTAGCTCTGCGACATGCCGATCTTTTTAGCCAAATCACGGCTTGAGACGTTGGGATTTGCTTTAATCATTCGCTTCACCTTTCCCTCCGTCGTTTTGTTCTCCGGTACCGGTTTTCTTCCAGCTCCTTTGCCGTGGTCCAACGTCAACCGCTCCTGGAACCGCTTCAACACTCTGGAGACGGTTGAATGGTGAATGTTCAACATTTTCCCAACTGCCGGTGCGACAGGTCAGGAAATTCAGGTGTTTGGAAAGAATTTGTTCTCTCAACTCGCGTTGGTTCACCTCCATTTTCGTTGAATCGAAAAACACGACTTCGAGTTTGACAGCATGTAAACAATACACATCAATGAGAAAGCGTGCAAAATTTGGTTGAGTTTTACCCAATGGTAAAAAAGTTGTGCCCTGTTGAATGTGTCGCAATAATTTCGTGTTCGCCCTTTAGTACCAATTTCCGATTTGAACCAATGTAAACCAACAATAAAGCCACTAACAAAGTGTGATGGTGGTGTGGCATCCCTAATTATGAGTGACAGAGATAGAGATAGCTATATAGATTGAAGCGGACAATAAAGGGTGTTGGGAGTATTGAGAGTAGATTGGAGAGTCAGTGAGGGACAGAAATCCGAATAGAAAGGTGGGCTTGTCACATTGGCGATCCTGCCATTTTTTTTTGTTGAACCTATTTAGAAAATTAACCTTTCGGAACAGTTTTTTTTTTTTTCTCTTTTCCTTTATCAAGAGTGAGGCTGTGTGGTTTTGTTTCAGGATTTCAGGTAAGGAGGGAGAGGGGAGGAAGTGTTTGTGTCTGTATGTTTTGTCTCTGTGGAGGCCTAGGCGAAACTCTGAAAAAAATGTTGCCAAAATTCTTCAATTGCGTTGAATTAGTTCATAACCAAGGTTGTACTCCGAATTTGTAAGCCATTGTCCCATGAAATAGCGCCGGGTAAAGCCCATGGCCATCGCTGAATATTGCGATAAAATTGCGAATGAAAAAGCTTGCGTTGAGTATAGCTCATAACCAAGATTATAAAATATTTGCGCAGAGTTTTAGCTCATTGCCAAAAAAAAAAAAAAAAACAAAAAAAGGTTGCGCCGGGTAAAGCCCATGGCCATCACTATGAATTTGGCAATAACATTGCCAATGGAAAAGCTTGCGTTGAGTGTAGCTCATAACCAAATTAATAAAATGTTTGCGCAGAGTTTTAGCTCATTGCCAAACAATGTTGCGCCGGGAAAAGCCCATGGCCAACGTTTTGAATATTGCACCGAAGTTCATAAAATGATATTATCAAGGCACTGAGTTCAGTTCATAGTCTTTATTCAAGAACATTGACATATTTCCAAGGCGCACGCACACAGGCAGCCGTAAAATGACAACTTATAAGAGGGAGAGTCCGGTGATGTGTTGAATTTTAGATTTGACGCACTGGCGTATGTCTGTTACTGCTTCGCATTTTTTTGCCTCTGTAGTGCTGGATGTCTATCAAAGGATGACAGAGAAAGGAGATTTTTTTTATCCCGTCATATCAAATAGCAAGTGAGAGTTGCGGTTTTTATTCTTGTCTACGGAGTGATAGTATGTGTGTTATTCTAGAGTCAGACAAACGAACACAGAAAACTGGAAATCCTTGAGTAAAAGCCATTTTGTGATGTGAACCGGCACCGGCTTTAAGGACCGTCGATTGTTTGAAAAGGGAAATTTTGATATCGAGAACACGTCGTACGAATAAAAAAAAAAAAGGTGCTTGGTGGAGAGACAGACTAACTAATGTTTGTGTTTATTTTAGGAAATGAGTGGATACTGGCGTGAAAGTGATGTATCGAGTGCAGACGAGTCGGAAAGCGATACTGTCGTCGCAAACCACCCGGAGAAAGATTTCGTTCCGTGGCTGAGAGTCACCACAGCTGGACCAAAATCAGTAGTTGATACGGAGTCAAAAGCGAGTGGTGGAGATTACGGGAGCAGAAAGACGAAGTCAGAGTGGTTATCAGGATCGTGGCCACTGCGTCAATTTGACGAAACATTGCCCACCACCAAGCGCAAAGCTGAATGGTTTCGGTTCCGGGACCAATTCGAACGGATTGTATCATGTAAATCTCCGGTGGATGCAGTCACTCGGCTAACGGGACTAAAAATTTTTGCCGGCAGTTACCTTCTTAGCATTATTGAGATGCAAGAAAAACGATTTTTGAACTCGGAGGCAGATGGAACGGAAGACGCGTACAAATTAATCATAACAGCTGTGGACAAATACTTCAACGAGATGTGCGACAACACCAAGGAGCGTATCAAGTTTCGAGAGTTGAGAATGAAATCGGATGAAGCGTTTACAGACTGGGTTTTGCGTTTGGAGTCTCAATCCCAGTTTTGCGATTTCACGGAGGACCAACGCAAAGAGGAACTTGTACAGGCATTGTTGAGACGATCCGTTCCAGAAATCGCCGGGAAGCTGTACGAAATGTCCGATATGTTTGAAAACAACGTCCAGAAGCTCATCAGCCATGGCAAGCACCTCGACTTCATCAGAAAGGAAGCAGAAGAATCAGCTGCTGGACCGTCAGGGCAGCATAACGGCGTTGAAGTCTCAAAAGATGTGTTGCAGGATTCGGAATGGAAGCCGGTCAACGCTGTGTACTCGAAGAAGCCAATCAACAAAAACCGGTATGCACCGTATCGTTCAGCTGCAGACAGAATCGACCGAGGATACCATGGAAGTCGCCGTGGAAGTATTGGGAACAGGTTTCGCAATGACGCACACTGCCGAAACTGCGGCCGCCGACGTGAGCTAGGACAGTGCCGGGCGTTTCGGATTAAATGCTTTAAATGCAAAAGATTGGTCATTACGCCGAATTTTGCCGTTCATCGCCGCCAAGCCCGGAAAGAGAGGATCCGCGGGACATCAAAAGGAGGCCGGAAAAATTAACCAGGTAGCCATTGATTCTCTTTAGTATTAATCCCACCGAAAACGGACTCGTAGAGCGCAACATGCAAGGTATTAATAAAGCTGCAACCATCGCTAGGCTTACAAAGCAGAATTGGAAAGATGTTCTTGCTGACTATGTTGCCGCGTACAACTCATGGCCACATCACGTGACAAAAATTCCTCCAGCACAATTGATGTTTGGTAGAGTAGTGAGAAGCTTACTACCCAATATTGAAGTTGATGCAGCACGTCTTCAAGACGACGAGCTGAGGGATCGTGATCAAGTCGCCAAATTTGACCGCAACGCGAGGGAAGACAAGAAACGAGGAGCTCGGCCTAGTGAAATCCAGGTAGGATATATGGTGCTGGTGATGCAGCAGAAAAAGGATAAGGCTGACACGGTTTATAAAAATGCGCTACATAAAGTGAAGGAGCTACATGGTGGAAGAGCTACAATCGTGGACATGACAAAAAATAAGGAGTATGACCGTAACATCAAAATGCTGAAGAGGTTTATTCGACGAGATGACGAGGGCCATGCACAGGCGGAAGATGAGGCATCTGGAGCATTACACCGTTCACAAATCCGAGAGAATGCAGAAAACGAGGAGCCGAGCCCAAATAGACGCAGCATTATAAACATAAAGCGACCGAAGCGTTACCTGAACATGTGCGACGAGAGCAGTGAATCTTAGGAGTGATTAACGGTTTATTTTTGCCAATGGGAGGATGTGGCATCCCTAATTATGAGTGACAGAGATAGAGATAGCTATATAGATTGAAGCGGACAATAAAGGGTGTTGGGAGTATTGAGAGTAGATTGGAGAGTCAGTGAGGGACAGAAATCCGAATAGAAAGGTGGGCTTGTCACAGGTGGGTGTCAAAAAAAAACAAGACAATTTTTATTGAAGCTTAAGAGCAAATTTGGATCGATTTATACCACCTGTGCAGATGCTGTTGAGGTCACTCACCAAATGGGATAGTAGCAAAATATAGTGGCACGGCGAGAATGGCTAACAAATAATAAGGATCACAGTTAATTATTATCCTCATCACTAACACCCAACAACCGGCAAACCGCCACATCTCACCGGAAAGCCAGATTTTGTCGCACCACCAAACAATTAGTAACCGAAACAATAGAAAATGCGATTACAAAATATTGTACCATAAAGCTTCTACACAACCTTTCACAGCCGATGCCCGACGCAGGTTCTTTGTTTTTCATAAACTTTCAGTTTGTTCAACTACGTTCTACAAACTATTTTACAACTGGAGCTGATATATGCAGCAAGCAAGTTTATCGCCCTAACGAGCAATCTACACCTTAAATTACGATTGAATATTTTGGTGAAATTCTAAGCAATATTATTATTGTGTAGTATTGTGTGTTGAACTGTTCCAGAAACATGATTGTGGTTGAAGTAAATTAAGTTACTACAATAAAACAAACACCATGAATCTGTAATAAAACACAAACACATTATGTTGCAAATTCAAGTATTTGTTTCGAAAGTATTAGTTATGTATGACGAGGTTAAAAATGTCGAAAGTCAAGAAACCCAAAAAAAAGTTTTCCTGATTATCGAGATTTTCAGTTTCGGGCTGGACAAGAGGTGTCTCACATGGATTCCACTATCTAGATTTGATGAACTCATTTTAATTCGTTGCAAATCAGACAGAAAATGCGCCGCTGCTGAATTTAGCAAGATAACCCTTTGCTTTCCTTTATCTCTAAACAACATCGTCAAAAGGTCGAAAGTAACAATTGTAAACAATGACTTCAAACGTAAATCCGGAGCGATTGGCAATTAGGGCGAACATGCAGAATGTACACAAAAGGGGAATGATGATTGTAATATTGCAAGTAGAATTTCAAAAAGTTCAAAAAGTCAACAAACGAATAAATTCAAATACAATCTAGCATACAGACAGAGAACAAAGCTAGCTTCTGATTCATATAAAATACTGATGGAAATTCGTTTGTTATTCATTGAAATTTGTACATTTTTATTACTCGCCTGTCAATACTAGGATGTTTGATTACGCCAATTTCAATGATTCAAGAATTGGAAAAACAAGTATCGCCTATTTTAGACATTTTCAAAGGTTTCGCCTTCCACTTTTCGCTGGTGTTTGATTATTTAATCAGTATCGCCTTTTATTTTTCGCTGTTGGTTTGATTTTTTGTCAGTATCGTTTTTTAATTTACGCCATGTTTATGTTTTCATTTAAATAGCGCCATTCACTTTGTCAACAATCAGCATGGCGTAAAGCGCAGAGTGAATTGTTTTGATTACGAGATAACTCTACGCCCTTTGCAAAAACAATATTGAATAAATAAAATTAAAGCACAACCAGGACAAAAGATCAAAACTCATAGTTTGGTTGTAACAATTATGCTTTGCTTTGAAAAAACATTTTGTTTATATTTTGCATGTACGCCTAATCGCAAATTGCTCCGGAAATTTCCTGGAAATGACAGGTAGCTAACATCTATATCCACTACCGACGGAAATGTAAAAACTCCCTGTATCTGTATCTGGTGCTATTTTGTTTGTGGGAGCAAGCAGATCCCACAAAAGTATGCTAGAACCTCATTGTTTACCAACATTACTTTCGACCTTTTGACTGTTTAGTCTATAACTCAAATGAATAAATCGGTGCAACTGACGTGCTGAGTATGTTTCAATATGGATCAACTTAATCGGAAACGCAAATCGATTGAAATTGGCTGCGTTCGATTCCAGTGAGACACCCCATGGTACACTGGGGCAATCTTTTCGTCTTGCGAGTTTGGTTCAAACTGACTTTGTACCTAAAGATAGATCTTTTACATTAAGAAGTTTATTACTAAGTTTTTTAATTACTAAGTTTTTTAATAACGACAGTTGGGCGAAGTTGGGGTTGAAAACCGATTATGATCGTAAATAATATTCATAACATTCCCTCAAAAATAAAATAGGGATGAGTTTAAGGTTGAAGGATTCATCATTAATTTTCGGTCATCATCAAAAATTCGAAAGCAGTTTTTTCGTTCAAAATCAAAACATAGTTCGTGAAAATACATTCACTGTATTCTGCTCGCCAAGCGGAACACAGTGAATACGTTTTCATTTCCAGAATTTTAATATCAAACGAAAAAAAACTGCTTTAGATTTTTTGATGATGTATGATGTATGATATGTATTACCACCCAATATAGCACGGAAACTAAGTCCGACAGCAATGGGCTCTCCTCTCTGTTAGACTTGATCAAGCTTTAATAACCACTGATTATCCTTATCATGCCATTGTATGAAGGGCCAAAACGGAATGGGTGGATCGATAAGCAACATCACTTAAACGTTTCCAAAGGGATATAGAGAATCTCCTTCCAACAACAAGATTGAACAATTGGTCACAAGAGCAAGCTATCTAACATAAGGATGCCCCAATGGGCGGGGAGAAGAGCCCACCCTCTATTCACAAACTGTTAGCAATGGGGAGTTGGCACTCTCACTCTCCCCATCCAGAGTGCTTCAATCGGGTGCCCTGATGGTCCCTCCCATTCCCATGAAATATTTATATAATAGTGTATATATTTATGTAAATGAAAAATACAACAAGCATTCTTATCTATTATATATAATCATCATCCGGTTTTTTCTTATATGCAAGAAATGTTGTAAAGTGTTAAAGTATTAGACTTCTGTGGTTCCGCGGTTAATCACGTTTTCTTTCCTTTTCGGCGATAGCAGCAATTCATCAAAATCTTGATTTGAGGTATCCTGAAAATGATTGTTAGTCCTAACGAAATTTTACAAAACTAATATTTATACATTTTAATTTTCTGTTGTCATGGGCACTATTTGCTGAATCCTAGAGGGTTTGAGCTGTTTAGTGGAATACCTGTAACTAGAAATTAAAAAAAATCTAATTTCTAGTCACTATTTGCTGTTTGATGCGGATTTTATAATAGCAATCTATGTTTATTTTTGCATTGAAACCAGAAAATTGGTTCCGGTAACAATGTCTCCCGGGAATCTGCTACAAAGGGCAGTCAGTTTTAGTTTGGCTGTGTTAACAGCAATGCATTTAAAACAATCCAGACTCATTGTAGAGAATTAGCGTCCACAGCAAAGTTTCTCAGTGCGTAACGAATCGTTTTTTTTTTTAATTATAATATTAGTTCTTAATCGTGCTGC
The DNA here is from genome assembly GCA_034211315.2 of Aedes japonicus. Taxonomy (NCBI): domain Eukaryota; kingdom Metazoa; phylum Arthropoda; class Insecta; order Diptera; family Culicidae; genus Aedes; species Aedes japonicus. Next base: position 28,554 of record JASCZW010005318.1, read on the forward strand.
AGAGATGGCACTGCAGTCTATCTTTGCCAAATGAAACTCTAGAAGGTTGCCGTCATCGGCAAAGTTGTTTGGAATATAAAATGTAGTCATTTGACATTATCAGATTCGTTCCAGATTTTGTCGCAGAGATGGTGGTGCAGTCTAGCTTTGTCATATAAAGTTTTAGAGAGTTGCCGTCTTGGATAAAGTTGTTGAGAATGTCAAATGTAGTCACTTGACATTATCAGATTAGTTCAGATAATTTCAAAACATAACAAATGATATACTGAGAGACTTTGCCGCCACTCGACTGGAGTTTTCTAACAACAACTTTTCCATGTCCTTTTTTTACCGTGTATCACGCAAACTTTTCTAGTTATGGTCTTCTACACCCCTATAGAATCCAATAAAATCAAGCAGCCATAAAGTATTGAAAACTTTCAATTTCCCTTTACATCAGTAAAACAGAACCAAAAATGTACGTTTAAGTAAAAGTAATTCATAACTGCTTGTTCGGATATTCTTGTTTTTAGGGGCGATTCAAATATGGCGACGTATATCTTTGGGTTGGAGCGAAAGGAAGGTCAAGATTTGTTACAGTACGTGTAAAAGGTATGGAAAAAATTGTGATAGAGGAGGGGCTGATATATCTCAAAAAAACAACGGGCGTCTTATTTCAATCGTCATTTAATGGACATGCTTGACTCTTATCAAATTAAAAAATTTTAATTTGAATAAATTTGCATCAAGTCCATTTAAAGACGATTCAAATATTACGTTATATGAATTTTCAAAATACTGTTTATGTCAATGAAAACTCAAAAGTTTTGCTTGGTAAGGGCTTTATTTTATTTATTTTTTTATATGTACACTTCCACGTTTAAGTAATTAACATAACTTCATATGATTAATTTTTTAATGTTTCTCATACAGAGTAATTTTTTTAGGATTATCTTTTGAATCAAAAAACATTTTTGCTGAAATTTGATTTTCTGAAATAGGTAGAAAGCAATGAAATTTCTGTGTACCAGGTATTGTCTTTACGTAGCTACAGAAATTCCTTTGACATTTCTGCAAACTGTTCGGCTGATGTGAAGCAGAAATTCAGTTTTGTAATACTTTGATTTGTCTGTTCAACTGCCCAGTCATATAGCTCCCGTGGAGCTTTGATTGTGTTTCCATAATCTTTGGGAGTTTGAGCTGTGTAGTGGAATAGCTGTAACTAGAACAGAAGAGAAGAAATAGTATTTTCCATTTAATACCAACAACCTATGCTTATCTAGACAGATACGCGTATTTCGTCTGCAATGTGCAGATTAAATAATAATAAAAAAAAAGAAATAAAATAAAAAAATTAAAATAATAATAATAATAATAATAACAATAAAAAATAATAATGAAAATAATGTTTGAGCTATACGTTGAATTTTGTTGAATGAATAATAATAATTATTTCCAAGTTACAACGATCAGTTGTTAGCCACTGCTGAAAAACAACATCTTCTTTGCCATCCCATTCTAATACCACAGAGAACAGACGAATTGGCTCATACTAATATAACAAAAAAAAACTTGTGTATGCTAATATTGTGGCGCCGTAGTGCGGCGACATTCCATACTAATTACTGCCATCACGGTGAAAGCAATCCACCAATGGCAAGAGTTATTTTTCTCCAAGTCGTTTCTGTTTCATGGGAGTCATTCCTATCTCTCCAAATTTAAGTTCTTTTGCCCTTGGTTTCCACGTATAGAAAACGGCCTGTGAAAAAAGTGGTAAACATATATTGCTCTTCCCTTGGATAAGAAGCGTTCACCGTGCAGATCAATTTTCGATCTGTCATCCGGCACCCATGTAAAAAAACAGATCAGTTTAAACATCAACTAAGTCTTGATGTCTCTGTATGTGAATTTGTTTCCATACGCTTTTGGGAGTCAACGTCATCTTCAAGATATTCGCATTCCATTGCGTTTTCTGCTGGCAAATTCTTTCTATGGAAAATTCTTTCCCAATTAAATTAACAGCTTTTGAAAGCTCATCGGAATCCTCACCGGAACCATAAAAACTACATTTTATAATAATGAGTAGAACTAGTAGGTGTAGTTGTGAGTAGTTCCAATTCATATGATTTTGGGTTACCTTTACTCGATTTTGGGTGAATCTGGATGAGCGAGCTGTCAATGTCCCTATGTCAAAATTGAAACACTAGCGCCACCCCAATAGACATTCCATACTAATTTGAACCGACAGTTCCGTTTATAATCACAAGCGGTCGTTTGAGCCTGGACGTCTGTTCTCTGTGCTAATACTGATGAAAGGTCTCTCTCGATACCTTCTGTAGAAATACATTTTTCACATGCACAGAAATAATAATCTATAGTTCTGATGTCAATTATTTCTTTTTGTTAATCAAATTTTGCACTATTAAGGGGGGATATACAGTAAAAAGAGAAAAAAAAAATCATTTTTGAAAAAACAAATTTCAAGGGGAAGTTTTTACTAAATCAATCGAAACTTTTTCAAAAATTATAAGTGTACCCATGTAGCATACAAAAATATTTTTTCAAGTTTATTTCAACAAAATGGCGGCCGTTAGAGTGTGTTGAAAAAGTCGTTGTATTTTGCTTGTGCCGGCTCTCCTGGTCACAGTTTTGATTTGAATCCGGCTAACCTAAAAATTACATTAATTACATTTACAGTTAGTAGATGAATTGAAAAAAAAAAGCAAAACTTTTGGCGCAACTTTTTTGAAAAAAATTCACATTTTTTCCGCCATTTTATCACATTTTTTCATACTTAATAATAAAATATTACAGTAATTTTTAATTCATATATAAGGTAATACTATAATAAAGAAATCCAATAAGTTCCAGCTTAATCGAATAATTAGTTTTCGAGTTATCACCGAAACATTTGGAGTTCGAATTTCGAAAAAAAGGGTTTCAGGAGCGTATTCTACGGGAAATTTTGTGTACAAGTACAATCTAATACTGAGTAAGTCCAATTTTATGATTTTTGCATTTTTCTTCAAAAATCCTGTATGCTTCTTTCAAAGACATCATTAATAAACGCTTCTGTACATGTTCTCCCTTACCATTCCGGATTTCAGAAACATAATCATTAGCTCCTGGCATAGCCCTACTGATTAAAGAGTGTTTAAAGTTTTTGGTAATGAACAATATCTACCACCTGATTTAATTGTGTTAACACTAAAGTTTAATAAAATAATAATTAAAAAATGAGCCCTTTCGAACTGATAGCTTTGATATAGAGAGTATGTTTCCAACTTATGGATTGTATGTCAAGTCCTCGAGCATTTAATGAAAACATTCATTGACGAGAATTCATTAATTTCACACATACTTTTCATGTGCTAACCCCCATTGCAAATATCCATGTGGGTTTGCACATGAATCTAATGGGAATTTTCTTTTGAGTGTATGACATCTGGCAATATACTTTACCTTGTTTTCACGATACTTTGGTCATTGTTTGCACAATGAGGGAACGGCATGAGTATAACAAGATCTGGCAGCCCGTTTACTGGGGAGTGGTCATTCGAAAGGGACCGTTTTGAATTTTTGAAAAGGACACTGAAATGAAAAAATATATGTACCAACTGTTCCATCTTAATATTCTGCGTTGGTGTAACTGTCCATTAAGTTTGACATTGAGATTGACATTTCACACGCATCATATTAACAGTGAACTAGTTAAATTTTCACTCACCAGGCCGCGCTATTCGTGTCTCCTGTGAATCGCAAGATTGTTTCTAGGGTTTTTTTTTTCATTAGGGCGAATCTGCAATTGAGAGACTCTCTTTAATTACTTTCTCTTTCATTCATATTCCATTCAGCGTTACGTTTTTCATTCAACTCTTTGTAGAGTATGGTAGCCAGCACTGTTGTGCTTCTATCTGTACTAAAGAATCCATCAAAAGATTTATAATGACGCTGTAATAAATGAAAGAGAGCGAGAGAGGAGAGAGTCTCTCATTGTTAGATTCGCCCTTTTGAAAACAAATCCTAGATTTTATCTTTGAACATATGCTCGTCAGAAACGATGACAACGACGCGCCACCTTCGACGCCAGCAACCAGTTCAAATATGGTAAACGATCTTGATTCTCAATGAGTAACCTAGTAGTAAGCATTTAAGTAGGTAGAACTCTCCTCAACTCTACACACAGACTCGGACGGCACCTCCGGCGACAACTGGTTTCTAAAGCACCAATCGATGCACGCCAAATGTGTGCCAGCTGCTTGTAATTTCGTGGACAAACGCATATGCTAATAAATTTCTCAACATAAAATTTATCAGTATGCTAAACTGTGTTTTAGTAGCTGTTCTACTGCCGATAATCACACCGGTGCACCTTGTCCTTATCTCGAAGACCGACGACGTTTGCACTCGAACACACGCATATGGTTGCCATGGCAGCCCGTAATTCTGTCGCCGACCGAGCCAATAATGGAAAAAATGGCAACTTCGCGAGTACATATTTATCCCAACGAGGCAAAGTTGCGCCAAACGGTGATTGCGCTAGTGGCGTCTTGAGGATGTCTCGTAAATATTGTTTACGTTTTTCATCAACTGGAACAAGCAAGAACTGGTCATTGTTAGCCGGTTTGAAAGTGAAAATCGAAGCGCACTGCAAGTGCTGGCGCCAGGACGCCTGGCGCACAGGACCAGAGTCGCTAATCCCTTCTACACAAGAATGAAGACAAAGACATCATCGCACTCAATCATCGACTAGACTCGCTAAAGAGCTCAAAATCCACCGTTGTTGCCTTCGTGAGAAATATGAGACATCTGTTTGGTCTGTGAGTAGTTTCTGAGAAACGACAATCGGAGGATATCCGCTGATTGTGTGCGGAGAGCCTTCGTGGATGACGACAACCGGAAGGTGAATAACACCAACGCGTAAATCAGGACAGCTGTTACGCATGGGGCAGTGGTGCTCATCATGCGGCCGCGGCCATGCCGCCGAGGCGGCAAATGCGGCCCGCGATGGTACGAGAAATATGAGAACTTTATTGGCTGTTGCTGTTCGATTTGAGTTGCATTTCTTGCTGTGCAATAATTGTGATTCTCATAGTTTTATGTGAACAATTTTACCGTGCTTGTTACAGATGATGAACGACAAAAAGGCGGGATAGAAAGAAGAATGCGGTCATATTTTCGCTCCTACGCAACGACAGAGCTCATTCTTCACCATTCAGTGTCTGTTGTCAATTAGTTCCGTTCTGTAGTCGCGTGCGTAATTCTGAGAAGTTTCGAGCAATTATTCAGTGAAAATGGAAGCCAGCACTAGCAAAAAAACGAGTGGCTGATGAAGGACGTGTTTTCCAGGAGAAGTGGTCTGAAATGTTTTATTTACGTGCATTAGTAAAAACCGGTGTGTATGATTTGCAACGAAGCTATTACAGTTATGAAGGAATTTAATGTGTGAAGCGTCCTGGAAATTCGACATGCGTCAAAAATGGATAAATATGTCGGTGTAGCGCGGGCTGAAAAATGTGCTGAGTTCAGAAATTTGAGTAGCCAGCAAAACTTTTAGTGAAGAAAGCGAAAACAGGGTTGTTCACAAAGGCCGTAGGGATTCATTATCGCGAAAAAACTCGCTTCCCATTTCAAGCCATTTCTGATGTGAGATTTGTTAAAGAGAATGTATGGAAGCTGTGGTTCAAATGATTTGTCCCGAAAAAAAGTGCATCTTTGCGCAAAGTGGGTTTATGTAAGACGACCATCACCAGAGCGGGTTGAAAACATTGCTGAAAATCTTGTGTTGGATTTGAAGGAAAAAGTTGCCAGCTTTGAATTTTTATTCAGTGGCGCTGGATAGAACACGGATATATCTGACACAGCTCAATTGGCGGTTTCTATCCGCGGCATATCTAAGAAATTTGATGACTGAGGAATTGGCAATAACACCCCCATGAAGGGCGACGAAAGGGCATTGATATCTTTAATGCTCTGTGCGCTGTTCTAGAAAAGTTTGATCTACCGCTTCCAGAAGAAAATGTCCGGGTTGTTGCGAAAGTGGGCTCACTATGTGTGGTATGTGGTACCATTTTCCATCTTATTTAATTATTCAAACACTTCTGCGGTGTAAAGACATTACCCAGCTCCTTAAAATTCATGCTAAAATATTGTGCTATTTGAACGTCGCCTTTTATTAGTTCTAGCATTATCACATTTAATATGGACATTTGATGTATTTAGCGATGGCATCAGGCCGTAGTTTTAATTTACTTCTTATGAAAGGATGCACAAATGATGCAAAATATTCAACTTTATCAGATTTACGGCCTTGGAAAATTTAAATGCAAGAATGGTGTTAAATTTTAGGTATTTTTCTTCATACATTTATGTATATTTAGAATTTATTTATTTATTTATGAATTATGTTTGAGCTTATTGGTCTGTTCTCTGTGCTTAATCATTTTATTACTGAAAAATGGCTGTTCATGGAAAACATAAACTGCAATTGCCCATCTTCGAAAATTACCAAGTGTCAGAGCAATTCTCTCAGTACCATTGCATCGTGCACCAAAGAGAACCTCACCGCCAAAAGCGTGGGATTCAAAGATGTCATGAAAGATGTCATCAAAATAGTTAATTTCATCGATCGCATTGAACCATCGAGAATTTCAGGCTCTTCTAGTAGACATGGATTACGAATAAGGTGACATACATATTATACTGAGGTACGTTAGCTGAGCAGGAAAATTTTTTCTGACGCGTATTTTGATCTTCGGAAGCAAATCGTCGAATTCATGGAAACAAGGTAAATCAGTGAAGTTTTTCGATTATGCAGGTGGGTGGCAGATCTGGCTTTCCTGACAGACATTACAACGCACCTGAACGATTTGAATTTAAGTCTCCAGGGTAAAGGCATAAATTGGTGCACAGCATGTTAATCAAAAATCAGTACGTTTGAAAACAAACTCGTGTTGTGGAAAAACAGATGAAAATTCTCAAATTTGCCCATTTTCCCTACTCTCGGAAAATGCAATGTGACGTTGACTAAAAAATACGTTGACGCACTCCAAACAATGAAAAATGATTTTTCTCGTACATTTTGGAAATTTCAAAGCGCATGACAAAATTCTAAAACTTTTTTTCTGCTCCATTCAGTGTTGATGCTGAACAAGCCCAGATAATATCAAATGGAACTAATTGAGTTACAGTGCGACACGGAACTGCGAGAAAAATTTGATCCGACATGATTTGTTGAGTTCTATGTAATTTGTTCGGAAAGAGCACTTCCCAGAGCTGCGAAATCATGCTCTTTTCGTAGCTTCTTTGTTTGGATCCATACATTTGTGAACAACTGTTTTCCGTAATCAAACAAGTAAAGTCAAAGCAAGAAATAGATAAGTGATGAACATTTGGACAATTCATTTGCGTATTTCGACCTCTAGCATGAAAGGCTGATCTCGATAAGCTTGCTCAAGGAAAAGTGTAAGTAAATTATGTATTAAAATACCGAAAAGTTTTTTATTGATTTTCAAATAAATTGAATGTGATATAAATCTACATTTTGTGTTTGTATTTTTTTTTGCATAGGGTATGGGACCTTGCCTTTTGCTCGATATGATTCACGGTTTATATGTTTTGTGGTATCGCAATCGATTATCGATTTTGACTATACAATAATCCATCATTACAAGCAACCTTCGAATTACCTGGCATTCCTGAACAGAAAAAATGCAGTCTGTCATCTTCCTCCGATTAGGTGACATACCAATTACCATGGCATTCTGCGAATCGATTGTTCCAAATCCATACCCTTGGTAGGTATGTCATAGTAAAATCGAACCAAGTAAACCGCAAGCCGCACACAAAGGTGACATAAACAGCGCGTGCTAATTTTAGATTTTTCTCACGTTCAAAGGCGGAAATTCTCCGCATGCAATAATGCTCGAGCTAAACAATCACTTGGAATGTTTTGCTGAGAGCGCACGAAGACGCCACTAGCTGAATAGCATGTAATTATTAGTAAACTATTTGTCAGCTCTGAAGGGAGCGAGCGCAAGAACAATGCCGTTTTGTCCAGCATCGCAGCGATGAGTAACGGAGCGGCTGGTCCTCGAGATCGGGAATTTCCAATTGCGGAGGTTATTGTTTTCGCCTACTAGGGTGCTTGCGATGAGATATGTTCGGCATATGTTTCCAATTTATTGGGTTTCACTAAGTTAAAGCCACAGAAGGCCATGTCGGAGTGGGAGTATGCCCGGCGATGTGATACGAATGAACCAAACAACTTTCCCCATATGGGTTTTCTGCGACGCAGAAAATGTAAAAGATCAAACGCGGTTTCAACCTGAAAGTGACGCCAAGCGCCAAACAAGCCTTCCACCTACTTGCTCAATGTAGGAAGCTTCCCGATCCAGTATGGGATGCATCTGTTTATAATAAATTGACTGGAAACTGACGGATAAACCCCATATAGCGAAATCCAATCCAGAACCATTCAGTGATCAATTATCGTTAGATCAAAGTCGATATATTGAACGCCCCCGCTTGTGTATATTGTTGCTACTGCAATTACGCCGTTGAGTTGTGCGCCGTTTACATTGCGCGTAGAATTATTTTTATTCACGGAATTATTATTATTTATCTTTTGAATCAAAATGGGTATTCTCACGAAATGAAATCCATCTTCAGTACTTTTAAGAGATGGAATCTATATGTACAATGTGCCTTAATGGAACAGATAGCCAACATCATAATTTAAAGAAGCGTCATAATCCTCAGAACTTAATACCACAATTGAACTACAAACTATATTACGTGAAAGAGAGTATTATTTTCAAGGAAAACTAGATGTATGATTTGTGATATCAAGACAGGCCAATTATTGAAGTCGAGGCGACCAACTAGACTCGACACTTGTCACTGTCGAGTCGAGCAAAATTGCATATTACCGAAGACGACTGAATCTGACCGAGTCAACAAGCGAACTGGACTGTCAACGACAATATTGAACACTTTCAAAATGTTATTGAAACATTACAGCATGCTACGATTTAGGTTTTCCAGCTATTTACCTGGGACTTTTGACATTCGAAGAATAAATGTTTACATTTTTAACTCTTGTTCTGTGAATAACGGTAATGTTTTTGTGATTCTGAAAACCTGAAGAAAAGTTGTTTTTTGAAGAATTTCCGGGGAAGGTGTTTTCGAAGATGATTCAGAAGATAAACTTTCAAATATTTCATTACTGCGCAGGACATAGGCGTAGCCAGGGAGGGGCAGAGAGGCGTCGTTGACCTACCTCTCTTCAATCTGCATTCCGTTTATATTTTGAAATTTGTCCGGAGAATCTGGTGCCTAACATTCTGTGTAATTCGTGCAAAACATGCCTGGCTAGGTGGATAAAAGGTATTGTATGTATGGCTTACCACTGGTCCCATTCAAATTTGTTATATACTCTCATTTCTGTCACTGTAAAGCCGCTATTTATCCTTTGATAAGCCAATTATTTAGAATGAACCTTAGTTATTGCCGAGATGTAACCGTTTACAAGAAGAGTTTGGGGAGTATCACAATCCAAGTGAATGGCGTTTGTTTATCGACAGCAGTAAACTGAGTTTGAAGGCTGTTTTACTGCATCAAGGAAACAGGAAACCCTCGATACTGCTGACTCATGCTGTTAACATGAAGGAATCGTATGAATTAATGGCGCTGCTGCTGAATTTGATAAATTATAAGCAATACTCTTGGAAGATTTGCTCCGATCTTAAAGTTGTTGCCATTTTGACTGGGTTACAACAGTGATACACAAAATACATGTGCTTTCTCAGTAAATGGGACAGCCGAGCACGTAAGGAGCATCACGTTCAAAAAGACTGGCCAAAGAGGACAAGTTTGACTCTTGGGAAAGAAAACGTGAAATGTGTTCCTCTTGTGGGAAACTAATCACCCACCGTTACATATAAAACGGGGCCATTCAAGAATTGTATAAAAGCGTTGGAAAATATAACAATATCTGAAATCAGTATCGGATGCAAAGATTGAAGAACGAACATTTCTTCGCGGTTTTGGCTCCTGATGAGCAAGAATCGTGGAAATCATTTCGACTCCTTGCTCTTCATGACTATAGGTGTGAACATGTCATTGAAAATCCATTTCCTCCACTCACATTTGGATGTCTTTCCACCGAATCTTGGCGACGAAAGTGATGAGTATGGTGAACGATTCCACCAACAAATGAAGCAAATAGAACGACGATATCAAGACTTTTGGGACGAATCAATGCTGGATGACTACTGTTGGTTTCTAGTTAGAGAAACCAAAACGACGCATAAAGCTCTAGTTTGAATCAATTTTAAGTTTTAATAAACTTATTTTAAAGAAATTTGCCTGTAGTGCTCAAGAATGACAAAAAAACGATGCGTGTGTATGTGTGTGAGAGAGAGAGAGAGAGACCGCATTTTACAAATCTCCAAAGCAAAATCGCTAAAAATTATATATACTTATAAATAGCGTCGAAACTATTACTCTTAGATTGTTGCAATGTTCAGAATGTCAGTGTTAAATTTAATTATGCTTCATTTGATGACAAAATATTTTTAATTGGATTCATTTATGTTCATTTATTTAAAAAAAAAAAACAACTTTTATCCACATCTCGAAAACTGTTCTACTTTAATTTTTCTGACGGCATTTTTTAATTCTGCATAAAATTTAACATTAGATACAATAGTCGAATTATAAAGTTTATCGCTTTTGATTTATTTTGTAAACTAGTGTTATTGGTCACAGATTAACTTATTAGCGTTATGTCTGTCTTTTGTTACTATTGTGTGTTGGAAGTAGATTTCATGTCAATTTCTTTTCTTTTGTGGAATAATTTTAGGCATGTAAACACGATTATGCTATATGTTTCGCTATATGTTTCGAAGCCAGATATCCAGGGTCGTAGCATGAAGCCTTCATTTGGAGTTTTTCCTTATTACGACGAATATTGTGCGAGGCTTATGAAGCTGGCGAGAGGCAAACCTGGCTGCCGGGTAAGAATTTTAATTTTTGAGTTATAACACTTCTTTTCAATAACTTGGGGAGATCGAAGCAAGCTTCGAGCGCGAGCGGACGTGTTTATATTTCGCTGTCAGTTACTTAGTTGGTCAAAAGGCTATCGGTCCAGTGTCGCGAGTTTGAAAAGTTCGGAATAAGTTAGTTCGGGAGGAAAATCGGTGGAAATCGCGTAATATTTCACTGAAAACGAAGAGTTTTTGTCGATAAAGTTCATCACAGTGTATGGAGTTAACCGGTTTTGTTATCGAGCATGGCACGTTATCTCTTGTTTCGGTAATTGTGTTTAGTGGCGAACATCTGCGGTCATAGCGAGTTATCTATAGTTTATATGGAATGAACATCCGGGATACTGTGAAGTGCGGAACAATGTTCAGTACTGATATTACAAAACAATTATTATCTGAGTAATTCAAGTTTGACCCTTAACTGGAACTGTATCTACAGCAATGCCATGTCTGTAATGAAACTGGTCCAGACAGAACTGGTTTACGACGAGAAGTTTGTCGAACATAGGTGTTTGTAGGATACCGGGTATCCGGAGAACCCGGAGAGATGTTTCCGAGTCCTGGAGCGAAGCCGAAAGTTGAGTTTGGTAGACAGGTGCAAGCTGGTAGAGCCAAGAATGGGTACGGTGGAGGAAATTTTCATCAAACGAAAACGTAAACGAAAAAAAAAGTGGCGATGTTGATGGGTTGGAGGAGTTAAGTTCGAGATACGATGCTATTTTCGCTCACCTGCAATGCCATTTGTGGCAAGCATGGCGGGTTTGAATAGGCATCATTTAGATATCTTGGAAAAAGCAGAACGTCAACCAGTCGGACACCACAAAGGATTTTCAGAATATTGAGAAATAGTATAGACTCACGGAAACAAATCCGTTTCTGTTTTCATGAACAAAACATCATGATACTAACTCTTTTCTTATTTTATGAATTCGTGACTCTTATTCATGGTTTCATGTTTGAAATGACAGATGCTAGTCATGAACTTAGGAAGTCTTGTTTTGCCTCTAATCTTAAATTGTGAAATTAGCTTCATTAGTCAACAGTCCTCTCAAGGATAACTATAGCGTAGTCAGTACATCAACCGAGTACTAACACAGCACTCTTCATCAACACTGGGTTCGAATCCTGAAGGTGGATTTATTTTTTTGTTTTAATTCAGAGTCGATAAACTAGATTTGGTAGATTCATGGATTAAGTTTTCAGTATCAGGAATTCAGCTCATGGTTTTGACCCGATTTACTCATGATGTCATTACGGCGGGAAAATATTTCATGATATCATCATGTTCATGGTGTATATTCATAACACGAAAACATAACATATTCATGAAATCATGACCTGTTTTTCTCGTTTAGAACGTTCCAGAAAGTATAAGCACACTTTTAAAATAACAAAAAAGTCAACTATAAATTAGAAGAAAAATTAGTAATCTCCATTTGATTCCAACTACCTTTGCTTATCTTCGATAGATACGCGTATTTCGTCTACAATGTGCAGACTTCTTCAGTGTCTCGTACTAATAACTCAACCCTCTAGTATTCAAAAAAGTCAAGTTTTTTAGTTTTAATAATTTTAATTTAATTTTCTTTTTTTCATGGTAATAACTATATGTTATATTATAAACATAATAATCAAGATACTGTTTGATCTATTTATTTCCTATATATTCTGCAAAAGTAAGCCACAGGCTCGAAATATTCAGCTTTTCTTATTTTTCTTTACATAAAATATTTGAAAGAACAGCTCATGTTTAAAAGAAGGGTAAATCTCCTATGAAAGGTATTTTCTTTTTTTTCATATCTAAAGCACAAAAAAAATGTGAGAGAACCATTTATAGGAGATTCACCCTTCTTTTAAACATGAACTGTTCTTTCAAACACACTATCCACCTCAGGCAAATATTTACTCATTTTACAAACAGTTTACTTAAAGCGTTTAAGGAAGAAGAACGCAACACATCTGCAGAATACTTGCGATGCCTTCAAGGAGATATTGTCGACAAGAAGACGGAAAGGAAGAAGAAAAAGCAGCAAAAACCATAAAAGCCTATCTCGAAAATGACCTTTCACTATTTGACCATGTCCAAGCATTGGCACTAATTTTAAAGAATAAATGAAGTTTTGTTTTTATACCTTATTTCCAATAAATTTCAATACATAAGAATATAGATATACTTAAAAGCCACATTTTATTGTTTGATCAGTTGAAGATTTGAGAAAAAAGAAAGAAAATTAACTTTTCCGGGAAATGGTGCTTTCCGACAAATGATTTTCCGGGAATTGATACATTCCGGGAATTGATACATTCCGGGAAATGAACTTCCAGGAAATGACTATGCGCACTAAGCGGTCTCTCATTATTGATTTAATCTCGACGTTTTCAGACCTTCTGGTAAAGGCTTCGAACTTTTCCTGAGCCTCTGATCTTCTGGAAGCTTCTGGTGGGAGGGTTCCCTAATTGTGAAATATTTTTTTGAATTTTTGGAGGTTCGCTCAACTATGGAAGAATTCTCGAAAAAAAATTCTCAACTTCTAAAATTATCTTTCTTTAACTTCTCTGCTTAACATCAGGGCAGTTCATTTACCGATAAACCAACGTGCTCCAATTCAATGGGAAATCAAATCTGTCAAACGCACTTCGTTCGATGGCAACTGAGACATTGTACACACTTAGATTTTTTTACAGAAATCTGTAAAGTTTTACCGATTCCTATTTGACGAATTTCGGTGAAATTTTACAGATATCTGTAAAAAAAATACCGGATTTCGGTAAAATTTTGACGAAATCCGTAAAATCGGATTACCAAACGTTCAGCTGTTGAGAATTCGGTAAAATTTTACAGATTTCTGTAAAATAATCTGAGAGTGTAATTTCTACATGAATTTGTGTTCAAGCTCCTCACAATAATTTGGTTCAAAAGAGTATTAAAATTTCTTTTGAAACAAATTAGGTATAGTTTTGTTTGGCTAAGTACCTTCAAATTATACACAATAGCAACAAAGAAGCGCAAGGAATGGAACCTATTTGCAGCTTAACATTGTTCCTACAAATTTGCAATAGCATATTGTAAAACTTTTAAATATTGTAAATCGCGTTGCAAAAAAATGAAATGTTGCCGATTTGAGAACCACTGCCGAGAACCACTGAGTCGACTTGAGAACCCCGACTGAAAAACAACAATCGCTGCGTCGGGCTACTTACCGGTGATTGTTCTCATGTGTGGCCGGTAGACAATAGGCGCACACTAGTGCAGAGATGATCAGTCGTTGTTTTGAGTGCGACATTACTACGTCGATTACAATTTATAGATTTTTTAAATTATTATTATAGCTCATTATTATTTTTTTGTAATATGTGTTTTAAAAGTAGGTTGTTCATTTAAGAAAAACAAATTACTGGTAATGGAAAGGTTTCCACTGTATTCCGGTCGGCGAGTAGAAAACGCTGAATGCATTTTCATTAAGAGCATTATGATTTTAAACGAAGGAACTGCGTTTGAGTTCTTGCGAAATATTGCCGGCTGTTTGCACTTAAATTTTATATATTATTTGATTCGAGAAAATTTTGTCGAGTAGGTCGAGGAGCTCAGTCGACCGCTCAAAAACTAGTGACTGATCTGTCACATTCTGATAAGTAAGAATTTGTTTTGACACGCGTTCTTCATCGAGAAGTGAAAATCGGCAAAGCAAGGTATAAAATACACCTAACCATTATTTTTTGACAGAAAAACAAATAATTCCTAGTGAAATATTTCCACACAAAAAAACAACCGTTTTTTCGAGCGGTTTGTTGGACTGTTGAAAATGATTGTGGCGTCGCCAGATGCCATTGTAGAGTTGGATCCTTGGATAAGTTGCCACTAGGACCACCAATATTGCTGCACTTGTGATTCTAAAATTAGCACTCGAACAAAGCCGGTATTTTCCCGAATGATTCCGAATAACGATAAAAGTAATAAAATTTTGAAATAATTTAAACTAGAACTTGAGTTTAAACAAAAAGAAATTGAATTTAAAAAAATAAACAACAGTTTGGATTGTGTGTCAGAGTGGTGTGTTTTCTTGGTTGTGTCTGAACAAGCCTTCAGTATGCCAATCATTATCTATAATACTTCTAGCTTAGCTGTGCCTGTTGGTAAAATGCTTCTCACGATTTCCGGTTGGCGTTTTGCTGTAAGGTGTAAGCAATACATGTTTTTTAAGAAATTCAACATCTCCTCAAAACGTTAAACTACATAATAAACTTGAAAAAAGGCATGACAGTGATCATAAATATTGCCTTCCATAGCGTCCACCTTTGCAAGCGAGTCCGCTCTCTCATTGCCCATAATCGAACAATGAAATGGGACCCATACAAAGAAGAAGATAAAATAACGCAGAAATTCAGACTTCGATTCGAACAAATTTCACCAGGCTGCTCTAATTGAAAATATCTCTCTTCCGCGCCTCTATCTTGTCAACCTGCTCTTAAGCCATCCCTTTGTCGCACACGGCAATATTGTCTGCGAGCACTTGAATACTCATTCTCAGTTTACAGTGCAACTGCAATTCTACCACAGCAACTCTCTGATTTTCGCAAAAAAAAACAATGATTGTTTCATCATCATCAACTGCCTCGTTACAGACAATCCAGCTTGCAATGTACTCTCGTCAAGAACTGTAACTGTTGGGCAATGCAAGCAAACCAAGCCACCTTAACTACTCAACTTCACACACGCCGTACTTTGCTGAGCATGGTTGACCAAGCCAGAGGCGCCGGGTTCAATTCTCGTTCCGATCGAGGGAAACTCTTTCAGGTTAGAAATTTTCTCTTTTTGCCCTTTTTGTCTCTTTTTGTGTGTCATTGTGCTTTTTCTCTTTCTTTTTTGGGACATAAACCACTACGACCAGTTATTTGTCCTATTGTAGTATATACCGTATCCTTTCTTTAGTACATGTCAAGTTAACAAACGGTCCTTTTTATGGTGGCCCTATCTAAGAAGTTAGCAATAAAATTTTATTACATACAGGGGATGATCAAAAAGGAGAAGACTAGCAAAATTTCGTCCAGATTCAAAGTGATACAGTTCGGTGAATAATTAACCGATTTTGATGAAACTAGAAACGGCTCATAAACAACTGAGATATGGCCATTTCCGTAAAATGTAGTTTTTTACCCTATTGCCTGACACTTCTTATGTTGAAAAACTCCTTTTTAATTTATCTGTAACTCTGCGTACCCTTAACCAAATTACATGCAACTTTTTCCATACGATTACAAATTTATCCTAGTTTTTGGAAGAGTAGCGGACATTTCGTTATTTTCCGTAGTTCCGGATTCATTATCGGGAATCGTGAAGGAAGTTCGTACCCTACCAGTGTAATGGCCAGAGTTAGAACTGTATCAAACCTGGCTTGCGACATATCAAACTTCATGATTTTACAAATCAAGATTACTGGTGCTCAACCTGAGAGTTTTCGGTCACATTGGTCAGACCTGGTGACGCTCCGGGATCCGGGTTCCCCCAGGGAAGTGGCTGAATTTAGAACGATGTCCAACCTGGCTAGCAACACATCAAACTTCATGATTTTACAAACCAATACCACTGGTGGCGAATCTGAGGTTTCTATTGTGGGCATCAGGATTCAATGGCAAATTATTCAAACATAGTTTCGAAAATATATAAAAGTTCGGATATGCTAACAATAATTCAGTTATTTTGATTAGATAGATCGTTTCAAAGGAAAATCGCGTTTAATAATCTAACGCTTTTAGAGACGATGGTGGTGGAAATACACTTCTCACGCGTGCTTCTAATGTAGACCAAAGTGGCTCGATAATGTTGAGGTCTGGTGACTGTGCTGGCCAATTAAGGTGATGAAAGTCTGTGTCATGCTCTTCGTACCACGCCTTTATGATTTGAGCAGTGTGGATTGGAGCGTTGTCATCTTGGAAGATTCCTCTGCCATCAGGAAAGATGGTCTTCATCATTGGCAGCACCTGTTGGGCAATTGTGTTATTTTAAGTATATTGTGAAGGTTTTCTAAAAAATACCTGGTCATCCAATATTTCTTGATAATCTTTGGCCTTTATTTTTCCCTTCATAGCAGCTAAAGGCCCAAGAGAATGCCACGATATTGCACCCCATACCATAACTGACCCCCCGCCATGTTTAACGGTTGGCAGAAGGCAGCCAGGGTTGTAGGCTTCTCCAGGAGTACGCCATACGTACACTCGACCTGTAGTTGGAAACAAGGTAAAAGATGATTCGTCCGACCACACAACTTGGTTCCATTGATCTGGCGTCCATTCCTTATGATCCTTGCACCAGCACTTCCTGTTTACCGCGTTTTGCGGTTTAATTAGCGGTTTAGAAATGGCCGCACGAGCGTAAAGATTCAAGTCGTGCAGCTCCCTTCGGACAGTTGATGTAGAAACTGGTTCTTGAAGCGCATTGTTCAAAGCAGCAGTTGCTTTAACAGCACTAATGCGTCTGTCTGCTTTGACTATGCGCTTCAACGAACGTTGCTGCCGGTCATCCATCTTCTGCTTCCGTCCACAACTACTTTTTATCAGGCGATGTTTTTCCATGTTTTTATATTCCGACATTATCCGGCAAACTGTGGCCCTGGCAACACCAACCAGTTTGCATGTTTCAGCGATCGAAGCACCGGCTTCTCGAGCACCGACTATACGGCCCCGTTGAAATTCCGTAAGCTCTAATGGCATTTCGAACTGCACACTTCAGCACTTAACCTTGATTTGTCCCATGCGCAAGCACTCAATCCTGTCACCTTTTGTCTTCTTCTATGCAAACATGTACACGGATAAAAAATAATACCCAATTTGAGTTCTATTCCGCCAGGTCGATGGTTCCGTACGCCAAATTAATTTTGAGTTATTTTTCAATTAATTTTGAGTTATTAATTTTGAGTTATTTTTAGTTTAGGTATTGTTTTGTAATATCATGAAGTTTGTATGTCGCAATCCATAGTTTGGAATCGTTCTATATCTCGCCAATTCCCCGGGGGAACCCGGAATCCGGAACGTCACCAGGTGTGGCCAATGTGAAAGAATACTCTCAGGTTGACCACCAGCGGTATTGTTTTGTAAAATCATGAAGTTTGATGTGTCGCAAGCCAGGTTTGATACAGTTCTAACTCTGGCCATTACACTGGTAGGGTACTTCCTTCACGATTCCCGATAATGAATCCGGAACTACGGAAAATAACGAAATGTCCGCTACTCTTCCAAAAACTAGGATAAATTTGTGATCGTATGGAAAAAGTTGCATCTAATTTGGTTAAGGGTACGCAGAGTTATAGATAAATTAAAAAGGAGTTTTTCAACATAAGAAGTGTCAGGCAATTGAGTAAAAAACTACATTTTACGGAAATAGCCATAGCTCGGTTGTTTATGGGCTGATTCACGATATTTAACCACTGACAGACTTGTTATGAATATAATATAATATATCCGATTTTCAAGTAACATAAAATATAACGAGCTGCAGAAAATTAGCACATTTGACATAACCTCAAATTATCCGTGATATCTCCGGTGCCTGGAAGTCAAATCAAATTTTAATTAAACATGCTAAAACTAGAATAAATTCCCCGTCGAACGTTTCTAGTTTCATCAAAATCGGTTAATTATTCACCGAACTGTATCACTTTGAATCTGGACGAAATTTTGCTAGTCTTCTCCTTTTTGATCATCCCCTGTATGTACTTCCCAATGCCGGTCTATCGTTCAATTAGCACTATTTCAACCGAGACGCCTTTCGGCAATAACAGAATTTGAATTCCCAAACAGATCACAGCCATCTACAACGCAATAAGGATAATGATTTCCAGGTGGTCGATCATATCAACATAATATGCTCTTATGGTGCATTCTCGCTTCACCACACGGAAAAAAATCCGTGCCCGGATCCGTGAACTGCAGTCATGAATTCGAGAACAAGCAAAAATACACCGTGAACTGAATCACGTAATCATGAACTAAATCACGTTTTTAGGTAAAAATCCTGAAAACGTGAACTAGTTCACGGTCCGTTTTCATTTTCGTGAACGCTTTTGTTTCTGTGCATCTCGGAAAGCATACAGTTCCAGCAGCAAGGTTCGGAAGAAGAAAACGTACTCATCTACCTGGTGCTGAAGCATTTTAACCCGAGACAGTCGTTTCCTCAAAGCGATAAGCAGCTTCGTAAATGTCATTTCCGAGCGGATTGAAAGCATAGTTGCCCGACTGACTTAAATCAATTGGCGGATGGCCGTGACGTCTCTGGACATTCAAACCGCCTTTCGGCAAGCCAAACACGAGGTTTCCGAGCGAACCGAAGCCCTGGCCAAGTAAACCAGCTTCATGACGAAATGAGGTGGTGGCAGTTGCTGTTCCCCTGAACCCAAAATGGCCCTTTTCAGGGTCATCAAAACAACTAGAAAGAGAGTTGACATGTATTTGGGAGTGTTGGGGGCTTGGTTTCGGAGTGTTTGATTGCGAAAAATATCTTTCGTGTGCCGAAGCCGTAATGTTTTCGACATTTGCACTTTTGGCAGTGTTTTACACACATAGGCCGAGTAGAAACCGTATGCAATTGGAGGTGAACGAAACCAGCCTCTTGGGTAAAAGTTTCTCAAATGACCTACAAGGTATATTACGTGATATAGAGTATCTTGATGTCATATGTCATACATCGATCTAGATTGCACATTGCTGCGTAGTCCTACGTCATCTCCGCGCACAACCCCATTGGGCTGTACGTTGTAGTTTTTATTTTAAATTGGCCCAGAAGTGCAGAATGATCTCTAGAATCGACCCCTGTACTTGGACATTTTTGTTTTACAATAACGATATAGCCGGTATAAATTCGTTCTCATGAATTGATTAATTAGTGATTGTGATGCGTACAACCGCATGGAAAAAAAATAAATTGAGTAAATTGAGTACATCATATAGTCTTATTTTGAAATGATTATCACTCAATAATTCTTTTGGCGTCTGACTGTGCTAGTCTAGATATTTGTTCTAGAAACAAAGTAAGCAAAGATGTTTAGTATGGGAAAGTTTTAATACACACAAGATGGTGCTTCCAGTTCCATAGACGAGTTGTTCTATTTGTTGCTACGGTTCGTTCTATTTGCTAACAATATTTGCAAAACTATTTTGTTACCTTATTTTTCATTTTCGTGGTGGCAACAGATATTAATTTGTTGCTAAATTATCGCTACTATAATGAAATCGGAAGAAATACTAGTGGAATCTTCATCAGCCAAACTAGACACACTATCGTTTTGATTGTAAAATGTCAAATACAGTCAAGTTGTCAAGACAAACAAACTAAGAAAGCCTGTGGTGACCATTACACAACAAAGTAAATCAATAAGTGGTTATAGATATAAGCTTCAGGATAGTTTGAAGAGCAGCGGCTGTCTTATTGCACTTCAATTGATAATGGCTTTTATGCATCGTAAACCGAATTAAGTTAATAGACCAACGAACTATTAAATACAGGCGAAGCGTCTATAGTCCTTCACGATCTAAAAAATATGTTAAAAGACTAATCGACAGAGTGGACAAATCCGAAAGATAGTTAAATACCGTTGTTGTGCCTTCCGTAGTTCTATCATCCCAAGACTCAAAGTTCCCTTTTCCAACTATAATAACCAATTCTTCCACACCATCCGTCATCGACCTACAAACGACCTGCTGATGAATGTGGCCTCTCAGCGAAATTCCGCCCCTCATGCGGCTGTCGATCTGATGCGTTGTTTTGAACTGTAATTTTCGGTCCGCGATCGCGACGTGTCATTATTGTCCGAAGCGTGTTGTCATTGGCGTCGCCGTCACGGAAAGAAACTATGCCAGGAATGCAGTTTGCACTGCCATCAGCAATCACGACCCAGGCAACATCTAACACTCGCAGTCGCAATTTGTGTAGTATATGCAGAATTGCACTTTGCAACGTCCGCCCATTAGTAGTACTCACACTCCGCCAGTACTAAAGCTTCTAGAGTTACGACTACTACCAAGTCGCGATGGCGTCAACGCGGTGCCGCCGACGACGACGACGACGGCGTCGACCGCGTGCACCAGTCATGAGTCATCGTCATGAGCAGTGCGCCAAAGTCCTTCCCTAGCACTTGGGTGTTGAAGCTGTAATCAATGCTCCTCACAGGCAGATAATTATTGTTTTACGAGATGATGAAGAAATAAAGAAACATTCTTCACCGCAGTAGGCAGTTGTATACATTTTCGTTATTTCCTTATTGCTTCTCTCTTAGCAAGCCAATAATAATGGCACCTTTGTTCCATAGGGGCCTAAATTTAACGAAATGTCTTGATCTGCTCGCTATCCGGTCTAGAAACATACCTAGATATTTATTTAAATTGTTCGCCACGGGCTTTGCTAATGACCCGCCGTTCTAAGCTCTAGGAGGTGGCGCAAAATTCCACGATCAGATCAGAATAACTGTTTCCCACGGTTTCTCCCACCGCAGATCAGACCTGGCGCTGCATTTATTGTACCTACCCGGAGATGGGGAATAGAACTTACAACCCAAGAGGGGATCGTGAGAGGCAATACCAGCAGGCATGCAATTATCCGAAAGGTGGATTTGGTATTAAAGAAACACGACCGCGCGCGGCTTACGAGAGACAGCCGGTACTGATCAATACCTCCGGTTTCGAGCCATTTGAGGTCTACGTTGGGAGATTTATGACACCTACTAAAGGTTCAAGCGAATGTGTGAAGAAAAATCAGACTGAAATGGGAGCAAATGTATTTTATAGGAATAGGTAGTTAAAGTAGTAACTTACAGGGCTCGTAACTTTTCATGGACTTGATTACAAGAAGGTCACTTTAAGTTTAATTTGTTCTACTGACAGTCCCTTTCACCTATAAAATAGTCGTTGAAGAGTAAATTTTGACGAATTTCAAATAAAATCTAATTGAATTCAATTTGATTTTCCAAGGTCAGCACAGAGTAAGTTTTTTGAAGGAGTTATCATTTTCGTCAAAGATAATAATTGGGTTAATTTAACTAAATTGGTCGGTAAATTACTGGACATTATGTACCATTGGTATTTTCCGTGCATGTTTGTATAAAAAAGACTCCATTTAGTGTTCTTTAGCCTCTTGTCCAGTAACTCTTATCCCTTGCATCTCGTAGTTCCGATTGGGGTACGAGTAACCAACCCCGGTAGGACCTTGGTCTATGTTGACAGGGAAGGGGAGCTTCCCCCTTCGATGGTGTAACCTATCCGAGCGTCTGTTCATGTTAGGGGTGGCTCAAAACAGAGTCTGTTCTCCATGTGAGGGGCGGCTGTGATGTACTCTAAAGTTCTGTCCAGTGACACGGAAAAGTGACCGCTGCAAGAATTCTTTTACAGCGGTTTGTTAACCTAGGCCCACTTTCTGTGGTATATATTTCACGGTGTTCAAAAGTTATTCCAGATGGAAGCCGAGAGGAGAGACAAAATTCTGCACACCCACGTTGATAATCCAACGTGGTCCGCAATAAAAAGCGCAAAAACGTTGAAAATCGCCAAATCAACCGTGCATGATTTGCTCAAACGATTCAGGGAGCGAAATAGCGTGAATCGAGTGCCTCAAGGTAAGCGTCGTAGTGGAACATATGACCGCAAGCTGAACCAGAAGGTGTTGAGAACCGTCAGAGCAAACCCTGGACTATCAGATACTGAAATCGCACAAAAATACGCTGCTGCTCGCAGTACCGTTCCAAGAATTCTTTTACAAGCAGGATATCGTTCTTATCGAGCTAGCAAGCAACCAAACAGAACGTTGAAGCAAAGTTTCATCACCAAAACTCGAGCTCGGAAATTTTACCAGCAGGTTTTAACGAAGTACCAAGGATGCCTGCTCATCGACGATAAAACCTACGTCAAAATGGATTTCAGACAGCTTCCTGGCCAAAAATTCTACATGGCGACGGCAGAAAGAGATGTTCCTGCGAAGTTTTAGTTTGCTTTTATGGACAAATTTGCCAAAAAAAAACTGATTATTTGGCAAAGGATATGCAGCTGCGGAGCACTAAATAACACTAACGTGAATCCTAGAGGGTTTGAGCTGTTTAGTGGAATACTTGTAACTATAAATTAGAAGAAAAATTAGTAATCTCCATTTAATTCCAACTACCTTTGCTTATCTTCGACAGATACGCGTATTTCGTCTACAATGTGCAGACTTCTTCAGTGTCTCGTACTAATAACTCGACTTATTAGTCGAGTTATTAGTACGAGACACTGAAGAAGTCTGCACATTGTAGACGAAATACGCGTATCTGTCGAAGATAAGCAAAGGTAGTTGGAATTAAATGGAGATTACTAATTTTTCTTCTAATTTATAGTAACACTAACGTGTTCGTGACGAATAAGACGATGGACTCGAAGTTGTACAAGGAAGAATGCCTCAAAAACCAAGTACTACCTTTCATTAAAGCCTATAAAGGTCCCGTGAAGTTTTGGCCAGATTTGGCGAGTTGCCACTACAGCCGGGAGTCATCCAGTGGTACCGCGATAATAACGTTGATTCCATCGATAAAAACACAAGTCCACCCAACTGCCCGCAGTTCCCATCGAGAGATTTTGAGCAATAATGAAGCAGAAGCTTAAGAAAAGTGGAAAAACGGCTCGGGACGCGACTCAGATGAACAAAATGTGAAACAAATGTGCCAAGGAAGTTGACTCCGGAGGTGTGCAGCGTTTGATGGGAGGAATAAAGAAGAAAGTGGAAGCACGATTGGAAAACGATTGAGTACACATGTCCAAAAATAACACAAGTTAACGATGTCTTTGTGAAGCTGCGAATCTTGCTGGATGGGCCATATCCACCTATATCGAAGCTTGTCTGGATGTTTAATGAACAACATGTTTACGAAATCAAACTTGTAGGAGGAGGTTATATGGTCATCAACAATCTCATTGACTATCTTGAACAAAAAGAAAAATGATAATCTCGTGCTGCATAGCTAATTGTTCTAATAAATTTACAACAGCAAATGACTTACTAGATCATTTAGCAAAAATCCACAAACTTCCAGATGAATATTCTTACCGTTGCTAATTGCCTTATCCTAATTACATTCAAACCTTTTCGACTATATACATTTTTAAACGACATCTTAGAAATCATAAATTGCCTCGGGTTTTTTTTTTCATTTGGCTAATCTAACATTGAGACGTTCTCTCCGAACTTACTCTCTTTCATTCATTACAGCGCCATTATAACACTTTCGAGTCATTCTTTAGTACAGATCGAAACAAAACAGTGCTGGCTTCCATACACTACAAACAGTAGAGTGAAAAACGTAAAGGTGGTTGGAATATGAATGAAAGAGAAAGTAGTCAAAGAGAGTCTCTCAATGTTAGATTCGCCCTTATGAAAAAAAACTTTAGAAGTGCTCTTTTATTCAGTAGTAAATAGACAGCTTGAAAGTATACACCTCTCTCTCTCTCTCTCTCTCTCTCTCTCTCTTTTAAACGACCGCTCTCGCCTGCTCTCTACTGTCTTCGCTCACGTGCTCTCGCCTGCGATCACTGCCGCGGACACTTGTGTCGCCTTACTGTGATTCGCTGGTACGATTGAAGGTGAAAACGTCGTCGGAGTTATACTAAATGTCCGAAAAATGAAGTGGGAAGAAACATTCTTCTTTCTTCCTTTGTTATGTGGCATCAAAGCGAATTTGCGATCACTGCTGTATATTAGCAGAAGAGCTCACGCCAGTGCGCTCATTGGGGCGCACGCGTCAGGGAATTTATCTGCATTCACTTCTGTGAGTTTGAGAGCTCTTCTTCTCACTCTAGAGCGATCGAGTGTACTGTGAATGCAAACACGGGGGTGAACATAAACAAGAGAGAAGAGCTCTCGTTGAGGTAGGAAGAGTGTGTGGAAAAAATAAAATCTCTCTCTGCCACACTGAGGATATGGACATCACTGATTGTAGGACCATCTTCATTTAATCAAATGCAATCATTTCATCTTATAGAAATGCCAAGCATTGATGTTATGCACGATATGTATAGTAAAGGGGTGTGTAAGAACGGATTTACTGCATCGCTAAATTACTTTATTTTTGAAAAACATTGACTGACCACTGAGATTTTAAACACAAGAATACATGGCATAGCAAAATAACTGGCAGACAGAAGTTTGCAAAAAAATCCAGATTTTGAGCAAACACGAGACTCTAAGCATAAATGTAAAACGGTTACAGTTCTTTTGCAAGAAAATTACATTCATTCTCGGGCTTTTTGTTAGAGATGCCCATAATCTAGTATGGACGTTTTGCAAAGTATTGGTAAAAATATGTGATTTGGTCAATTCGGCAATATTTTCAGAAATAAACTTATGTGAGCTCAAAAGTAAAATTAAACTTCATCATCAACTATATCAACAATTCTTTCATGGTTTGTTGAAGCATGAAAAATGTGATCCAGCAGAAGGAATGAGCTGCTTCAGAAATGAAGCCAAACATCAAAACTTTAACGAATATGCGCATGTTATTTCATCTCGCAAAAACACTGCGAATAACATATATGAAATCTTGCTTACAATTCAGCTACAATCTTTTCTTCAAAAGTTTGTTCAAAGCTAGAGGAACTGATTTAAGCTACCATATTTTGAATACCAAACCATATGCCAAAAACCTTAAAGAAAAATGTCCATTTGATGAGAATGAAATAGTTCAATTTACAAACCAAATTAAGGGCAAGGCTGTGAGGCAGGGCTATTTATAACTAAAACTGAAAATAAAGAAATTCGTTTATTAGAAATTGAAGAATTTGTAAAACATCAAGGAACTATGTATGCTATTTGTAGGGACTGGAGTATAGGCCAATTCTTTGATCGTTTAGGAAGGAAAGAATAAACTGTCTGTTAGTGTTTGCGAAGTAAACAACAAATACAACTTAAGATTAATTTGATAAAAAAATATTTGTAATTTTAATGTTAAGAGAAAAAAAACGTGTAATTTTATACAGAAATCCTTTGTGTGTCAAGATCTAGAGCTTGAATATTATAATTTGCAGTACTTTTGGGATATATCATACATGTTTTGTTAATCAATTTAATTTGCATTTATGATAAGTTGTTACGCTAGGGTGGGGTAACAAAGAAGATACCAGTCAAACACCTCAGTAGACTTGGCTAGAGCAACGGTCTACCAGTGAGGGTGGGTTCTACAACAACCTCTTGATGGCTAGCGCAATCTGGAGAACTATATCTAGTCTCGAGGTCGGCTGCTGTAATCTACTGGGCTAATCGGGACTCGTTTCCATTTTTATGGCCCTACTTTTACAATAGTGTGTGTGTATGTGTGTGTGTGTGTGTGTGTGTGTGTGTGTGTGTGTGTGTGTGTGTGTGTGTGTGTGTGTGTGTGTGTGTGTGTGTGTGTGTGTGTGTGTGTGTGTGTGTGTGTGTGTGTGTGTGTGTGTGTGTGTGTGTGTGTGTGTTTGTGTGGGGCGTGTTTTGTGTGCTTTTCTTAAATACCTGACCGGTCGGTTACTGCTGGAACTGTAGGGTGGTGAAGATGGTGCACGGTGTGACTGTGAAGCTGCGCTCGGTGTGGCGGTGGAGTGGCGCCAAATTGCAAATTGGCGGGAATTTTTCGGTGGCTATCTGTACGGCGGCAGGAAATGCTAGTCATGAAGACCACAGGTGAGCGTTGGATAACGCCAACTGTTCTCGACAATGGCGGGCGCTTTGGAAGTGGGCTTTGGGCGACTTTTGGTCAGCAGAAACGTCACGATCAGGCAGACCGGACGTAGTATGCTCGGATCCAAACGGGTCATGATCCACTTCGGTCTTTAAGAATTAAGTAACTAGTAACTAGTAATCTAGTAACTTATAAACTACTATAGAATATTAAATACTTATTTTCCACTTCTAACGCTTTGCTGTCTGCTCTCGGCGAGGTTTCCTTGGCAAGTGCTCGAGCCCACACTTTCAGTCGGTCATTTCCCTACCTTCCATAGAATCATCGATTTCAGCTTTATATTCCAGCAGTTGGTAGTGTACTGTGGTAATTGTGTGGTGTACTAAACCTAGGGGTATAATATACTGGCAGTTGGAATTTAAATTTGAATACAGAGATACATGCTAGATACTACATACATAACATATTCACAAAAACAAATGTTACAAACGGTAACAAACTCAAATACCCTATTCAAAAATTACACCTCAAATAATCATTTACATATCGAAGCCTGCAATGGTACACTTCCTATATCAAATCATTTTCATAAGGTTCACATATGAATTCTTCTATGATCTATAAAAAAATATAAGGTCGGTTAATGTAAGGTCAGTTTTTATAAGGTCGGTTAATGAAATCCAATGTTGTCCAACCACTTAAAATTCATAAGACAATCGAGGGAAGATTACAGGGAGTTCTTATAGCAAAAAATCATAAGGTATTCCTATGAATTTTGCTATTTTTCTTGGCTCGGTGTATGCCCGGATGCAGTTATTTGAGTTACATTATTAGAGACGAATCATTAAGCTTAAGACCGAGCTTAGGGCTAATGTGCTGATACCTCTTGATCCATTTCCTACTTGTCTACTTGGTACTTGTCCAGCCGCTGATATATGGGTCAAATAAAAAGTTCCAGAACCTCTATTAACGAACTCTGTAAAAAAAAAATTCGTGAGTCTATTTTTGTGCAAATCCTTTAGATATGTATTTGTATTTTTTTTTTGTCATTAATAAACATGACTGTGTAATTTATTGGTGTCATTTTAGCTTTCGAATTTTGATTACGGAATTGAGCCGTTTTCAGCCATACCCGAGCAATATTGATTTTCCGAAATGCGTAAAAAGTACACATCTTTTATGTTCTCAAAAGGAGTAGAAAGTATGCACATTTTGACGTACGTTCAGTTTACGCAAACGGGAGTAAAATTAATATACTCCTTTTTGACGTACAGGGTGCGGCAGAAAATAATGCGAAAGTGTTCAAACTTGAGTATTGGGTTAATTCGTGTAGCTAGTGATCGATTTCTGTCGAAAGTGTATTTGTTTATGTTTACTTTCAAGTGCTGCATCCAAACATTCTATTTGTTTTATTGCAAATTCGTCAAAATTTTCGCGAAAGAAGTGATCAGCAGTTTGTTGCTCGCCCAGAAGAAACCGAAATAGATTGCCAAGGTGGTAGGGTGCCATTTGGCAACAGTTTAGCGCATAAAAAAGTCACACGAGACACTGACACTTTGTTTCTCCACCGGTTAAAAATTTTCTGTT
This sequence comes from Aedes japonicus, assembly GCA_034211315.2. NCBI lineage: Eukaryota > Metazoa > Arthropoda > Insecta > Diptera > Culicidae > Aedes > Aedes japonicus. The sequence continues at coordinate 56,824 of JASCZW010005318.1, forward strand.
TAGCATTCTGCTATGCGCATCAATCGCCAACTCTAGCTCGCCTGACATCCGCCTACGATCCGTATCCTTTTTTTCGCACTTTACATTTTTCCAAGGGTGGAACAATTTGACCATTCAACACATCGAGAATTCGGCCTCACCAATAAAACACAAAGAATCGGAAGTTAATTTGAAATTTTCACGGGAGACAAAATATTTGCAGTCGTCATCGAACAAGGCAAAAGACAACAATCTATTTCGTGAAAATTAGTTCAAGGTCTGTTTTGGTTTTCCGGAACGTTTTATTTCCATACTTAGCGGAGTATGTTAGAGTGTAGTACGAAGGATGACGATCACTGGGTCCCTGACGTCTCTTAATCTGGAATTTTTGTAATAAGGGTACGTTTTGGTTTGGTTCTTTAAGTTTTAACAACATTATAAACGATATTTTCTTAAATTTCTGCCAACTGTATCCCATCCTTTAATATTTTAAGGAAACATGAAATATGCTTTGCTTTTTAATACCAACCAACGCCACAGTGGGCGAAGATGGATCCAAAATCCCATTAATTTAGACGGCGCAGGGTAGGAGTCCTGAAAATTATCTAATCTTATGGGAAAAAAATCGGGGAATCTAATGGTGTTGGTTTCATTTAGGGTTGACCACAGTAAGTGTCCCATTTTGCCCATTTCTCCCCTCCTTTTGGATGCAAACTAGAATTATTACCCAAAAACTAAACTTGGTGCTACTAGGGTATGTGTCCCTTGACTCAGCCTATTATGTAACCATCGATCACATTTTTTATTATAACTCATATAGTTTTTGAGCTGTAAGCGAGATTCAACTAGTTATACATTTGCAAAGATAAGTTTGATAAGACATTTGGTAGTATGTATCACGAAAAGTTACACAACTCTTTTTATAAAGTCAGAAACATTCGAGGGATGTGGATTTAATGTCGGTTTATAGGCACCAAATTGGGTCTATTTATGGATCCAATTTCGTCCCATTCGATGGATTTACTACTAAAGGCAGTCTTTGTTCGGTTTTTTTTTCTAATTTTATGAATTAAGGCATTGTAAGCTGTACTCGATTTACTTGATACAACATTTCACAAAACAAACTAGAGTAAAACTGCCTCGAAACACTTAAGCGATGTTCATATATGATTTATCAGCCATTCAATAATTAAAACATTATAATTCACTATACAATGATTTTGTTCCTTCGGTTTTTGTTTAGATGAGCCATTTGAATATAAACAACTGCAAAATCATGCATTTCCACGTGAAATTATACCAACAAGAATGTTTTTACTACGTTATTGATACAACAGGTCATAATTAGGAACATCCAAAAAAATATGTCCCTAACATTGGGTCTACGATTTTCTTGTAAAATCATTGTTATTTTAGCTATGTGAACATTTAGTTTGTAACGTGTAACTATGTTCTGCACATCCAGACTGCATTACTTGCTTTATTGATTCAATTAAGCCAAATTTAGATCACTTGAAGATCGTGTAGATCATCGGTTCAGCATAACCAGTGAAATCAAGATGCCCCAAAAGTTCAAGAAATCAAAAATTACGCGGAAGTGAACAACTTTTTGCTGATTAATATTGTCTCAATTGCTTCGGATTACATCGGTCATCCTATTAGCAACATGATTTTGTTGATTATCGCTAAATTTATGACACATTTGGTACATAGGCCGAATGAAGGAGCTAGGCTAACATTACATCCCCTTACCCTATATTGAACCCAAATGCACTGTAAATTTGCAAAACAAGATGAAAAACTGTAGTAAATAAATTTTACTTTGATCGGATGCCAGGAAGTGGTCCATTTTACCCGCTTTTCCCTCACACATGCATTAACTCATATACCACGTGGTTCGGAAGATTGGCGCCAGTAATATTGCTCTCACTTGCACTGTACTTATGTAAAAATGTCCGGAGAATCGAGTGGTGATGGTTTCGTTTAGGGTTGACCTCAGTAAATTGTCCATTTTACCCGTTTTCCCCCCATAACTTCATAACCTCGTATACCATGCCGTGCAACGGTAGAATATTAAAAACACATTGCCATGAAACAAAGTCTGATACAGTTTATCGATAGACACATTGGATAGCAACAGCTTTGGAAAATGTAACTGTGCACACTAATCACGAAAAACATTTTTCCCATCTGTGTACATATGTTAATCGTACTGATTTTAATCAAGAAAAAAATACAAACAAGTTAACGCTCTTCACGTCTACACCCAAAAATGAAGTAGATCATTTGACAGCACTTTGCGTGTGTTGGGTAGCATGCATATAACCAAGACAAAATTAAAGGGTTTGTTTGTTATTGTTCCATGAGAATATTGACAAAAAGACTCACCATAACGTTGGGCATAGAACACGCACACTAGCGTTGATATGTATGCTATACAGTATGTGAGCAGTGCCGCCAAATTCAACAGAGATGGAAAAATATTATTGAATGTAGAATTTCATTTCTCGGTAAATATTGAAAAAATCTACAATTAGAAGTATGTTATTATTTATTTAATCTATGGAAAAATAAAACAGTTCAACTTTGGGCGATTTGTAGCGCTCCCACAAAAAAAAGGTGATATTGAAGTACTGCCAAACCCATTTCATTCGAATAAGAGTCATAATAAAATAGTTTGCTAACATCAAGCGATTACGTCGATTGTAAACACGGTTCAGAATAGGTGCAAGCGTATTTAAATTATTGTGAAAATTAATCCAACAGCTTTCTAGTATTTTATCACGTATTTGTAGATACGTAATAAGTGAAGTATGGTTATTATGGTTTGTGCAATTACGCAACGAAAATGTGTGAGGATATAGTGCAATTAAAGTGAAAATTTGGATTCTGGCTCGAGTATATTCCCTAGTACGGTTAGATCAATACGACGAATTTGTAGTGCAAAGGTAAGTCTCCGAAACGGTTTTGTAGCTTTTAATTATATTCAGTCCTAATTTTATTTGCCAGGATTCTATATTCTTGGTTACTGCGTCCATTTATTGGAGAAATTAAACATCTTTGAACGTTTGAAGTTGGATGTATTTCGAATCTGTTTGGTACGCGACGCCTTTAGAACAAGCGTGTAGAGCAAGTGGAACCATATTAAGGAGGAAATTGGAGAGAAGCAACCATGGTCGATTTGTCACTGATTATCACTATTCTGTTTGTTAAAACAATCAAACTGAAACCGCGCCTCAGAGTGACTCAGTATGAGCTCACCGAAATCAGGGTTCATGGCTTACTTAGTGAGCATTCTAATTTTGTTTTTGTTCATGTTCGTCTACCGACAAATGAAATCCGAATATCTTTAAAACAATGAACTTTGCCCCTCACGACGACGGCCAATTCAAACAATCCATAATGTATAGCTTGAATCAATTGAACATTAAAACTTCAACTCGTTTCAACTGCACCAAGGGCGTCTTCACCGATTGGAAGGAAGTGTTGTTTATTCACAAGTGACAGAAAGAACTCTCTCTTTCTTCTTGCACCGAACAACACGCTTGAAATTCAAATCGACCAACCATCCCATCAGACAGACAGGCAACCGTCATCGTCGTCGTCTTCGTCACGATCTCCGAGTTGATCGTCGTCTATTTTTGTTCTGACCAAAATGCCCCCAACGACAATGCATTATTATTTATGTGCCCCAGCAAGAAGCCGACAGCAGCGGGAGCGCAAATGGGATTGAGTGATTCAAATAAAACCTAATTTAGTGGATTATTGCTCCGCAGTCCGGACCTTGGCATGGCTCGAAACTGCACTGCTGAACATAAAGCAGAAAGCAGCTGTCCGTTGAGCACATGGCTGTGTAGTTTCTACAGCTACTACAGCTATCTAATTAACAGCTGTCGAAAGGACCGAGACTAACAAGACAGTCACTGTTTGAGTTGGTTTGCTTGCCTCGTAAACATGGATTAGTTCTTTGGTGATTGATTCGGTGAGTTCGATCGCGCAGAATCAGTTCCAATTTTACAACGAAGCCCAGCAATTGCCACAAACCCAATCACGATCTTCTCGAGCCGATTGCAAGCTTCTACGAATCGTGACGTCCATCACAGCATCAATGCAGTGAACGCTATAATAGAGATCTACTCACATACCTCAACCATATCATCTCATCGAAATGACCTAGATTCTTGAGATTCCTTAATTGAAATCGCTGCCGGCTACCGCCAGAACAATGAGGTTCTTTTATTCGCTCTCTGTGTGAACAGAGCGCCTCTGTTATTGATTTAGCTTAAACACACACACTGGAGGAGGTACTTATTAAGAGACAATGGTAGCGATAAGATATTCCACCGCAGATAGGCAACAATGTTTTCAAGATCTGGCAACCACCGATTTCATTACGTTATGCACAATGAAAGACACCCGGGGCGCTACCTGTCTTGACGACGCAATTCCCCGAGTGCTATGATTATCTGTTAAATTAATTAGCGATCGTCACAATAGGTTAGCTGTCATTCGTTGACAACAAAACAACATCCATGAACTGCACTTCAACGAATCTTTATGCAAGCATAACTTAATCCGCTGCTTTCGAATCTTTGTTGTGACAGAAGGAAGTGACTCCTACGGCGGCGAGGTCAGCTTTATCGTTATCATAAAATACTATTTCCTTGGACTTTTTCTCCAGTGCCTGCATTCGTGCATTAGTTTCTGACTAAGCCTGATTAATTGCCGTGCCGTTCTAATCGTAATGCCACTCTCAAGTCATAAGCAACATTTCTGCCAGAGCACACGATTGCGAGAGTGATTAATTTCACACGCTGGTCAGCTAATTGCCGATTGTTTTAATTCAATTACGCCTACTGTGGGCGGGTGATGCGTGCTCCGATGATGTTCTCATCCCGACCGCGGGCGGGGAAGGTTCTGAGGGAACCCAGCTATCCATTCAAGGTTGAATACTACGCATTTGCTGAGGTAGTAGTTTTTCTTACATTTAGTAGCATTAGGTGTTGAATGGGTGCTCACTTCAAATGTCAGTTCCATAACTCATCGCTTTCATTTTTGAAGTGGTGTAAACGATCCGACACCGACAATGTATGGAATGGAAAATTTATGAGCGAACCGTGTGAGTTTATTTCAGGCTGAAAGTTTGAATTAAGCCCAATTTTGTAAAACAAAAAAAAATCCATACAAATAATTTTCCTTTTGCTTTTAAAGACTGTCCCATAAAGTATGGAGCCAGCCAGAAATTACTGCCATTGAACTGAACTTTTTTTTTAAATAAGTTCGTTTATTTGTTAGGCTCAGCCGTGTATAACACTTTACGGAGCCGATATTCAATATTGTTATGAACAATGTTTTATTTTTCGATTTTAGTAAAGTCACATTTTCGTTTGGAAGGGGCTAGGAAGGTGACTTATTTCAGGTATTCAGGACTGGTAGAGGATTTATGGTTAAATAACTGTGACTTTAGTGACTTATTTAATAAAAATTACCAAATAGTGACTAAAAAGTGATTTCCAAATTTTATTTTATTTCTTTTTTTATACATATGATGTATAAGTACAGTAAAAATGAACTAAGTGATCACCCCCGTTTGCAAAAATGCGTAATACTGCAGCGCAGTTTGACTTTTTGTTTTTTTTTTGTAAAAATGCCTGTAATCAAGCAACTTTTTTTTCTCCACGGCCTTCTGTACTTGGTCCGCAGCTCGTTTTTGCAAAGACGGATCAACACGCACGGTAGAAACGCCTTTCAGCATGGCCTGTGCTAGAATTACTTCTGACATATCTTGCTTCTCAATTCCTTTTTCAAGCCGTTGCACAGTGGGCAAAAATGGAACCAAAATCCCATTAAATTAGACGGCGGGTTTGAGTCCTGAAAAATAGCTTTTCTTATAGGAAAAAATGCGGGAAATCGAATGGTGCTAGTCTCACTTAGGGTTAACCACAGTAAGTGTCCCATTTTGCCCATTTTTTCCCTCATTTTGAATGCAAACTAGATTTATAACCCAAAAACAAATCTTGGTGCTATTATATTGATTTTATTATATTATATTATTATATATACACTGTAAATTTGCAACACAAAACTGAAGAACTGACTGGATCAAATTTCACTTTGATCGGATGCCAGGAAGTGGTCCAACAAGTTCCATTCGTCCAATGATCATAGTTGACCACGGTGATTTTCACAACATACTTGGAGCTTTCACTGTATGCAACGGATGGTGGATTGAGGCATTGGCAAAATGTAATAAACAAGTTTTGCAAACCAATCTTTTGACGTAGGACTACGTCTTTGTTTTCTATACTGGGGTACAAATCGCATTACGACCGTCACGAGAAGTGGTCAGTTGTTGAGCATTAATATCTCAGTCATTTCTTGAAAGATTTTCAAAACTTTTACACCAATCGATCGAAAGTATTTTTACGCATCAATTTCAATTGAGAACATTGTTGATTTCGGGCCACATACTGTATGTATGATATGTACTACCACCCATTGTAGCACGGAAACTAAGTCCGACAGCAGTGAGCTCTCCTCGCTGTTAGACTTGATCAAGCCTTAATAACCACTGATTATCCTAATCATGCCATTGTAAGAAGGGCCAAAAAGGTGTTGGGTGGATCGATAGGCAACATCACCTATACGTATCCACAGGGATATAAAGAATCTCCTTCCAACAACAAGATTGGACAATTGGTCAAAAGAGCAAGCTATCTAACATGAGGATGCCCCAATGGGCGGGGAGAAGAGCCCGCCCTCTATTCACAAACTGTTAACAATGGGGAGTTGGCATTTCCACTCTCCCCATCCAGAGTGCTTCAATCGGTGTCCTGATGGTCCCTTCCATTCCCATGAAATATTTATATAATATTGTATGTATTTATGTAAATGAAAAAGACTGTAATCACTGGTATCTATTATTTATGATCTCCTTTGGTGGATCCTAAAATGTAAGAAATGTTGTAAAGTGTTAAAGTGTAGAGTTCTGTGGTTTCACGCTTATGCACGTTTTTGTTTGTTTTCAGCGATAGCAGCAATTTCCCAAAATCTTAATTTGAGGTATCCTTAAAAAGTTTGTTAAATTATACAAAAATAACATATATACATTTTAATTTACTGTTGCCATGGCCACTATTTGCTGCTTGATGTTGATTTTATAACAGCAATACGCTTTTATTTTTGCTTGCCAAACAATTATTGCTCCTATGTAAGGGAGTTAAATACAAATGGAAAAACAACAAGCAATTTTTAAATCATCTAAGAAGTAAAATCAATAAAACAATTTCATCAAATATAATGATATTGTGAGTTATGATACAGACACATCAGACACTATCCGAATGGCAAACAGCTCAGATTTGGAAAAAGGTCCATTTGCAAACCGGAATTTAAAAATACATTAGATAATTAGTGCAAAAGCCTACCATAGATTCCGTCGCAGCTTCTTTTGTTCAACTAGATACTTCTAAATTATAATGATAATTGGCCATATAAGACATAATAATTAAAAGTATATATAACCTATTGGGAGAAATTATTTAACAAAAAAAATATGTTAAAATATAAATCCCGAAAACACCAGTAATAATAAAAATGATAATGATGGTGATAAAGAAGATTGATAATGGTTATGAATAAACCATGTCCTTTATGATAATATATAGTCAAGGGATATTATAATATGAACTGAAAATTACATCTGTGCCGACTGCTGTTTTGTTGCAATTGTAGACAAACCTCCGCATCCATTATGAACCAGAAAATTTAGACAATGTATGACTGCCATGAGAAAAAAAAATATAAATGTTAAATTATTTTATAACACCTGATGACATGGTAGACCTGACAGATATGGTAATGGAAAATTATGACATGATTTACCGGTCGCACCCCCTCACTTCGCTATTGTCAAAATGACAACATTGCCCAGGCTACGCCAACCAGCGTCTCCATGTTTCAGCTGGCAGTCTTTTGTGATCATATGACTCGTGGAGGCGTGAGGTAGGAACTTGTGAGGACCAGAGGTCGGTCGCACCCTCCTTCGAAGTTGTCAACTCACCATTTGAAGCCCTGTTGATTTCGGGCCACATACTATTGAAAAATTCATAAATGTTAAGACTTGCCTTAAAAAGTATATGGATTCCTCAGGCCTAAGAGGGTCATATGTGACACCAAGAGGAAAATGGCTGTATAAAATCACACAGACTGAACAGAAGTGTACACGGTCTTCGGCAAATTTGTTTTCCATAAATTTTTCTATCTGGAAAAAATAGAACAGCATATGAGTTTAAGACCTAATTGACGATCTAGAACATCCGGAATATGAAGTAGTTTAGAAGGAAAAAATAAATGCCTTATTAGTAGTACACTAGTAGCGTTGTTCTAGAATATTATACATATCAATACGTATTATTAAATTCTTGTTGATAAATGTTACATATTTTTGTATCTTTCTGATGGGTTGAACTTGAGTTCAAAACTTCAGATCTACATTAGCTTTAAGGGCTATTTAGGGTTATAACGATATGTATTCAAACATATTGAATGAATCTTTTGGAAGGTCAACAGTCATTATTTGATAACTTTATGATGTTCTAGGTCATCCAAACTGTCCTTGAGGTTAGAACTTAAGATCTACAGTAACTACAGCTTTTTGGGCTATACAATAATGCACTCTTTTGTTGTCCGCTTTCCTGGACTGGAACACAGGCGTTTCCTTGTAGTCAGGCTCCAAATCCAAGGGTGTAATGTCTTTTCTTGCGTTAGAGCTTGTCTGCCGGTTGGGACATGAGCACTAACTCTTGCCCTAGCCTTATGGCTTAGAAGTTCTGAGCAACTTCCTCGGAAGTTCTGGGGAACTTCTACCGGAGTTCTGAAGCTCCTTACTTACTAAGTTCTGAGGCACTTCTTACGATGTTCTGAGGAACCGCTTCTGAAGTTTTGAGAAACTACTTCCAAATTTCTGAGGAACTTGTTCCAATGTTCTGAAGAAGGTCTTCCGAAGTTCTGGCGTTCTTTATCTCCGGAGTTCTGATGAACTGCTTCCATTGTTCTGAGGAACTTTTTCAGCAACAGATTCTACAGATGTTCTGAGGAACCGCTTCTGAAGTTTTGAGAAACTTGATCCAAAGTTCTGAGGAACTTCTTCCGAATTTCTGAGGAACTTCTTCCGAATTTCTGAGGGATTTCTTTCGTAGTTTTGTGGAACTTTGAGAAAATCAATGTTTTTTTTGTTTTTTTTTTCAACATGAATTTACATTTTTTTAGTTTCAGTGTTTTTTTTTCTTGAAGAACACTTACAGCTATTTTTCAGACAACATTTTGATCAGAATAATCGTTTACATGTTATGATTTTTTTAAATAATAAAATTCATAATTTTATGAAAAATGTTATTTTAAGTTGAAACTAACATATGGATCGAATTTCATTACAACCGGAAACTGGCGAGGCAACATCAATATATTTTTCAGCGTTTCTGGCTGGAAATGCTCAATAGCACCATAAACTAACTCTAAGACCAGTAGGTCCCGAACAAATACGATTTTTTTCTTGACTTAGTCAGTACTAGCACATCGGTCCCAAGCTTTAAAATGCGCCCACAATAATGAACTCACACGAACACACTCTCAAATATTCTGTCAAAATAACACAGCAAATCAAAACAAAGGCGCAAATATGTATAGCAAGGTGCTGGCTTCAAGCTGTACTTCGGACCAAGGGGTTCTACAACAGTGAGCCAATTTCAAATCGCTAATTGCACATTGATTGTTGATAGCACCCTCCGTGAAGTAATACCAGGGGTTCCGGCAGTGCCAGGGCTCGAGGCACGAGTGGATTTTTTTATTAATTCTTTTTGAACTTCTACCTATTGAGGATGTTCCAAGTCGTCAATTAGGCCTTAAAATGATATTTTTTTTTTAAATTTTTCCCAGATAGAAGAATTGTTGTACAGCAAATTTAAACCCCTTAGACCTGAAGGGGTTCAGTGGCTATTGAAAGCAGCTTTATACCAAGAAGCTAGAAAGTGACAGCCCTATATTAGCAACCCATTTCAAAATGTCTGAAGAGTCACTCCCGTTTCGAGGTTGCTTTCACATTCAAAATTTACTAATACGTATTATTATGGCTGAAATCTTCCGAAGGTACTTACTAGGATCGACTGACCCTGCTACAACAAGCCATCACGTAGGCTATTCTCTCAGAACAACCCAATACAGACCTCTCAGAACAACCAGAGAGCGAGACAAGAGAGAATCTCTCATTGTTAGACTCGTGCTATTGAAAAAATTACGTATATATAGCGAAAGTGACATAACTCGCTCTCTTATTACGTCTCTTCGTTGAAAGAAGTCTAATTTTTCAAAAAAAATTACAGACTTTTTTGGACATTCTCAGACATTTTAAATTTTTATCGCAGACATTTGAAAAGAATATCTGGCATCCCTGGTTAAAAGCACCCCTTCGCAAAAGCTTGTAAATCAATGCACCGAATCTATTAACCTCACTTTTTTGACAGTTCAGGGAGCTTGTTAACAAAGTGTTAGAATTTGAACCGCTCTAACGAAATTTTTCATTGGTTTTTTGCCAGATTCTGTACGATTAGATTCAGGAAATGATGTAAAAATAAGCACTGGTGTCTGTTTTCCGGCAAGTTTACTTCAATCGCAACAAATTCTGAGCACGAAATTTCAAACCGATCTTACCGAAAATGCTATATTTCAAACATGTTTTATGTTTAAAACCAAGAACCATTGATATTTGAAATAAAAATCATGTTATATATTAATGATAAGAATAAACGTAAATTTTTTGAAACAAGAATAAATTATTATTCCGTTAAGAAAATATTTAGATTATTTTGGTTGGTTCTAAATTTTGTTTATTATATGCATCGGAGTTAGTTTAATTCTGGTTGTGGCTTGAATGCCAACAGGTTCCAAGAACCGATTAATGTGATGATTGGCTCATGTTGCAGCGGCGAATGCTTGCCTCGGCCACACGTTTTTGAGAGGAAAGTACACGTTAAAATTCCTTATTCCTTAAATTTACCCTTATATTTGACAACTATAAACTAACAATCTCCTATAACGTTTTAACGATATATCAGATAACAAAAAATTCAAATAACAAAATGCTGAATAGGACCATAAAAAGCAATTTTCAAAAACAACAATTTTGCTGTGCTCTATGCTAAACATTGTTTTATAGTCCAGACCAAGTGCAGACAATTAAAAACCTTTCAATGACAATATGGCATTCATTAACAATATGTGATAATGTAGAGGTTATATGGCGAAGGAGATTAAACTATTCGGTAACAATAACATAAAATGTGATAATATATCTTACATTCGAATTATAGTTTTGACAGTATAGCAAATTGTTTTTCGTTATGCGGAAGTAGAGTTGCTTGAAGTTATCATCGTCTCCTTCTCGTCATGTTTTATGAACTTTCATTGAACGATCAAAACCTTGATAAACACTTTTACGTCAACTACCATTGGAAATGATAAATAAACAAAATCTCCCACGAACATTTCATGTTGTTCCTTCCACGAAACACACGATTCTGTTAGTTTGATTTCAACTGAGTATGCTCAACAGGTGACTCATGATTTTGTGAGCATTTACTCAGATTATACTTTTTATTCATATGGATTTGGATGTTCGAAAAGTAAATACTCAAATTATTGCTTTTGTCATATCGGTGTGAGTAAATGCTCAAGTTAAGGCTTCATATTGTGTCATTCAAATATGGCGTAGTTCATAATCATTAACGAAATGTTTGGTAGTATGTGTAAGAAGAGATAATTTTCTACAAAACTAAGAAAAATCACCAATCTCTCACGTTCTATTACATACCTGGTCACATCACGTTGTTGCAGAGCTCTGACCTAATAGTTTCACCAAAAATTGAAGTTGAGAATTCACAATATTGCTTATTGTATGGCTTCGTTCAAAATCGTCTTTTACCACACCGTATTCTTCTTCTTGGTGGTCTTAGAAAGAGATTTTTTTTTTTGATTGATGTTTCTATAAACCATGATATCACACATAGTTCAAACACCATATCACGACACAAGTTATTGAATAAACTACTACTTAAAACACTTATCTTGTCACAAACTGTAATATTTGTAATAAAATATTAAATTTACTATCAATGTTGAAATGGCTCTTTCGATTTTGATTTGCAGTCAATCGTGCACTGCGTAGACAATAGTATGGGTGGAAGTTCATTAATCATTAAATCCAGTGATGTCAGATGATACTGAACGAAAAGATTCCAAAAATTGATAAAAAAAACAAGAACTCTAGTCTAATTCAATTTTGAGGGGATAGTAATAAAATGTCATATAAATTTAACAAGTTTTCATGTTTTGATTTATATGCTTAAAATAATTGATAAAACGTAAACTTTTATTATGAGTCAAACAAATGAAACTTCATATCGACAACACTTCCCACGATTACCATGACAACGAGATGAAAAACAAATGTATTCAAAAAACAAATCGTTTGCTGTGAACCAACGACACACAAACGCCGTTTCAAACTAAAAAACGAAAGGCCGTTTTGCGATCAATTATGCAAAAAAAAGGGCTGTGTGCAGTGCTCAGGACGGAATCGGAGACTTAGCTTACGATTAGAGATCCAGATTTATTTGCATTTAACCAGCCGTACGAAAGAATCGAAGGTACGCTTTCAGTTGTTTTGATCATTTACTTTATTTATCTCACACCTAGAAGAGTGAAATTATCGTGAATAAGTCAATTTGATCATGTTTTTAGATCACTTCCTGGAGGGCAGTGCCAATTCTAGCATTCCGGACTGCTTCAATTTGACCGAAGGTGTTTCAAATGCAGCGCACTCCTCTGAATAACTCGACAAGTACTCGACAAGCTTGGTGGAGCTCCCGATAATGGATTCAGATGAATTGTCACTGCCTAATATACCAATTGACGACGTGTTTGCTACCGATTGGTCGGTTCTAGAAGAAGATACATTTGCGGGTTTGTACGGAGGATCATCCATCATCGGGTCCCCACCAGATCCGCCTTCGTTTGTACAAGAAACACTTTACAGTGGACACTTCTCAGTGGCGAATCTAAAGTAGAACAGAAGATGAACGGTTTCTTTAACGAATATTTCTTGAAGATGCTAGTAAACAAGCAAATAAATGTTAAACAATAAAATTGCTTTTCTGCAATTTGGAATTTGGAATTTGAATTACCGCCGATCGTTTATTAAATCAAGTAAATATAAAACAATCAAATCACTCAAAATTATTTTATTATTACACACAAAAAAACTGCTATCTAGCAATCGATCATTTATTCGATATTGTGTAGATGACATGATAAAATTCCGGTTCAATCTGCCATTCGATAATAAGTTACATGATCTGGTTTAACCTTCAAATTTCCATTAATTTTTGTTACCAATTCAAAGTCTAGCATGCAAATTTGAACAGAGCTTGTTTTTTCGCTTAATGCTGCATGAGTCCACAGTCACTGACTGAGAAAGCCAATACTATCATTTGTATACTGTGAGACATTCACGAAGATGCTATATGCCTAGGGAAGCCGAGAAAATATCAAACCCCAAAACTTCCGGGATGGATCTAGAGCATGGTATTGCCGCTCTTCTGCCTTCTGACATAATATCTCCGCATAATTCACATCCAGTGACTGAATGAGACCTTCTTGTCATATCTAAATAAATTGTTTGAACTTAGCTTAGTGTTGCGCAAAGTAAATTTGAAAAGAAGAAGGTAGATGATTCACATTTTTTTTTTTTTTATAATCATTTATTTGCACAGGCTCAATCGAATTAACTTTACAGAGCCAAATTTTCATATTTTTTTACATCATTTATCTTAAAACTAAAGTTAGGAGGAAAGAGCCGATTACTCGCGGCCGTCTCGAGGTTAATAGGAATTACAAATAACGGATGGGAAAGAGGGTGGGAATTTAAAGTATGGTTTACATAACACATTAAATTTAAATTCTAAATTATCTAAACACTTATAACTATACAATTTATGGTTTTCTTTTGACTTGAACATTTCTTGAAAAAGAAAAAAAAAACACACACATACACACACATATAAAAAAAAAACTTATACTAAACATACAGGTTAAACTAACTACAATCTAATGCTAATGTTAGTCAAAAACACATAAATGAGTTTCATGTACTCCAAATCACGTACAGCCAAAATATCTCGAATTGGCACATTGGGTTGTCTACCTCAAGCCCGAAGGGAATCATAAAGCCTCGATCTGAAACCACGATGCTCAGCACAAGACCAAATAACGTGATCTGCGTCCTGATAGCCTTGTCCACACTCACAGAGATTGCTGTCGCTCAGCCCAACCCGGTATAAATGAGCGTTCAAAGAATAATGATTGGACATGAGGTGAGACATAACACGAATGAAGTCTCGACCCACATCCATCCCCCTAAACCAAGATTTCTTCGACACCTTTGGGATGATAGAATGTTGCCATCGCCCCAAATCTCCTTTACTCCATTTATACTGCCAGCTGACGAGTGACTGTTGACGAAAAATAGGAAAAAATTCGTTGAAGGCGATTTGTCGATCACAAATATCGCCTTCCATAGCGCCCACCTTTGCAAGCGAGTCCGCTTTCTCATTGCACGGAATCGAACAATGAGATGGGACCCATACAAAGGTGATGATAAAATAACGCGAAGATAAAGCACTTAGAAGCTCCTGTATTTTCATGAGAAAATACGAGGAGTGCTTTACCGGCCTCAATGAGCGAATAGCCTCTATAGAACTGAGACTATCCGTGAAAATGAAGTACTGATCCGGTGTTAATGAGGCAACAATTTCTAGCGTAAAATGTATTGCCGCTAATTCAGCGACATACACGGAACAAGGAGCTTGAAGTTTACGGTTGGCGCTATAAATTTCATTAAATATACCAAAGCCTGCTGACTCCTCTATCAAAGATCCGTCAGTGAAGAACGATTTAGTGGAATCAACTTGGCCAAACTTAGCAGCAAATATCACCGGAGCAATCATAGGACGATGATGCTCTGGGATTCCACGAAGCTCCTGCTTCATGGATAAATCAAAATGAATCGAATTGTCGAAATCGGAGAAGCAAACACGATTGGAAATGTTCGGCGAAGGGCTGACATCCTGTGTTATGTACAAATGGTACAAGGTCATGAAGCGGGTTTGAGGATTCAACTCAAGGAGCTTCTCAAAATGTTCGATTACCTGAGGGTTCATAACTTCACACCTGGTGAGGAGCCGGAGAGATAATTCTGTAAACCGATCCGAGAGTGGCAACATGCCAGCCAGCACTTCAAGACTCATGGTGTGAGTCGAGTGCATGCAACCTAACGCGATACGAAGACACCGATACTGAATACGTTCCAGTTTAATGAAGTGCGACCGAGCCGCTGACTGAAAACAAAACTACCGTATTCCATAACCGACAAAATCGTTGTCCGGTACAACGTTAGAAGATCTTGCGGATGCGCTCCCACCAGGTTCCGGTAATTGTGCAGAGAAAATTGATCCTTGGCTGGCACTTTCGCTTCACATACTCAATATGGGATCTCCAGGTGCACTTTGAATCGAACCAGACCCCAAGATATTTAAATGACATAGAATGAGTTATCGGCTTACCCCAAATTTGAAGCTTCGGTTGTGCAGGGTTATGCTTCCTAGAAAAACTACCAACTCAGTATTCTCCGTAGAGAATTCGATACCCAGCTCTAGAGCCCAAGTAGACAAATTGTCCAAGGTATCCTGTAAGGGTCCTTGCAGATCGACCCCATTGGGTCCCGTGACAGACACTACGCCGTCATCTGCAAGTTGTCTCAACGTACAGTTGTCACCTAGACAACCGTCAATGTCTTTGACATAAAAATTATACAAAAGGGGGCTTAAACATGATCCCTGGGGAGACCCATGTAGCTAAATCGTGAAGCTGTAGAGGTTCCATGAGAGAAGCTCATATGTTTCTCTGACAGCAAATTGTACAAAAAATTGTTCATTAATGGTGAAAAGCCACAAGCGTGGAGTTTATCTGAAAGAACTTCAACAGATACTGAATCAAAAGCCCCTTGATATCCAAGAATACAGAAGCCATTTGCTCTTTTTAGCAAAAGCTAACTGAATATCTGTGGAAAGCAACGCGAGACAGTCGTTCGTTCCCTTACCCCTACGGAAGCCATATTGAGTATCTGAAAGCAGGTTGTTCGTTTCAACCCATTTGTCCAGACGGAAGAGGATCATTTTCTCCAACAACTTTCGAATACTGGATAACATCGCGATGGGTCGATAGGAGTTGTGGTCGGACGCGGGCTTACCAGGTTTTTGAATGGCAATAACTCTCACCCGTCTCCAATCATCCGGTACAATGTTGAGTTCCAGACACTGATTAAACAAGTTCAACGTGCGCCTCTTCGCGACGTCTGGGAGGTTCTTAAGCAAGTTGAACTTGATCCTATCAGCCCCTGGAGCCGTATTGCCACACGAAAGGAGTGCGAGAGAGAACTCTGACTATTGAAAAGGGTTGGCTAATCTCATCTATCGAACTCGTGTTTTCGCGAGGAATCATCCGTGCCGGCACAGAATCTGGACAAACTTTTCGCGCGAACTTGAGGATCCATTGGTCCGAGTACTCCTCGCTCTCGTTGTTCGTAGTTCGGTTACGCAACCTTCGCGCCGTGTTCCAAAGAGTACTCATCGACGTTTCGCGCGATAGCCCGTTCACGAATGTTCGCCAGTAACCGCGTTTCTTGGCCTTGATGAGGCTCTTAAGTTCGCGTTCGAGAGCCGTGTATACTTCGAAGTGCTCAGGTGTTCCACGTCTACGGAAAACTTTAAACGCGTCGGACTTTTTACGGTAAACCTCGGTGCATTGCTGATCCCACCATGGAGAAGGAGGTTTCCTGCGAGATGACGTCCCTGGAACTGGTCGAGTTTGAGCTTGAAGCGCGCTGTTTAAGATCAGGTTGGAGAGGAAGTTATATTCTTCCAGCGGTGAAAGCCTTTCTACCGTCGTTACGGCTTCATCTACTGCTGTCTTAAACTTTGTCCAATCGATATGACGGGTAAGATCATACGTGACGTTGACAGATTTCGACGAATTGAACCCGGTGGCAACCGAAATTTTTATGGGCAAGTGATCACTACCGTGGGGATCTTGAATCACATTCCATGTGCAATCCAACGATAATGAATTCGAACAAAGTGTGAGGTCTAATCTACTGCCAACTGAGGATGTACCAGCCAAACTCCATTGTTGAGAACTGTCATATTGAAGTTGTCACAGAGGTCATATATCAAAGAAGAACGGTTGTCATCGTACAGTTCTCCCCAGCCTGTACCGTGAGAGTTAAAATCTCCCATGACCAACCGCGGAGCAGGAAGAACCAAACAAACATCTGAGAGTTGTTTTCGGTTAATGGAGGCTCTTGGAGGAATATAAACGGAAGCAATGCAAAGGCTTTTATTTTTAATAACAGCCTGACATGCGACAACTTCAATACCTGGAATAGGAGGAAAATTCACTCTATAGAAGGAGTAGCACTTTTGATCCCCAAAAGTACTCCCTCCACGCGAATCCTCACGATCAAGACGAATAATATTGAAATCATGAATCGGAAGATTGATTTCGGGAGAGAGCCATGTTTCACAAAGAGCGAATGCATCACAACCGGTAGTGTGAGCTAAAAATTTAAAAGATTCCAATTTAGGAATCAAACTTCGACAATTCCACTGAAGAACAGTGATCAAATCCCCGACCTCATTTGGAAAATTATCCATCGAAGGAAATGATAGCTGCAAGGATGGGCCACTTTAATGTTAATTTCTGCAAAAAAGTTTTCACAGTTTCATAACAATGCTTTTGAGAGGGTCAGAAATTTCGAGGTACTTAAAGATACCTTCGGCAATGTCATCAAATGAGAACAGCCCACTAGAGGAGGGGGCTTCTGTTCTTAAAATTGGGGCTTCAGGGGTTTTCGATGTCCCCGGGAGAGATGGAAAGTCCTGGGTGTAGTTAGTACTACGAAAACCAGGTGGATTAGGATTTTCCTTTTTTCCACCTTTTCTTGAATTGGGCAAGCTGGTTTTGGGCTCCGGTTCAGCAATTTTCCGTGGGCGGACGCGTCTTCGCTTCCGTGAAGCACCTTCCGGAAAGCTGAATGATGTTCCCTCTTCAGCCAAATCAAAGTCAGACTCGTCATCTGACAGAGGAGCAAAGGGATTTGTATTGACATTGGGTGATGGTGAGGCTTTCTTCAGCATTTCGGCGAAAGATTGCCTGGAACGCTGTTTTAGCGAGCGTTCTAATTTTTCCCCGCGTTGTTTGTACGCCGGGCAAGATGAGAGAGCATGTGGAGGAGTTTCCTTGCAGAAAGCGCATTTTGGTGTGCTGTCTGCACAGGCGCCATCCTCGTGCTTCTCCCGCCAATTAAGAGCAGCGTGCTTTATTGCTGCAATGGGAGGTCGTATGTCCCATCTGCTTGCACTTTTCGCAGATCATTACCCGAGGTACAAACAACCTGCACAGGTAGTCGAAGTTTTCCCAACTCGACGTATTGAGGGAGGGCTGAACCAGAAAAAGTCACACGAAACGAGTCTGAGGGGGTAAATATCTTTTCACCCTTAGTGATCGATACGGTGCCTAGTTTTCGCACATCGAGTATCTTGACTGAAGGAAGCAGAGGGTTCTTAAATCGACCAACCCCTGCTTCAACAGGATCTCAGGGTCAAACTCGCTTCGGAGACCACACCTTCTATCTCAATACCTCGAGCTGGGATGTACACTAAATACTCCAGTGTAAAAATTGAGAGACAGCAATTTCGTTAGCTTGTTTAAGGTTGGACACAACGACTTTTAACTTATTGTGTCTCACCTTAATTATCTCGGTCACGGCCGAGAATCGTTTCGTCAGATCGTTTGAAATCTGGTAAATGTTGAGAGGTTTCGTTTGGGCCGAAAATAGACAACCCGAGGACCAGATGAACTATCTGGATAAGCACGCGATCGGGTAACTTTGAGAGCTACCCCATCATTTTGCGCCATAGATGATTCATCTTCCGATAAATCATCCATGGCTCGCTTGTGGGAGCTTATGGCTCAACCACTAACGTAGGTATCTACAATCAATCACAGATACACAAATTAAACCTAAGCACACACACACTCACACTCTCAGTCACTCTCCACAGTCACACAAACACAAGAGCGAGAAACAAAAACTTATACTTATATACTATCTCATATGTATCACTGATCTACTGCAGACGGGCGACGAATGTGCTGCTGCTGCTGCCGAGCGACGATGAGTGGCCGCGTGTACCGTCTAGGCGTGGAGCTGAACGATGATGATGATATTGTTGGTCGGTGGTGGTTAGCAGCTGAACGATTGCACGCTACACACAATGGACTGCTGGTGTGTGCCGTATAGATGCGGAGCAAAATGGCTTTTAGATCGGGGCAATATTGCTAATTGCAATTAATGACGTTGTTGCCCTGCTAGATCACACAACGTTTTCTTCTTCAGAAACGGAATTTCACTCGCGATCAAGAAAAACTAAATGAAACTGACTTGAACTGATAATAACACCTACTAAAAAACTTCCAAAGCTACGGAGAGCGGATCGAACGAACTGTACCGTTCGCTTGTTCACTGGGCAAATGAGATGATTCACATTGATTTGAAAAGATCAGCAAAGCTTTTTGAAAAAACTCCTGCAAGGTGGATTTGCCTCCTACCATGTAAGAGAATGACAGATTTGTTTGTTTTTGAGTAAACAAATACCTTGCACACATACTCTCGCATAGTCAATGATTTTTATTGTACCAATACAAAAGCAATGCGGCTGCATGAATGCTTCCTCAATTCACCTGAGCGATGTCTGATTTTCTGAATTAATCGATTAACGATTAATCGCGTTTGTGTTGTAGAGTTAATCGAATAGTTCGATTAATCGTCCACAATTAATCGATTACCTTGAGTAGTTCGATTAGTTTTCAGCATTTTCAAAACATGAAATAAGTGAATAATTAACACTTTAGTAATCATTTTAACGACTGTTCGTTCATTCCTTAACATAATATAACATAATTGATCCAACAAAAATACGATTGCTATGTATTCTAGATCTTGTTTTCGCAACATGCTATCATGAATGGAATTCAAAAGGGATTTTGTCCAAGTCAGGACCAGATAAACGGATTCTCTTGGTGATTACTTGACCAGCCTTAAAAATAATCGTTCTGAAGGTACGGAAGTCGCGGAAATACAAAAGTATTTCATCGCTACTTGAAACAGGTTTGGGTATTGATTTCAAATAGTTTTCCAAGTCAACAATGGGTCGCTAGTCCTCGATACTATCGGCGCATTTAGATATTGTCTTAGTTACACTTCCTATTCCGGATAGTGTGGAGGGATCCCGCACTATTGAATAGGAAGTGTAACTACCCAATGCCGATAGTGTCGAGGGATCACCCATTGTTGACTTGAAAACTATTTGAAACAATACCATACCTGCTCATGCAGCGATGAAATACTTTGTATCGCGACTCGCGTCTTCCAGAACGACATTTTGTTTACCGCATCCTGACTTGGACAACCTCCTTTGACCTACTTCATGATACAGAAAACAAGATCTGTGAATGGCAAATGTGGTTTCAGCCGATCACCATGCCATACATGCTGTTGAACGAACGAACAGTCGTTGCACGATTACTAAAGCGTTAATTAGCTCACCCTATTCCATGCCTTTGCCGAAAACTAATCGAACTAATTGATTAATTGCGGATTAACCAAACTGACAACTCCAACACAAAACGCGACAATCGCCAATCGACACCAGAAAGACGATTATCGCTCAGGTGAATTGAGGAAGATCATGGCAGCCGCATTGCTTTGTATTGGCATAATAAAATCGCTGATTATTTTATATGTGCAAGGTATTGTTTCACTGGGGTAAACAAAATCTTCATTCCTTACATGGTAGGAGGCAAATCCAATTGCAGAGTTTTCAAAGCTTGCTGATCTTTCAACAACGAATCATTCATTTGTCTGTGCGAACAAGCGAACGAAAAGAAACTGTTCGATTCAGCCTGAAGTTTTATAGGTGTTATTGTCGTTCAGTCGTCTACTTCGCTGATCGCGAGCACTTCCGCTGTGAAATAGCATTGTAAGATCAAGAGAAATACCATTATCATCATCAGCACATCACCCGATCGGTGCTGCTGTTCCGTTTATCGCTGCGCCTGGGTGTGTATTAGCCATATAATTATTATTGACATCATCATCGTCGCTCATCGATGCGTCACTACGTAGCCGCTCGGCAGCATTACCAGTCGCCTGCCTGCAGTAGACAGTGATATATAAGATAGTATATAAGATAAGTTTGTAGCTTGTGATTGTGAGAGGATGGAGAGTGTGAGTGTGTGTGTGCTTAAGCGACTTGGTGTATTCAGCCAGATACCTACGTTAGTGGGTTGAGCAGCAAGCTCCCACAGCGAGTTACGGATGACGACGGGAAGATGAATCATTCATGGCGCAAAATGATGGGGTAGCTCGTTAGCCTGATCGCGTGCTTATTCAGATAGCTCATTTGGTTCTGTTGCTCCATTACAGGTTCAAAACGAAATCTTCAGAAGATATCAGCTCAACGATTCGACGAACGATGCTGGTTGCATCGATAATTAAGGTGGATACAACATCTTTTTAATTTATTAAATCGACTAATGATTTTATTTAATGTTGCAGAATCGTTTCGTCAGATCGTTTGAAATCTGGTAAATGTTGAGAGGTTTCGTTTTGGGCCGAAAATAGACAACCCAAGGACCAGCTGAACTATCTGGATAAGCACGCGATCGGGTAACTTTGAGAGCTACCCCATCATTTTGCGCCATAGATGATTCATCTTCCGATAAATCATCCATGGCTCGCTGTGAGAGCTTATGCGCTCAACCACTAACGTAGGTATCTACAATCAATCACAGATACACAAATTAAACCTAGGCACACACATCCTACACACTCTCAGTCACTCTCCACAGTCACACAAACACAAGAGCGAGAAACAAAACTATCTTATATACTATCTTATATGTATCACTGATCTACCGCAGACGGGCGACGAATGTGCTGCTGCTGCTGCCGAGCGACGATGAGTGGCCTGCGTGTACCGTCTAGGCGTGGAGCTGAACGATGATGATGATATTGTTGGTCGGTGGTGGTTAGCAGCTGAACGATTGCACGCTCACACAATGGACTGCTGGTGTGCGTGCCGTATAGATGCGGAGCAAAATGGCTTTTAGATCGGGGCGATATTGCTAATTGCAGTTGATGGCGTTAGTTGCCCTGCTAGATCACACAACGTTTTCTTCTTCAGAAACGGAATTTCACTGCGATCAGAAAAAACTAAATCGAAACTGGACTTGAACTGATATGTAACACCTACTAAAAAGCTTCCAAAGCTACGGAGAGCGGATCGAACGAACTGTACCGTTCGCTTGTTCACTGGGTCAAATGAGATGATTCACATTGATTTGAAAAGATCAGCAAAGCTTTTGAAAAAACTCCTGCAAGGTGGATTTGCCTCCTACCATGTAAGAGAATGACAGATTTGTTTGTTTTTGAGTAAACAAATACCTTGCACACATACTCTCGCATAGTCAATGATTATTATTGTACCAATACAAAAGCAATGCGGCTGCATGAATGCTTCCTCAATTCACCTGAGCGATGTCTGATTTTCTGAATTAATCGATTAACGATTAATCGCGTTTGTGTTGTAGAGTTAATCGAATAGTTCGATTAATCGTCCACAATTAATCGATTACCTTGAGTAGTTCGATTAGTTTTCAGCATTTTCAAAACATGAAATAAGTGAATAATTAACACTTTAGTAATCATTTTAACGACTGTTCGTTCATTCCTTAACATAATATAACATAATTGATCCAACAAAAATACGATTGCTATGTATTCTAGATCTTGTTTTCGCAACATGCTATCATGAATGGAATTCAAAAGGGATTTTGTCCAAGTCAGGACCAGATAAACGGATTCTCTTGGTGATTACTTGACCAGCCTTAAAAATAATCGTTCTGAAGGTACGGAAGTCGCGGAAATACAAAAGTACTTCATCGCTACTTGAAACAGGTTTGGGTATTGATTTCAAATAGTTTTCCAAGTCAACAATGGGTCGCTAGTCCTCGATACTATCGGCGCATTTAGATATTGTCTTAGTTACACTTCCTATTCCGGATAGTGCAGGAGGGATCCCGCACTATCCGGAATATGTGCGTGATTTACATCTGACACTAAACTATCGTGAAATGACAAAAAAATCGTCTGATATTTCCTGTTATGGTGCGTTATTTGTGCGGGACATCGCATCAGTTTCCATCCTATTGCACCATCCTTAGTTTGTTCCACCAGAAGAGGAAAAACAGTTGAAATTAAAGGCTATAATTGAGGACTTTCGAAGTGAATTTCTTAAATCGTGGATCACGAAATGTTACAATTCTAGAATTTATTTTCATTAGGGCGAATTTAACATCGAAAGACTCTCTTTGACTACTTTCTCTTTCATTCATATTGCAATCACCTGTACGTTTTTCATTCTACTATTTGTAGAGTATGCTAGCCAGCACTGTTGTGTTTCGAACTGTACTAAAGGATGCATCGAAAGTGTTATAATGGCGCTGTAATGAATGAAAGAGAGTGAGCCTGGAGAGAATCTCTCAATGTTAGATTCGCCCTAATGAAAAAAAAATTCTAGAATTTTCAGCAACCTCACTTTTTCTATGTCCTTGAAATATTTCCAAGTGAAGTGTAATATCAACAATCAATATGCAACAAGCGATTTGAAATTGGTTCACTGTTGTAGAACCCCTTGGTCCGAAGTACACCTTGAAGCCAGCACCTTGCTGTAAATATTTGCGCCGTTGTTTTGATTTGCTGTGTTATTTTGACAGAATGTCTGAGAGCGTGTTCGTGTGAGTTCATTATAAGGGGCGCATTATTAAGCTAGGGACCGAGCTTGGGACCGATGCGCTAGTACTGACTGAGCCAAGAAAAAAATCGTATTTGTTCGGTACCTGAGCGGTTCCATATCATTTCAGCAACGAGTAATTTTCATATTTTTTGATTTGCATGAAACCTTGCATACACGTTTTTGGGGAAGAAAAACGCCGTTTTGCATACTTGGTTCGCCATTTTGAATCTAGCCTTACTTATGAGAAGGGCCTATGAAAAATGCACATGATATCTTCAAAAAATTGTATCTCGGAAACGGTTTGTCCGATTGGTTTGGTGTCTTGGGCGAAGTTTTAGACAATTGTTGGTGCTATATGGAGAAAATATGCACGGTAAAAAAAAAAGTTTGGTTTTTGTGTTTTGAACTAAAATATAGATTTTTCCTTAAAAGTGACCTGTCAATAATTTTTAAATTATTCTTATGTTATAGCTGGCTTAAAATGCTATCTAGTGCACAGTGAGTTGTCCTGGAGAAAAATAGGTTACAATGAAAAAAAAAAAATTAAAAAAATTACAATTTTCAAAAAAGCTATAAAGAAAAGTCTAAAAAGTTTGTCACCCTGATTTTATGAAAGTACATCAAATTTTCAAGCAAAAAGTACTTCGGTAACATTTTTCTAAGATGCACCGTTTAGAAGATATTACTGATTCAATATTGATTTTTTTGATAACTTAATAAGTTTTGGCCCTTTTTGGATGTATTCCGTGTTTTTTCAGTTTCAAAAGTATTTTTTTCGGAAAGATTGGAAAATTTTGAGTTAAAATGACACTGACAGCTTAAAGATTCGAGTGAAATTCTCTGTCTTAAAAGTATTTTGAAAAACAAGTTACAAAATCCCACTATCAGGAACAATGATTTCTTCCAGTTATTTTTGGTGTATTGTGTTGAAAATGTGCATTCAACTCTTGCATATCACCTAACAGTTTAATCCATTTAAACTGGATGTGTTTATACTGTGCATATTTTCTCTCTATTGCCGAACATTGCCCCAGGCATCAAACCGATGAGACAACTCGATTTCGAGATACACCTTTTTGAGAACTGCAAATGCAAGCTCCTCAATTAGCAAGATTCAAAAGAGCGAATTAAGCTTATTTTTCAGGGATGGTGATTGTGCGCAATAAAAAATAACATTATATGTTGGATATCATCAGTTTATTTTTATTCCTGTATTTTTATAAAATTATTGTTTACACAACTTTCTTAACAATATCGAATATTTTGGCATCATTGTCAGGACAGTTTGAATAAAGCTTTGCCTTTATTGTATTTTCTGATAGAGGAAGAAATGAGTGGAATTTTTGAGTTCCTTGAATTGTTTTTGCATTATTATATTGATTATTTAGCTGCAAAGACATATTTTCGTATTCTTCTGTAGTAGAATAACAAAATGACAACTTTGTAAGTTCTTCTTCTTTTCGTTTGTTTGCCCAATTAAACAACTCTCTTGCAGTCTTTACCGGGTGTTCGCGTTCTTTGGCTAAACTTGCTCTGGTAGCCATGCGTTTTATCGTACCTCCAATAGCATCGCATGGACCTTTTCCGTGCGATGTTGCGAAGAAATGCCATTCAGCGTCAATACCATACTTTGACTTAAATTTACAAAGGCTAGAAAAGTTTTTTCGGTTTTTATACTGTGAGGCAGCACCATCTGACATAAAATAAATTATTTTTTAAGTTTTTATTTTGAATCAATTTGTAAAAAGTTTATCATTTTATCAATAAACAAATTAACAGCGACTGAATCATGTCTTAGTTCTTCAGAAATTATAATGAAGCTAAAATGTTTAATTTGCATATTTTCAGTATAATATATTACGAAAGGATGGATTGTGGCCTGTTGCACGTTCCAATGGTGTGATTGAACTTCATCCTGCAAAATGAAGCTGTAATTTTCAGAAAAGTCACAAATAGCTAAAAATTCACCATCTTGCAAGTTTTGTTTTGTAGTTTTCAAAAAATTGGATTGTTCGGTTTTTACAAAATCATGCGGAATCAAACTTTCTAATTTTGAGCTAAAAAATGAAACAAACTCATCGGTTTGCTTTACAATAGTTTCTAAATCACATCTGTCAGTGGTAACCCATTGTTCGAATGAAAGCTTTTCAACAAAGTTTTCTTCCAGTTGTTTCAATAAACTGTCTTCTAAAACTGAGGTATCTGGGCAGTTTTTACATCTTCGTAGATGGCAATGAGTTGTCTTATTTTCGCAAAGTAATCTATTCGTTAATGTTTTTAGATCATTCAAGACATTGTATTTTTTAAGCTATGTAGAATTAAATTGACATTTTCATGCGTAGTGCAAACGCAAACATTATGTGTTCCTGTGATAGTCAATAGTTTACATTGCCTTGGCCGGAGGCTTGCAAATGACGAAAACCCTATTTTTACATTGACGTACATTTCATTAAAGCGATTAAAAGCTTCTCTCAATGTCATCATTAACAATCTTTTCTGAACAGCTAATCTCTTATTTCCTGTCTTTACGCTAACAAAATCTCTTTGGCCTGGCATTGCACGGCTTATATCATCGTCCTCAAAAAAATTCAAAACCAGTTCTTCTGTTTCATTACTCAAAGCTTTTCCAGAGCTTGAACCTTGAGATGAATCAAATACATTATCTCTTTCCTTTCTTGCATCTGATGCCATATTTCTACTCGTTTCAAATTCGTCTAAAATTTGTTGTACTGACCATGATTTTGGTAACAATGATAAAATTAATAGTTTTTCTTGCCTTGTGGCTGAATTTAAAAATTTCATTTTCATATTTTCTATGACTTCATCAAACTCGTTTGCTTTTTCTGTTTTAGCGTCTAATTTAAAAAGATTTCTTCGTACACCTTCGACAATTTCAGCGCACTTTCTTTCAGGATAGTGAACATTTTTAACCTTACCTAAATCTATAGGCGAAACACGAATATCTGCTATTCCTCGGTTGAATATTTCGACGTCTACAGGCATCGAGAAGTCTTCATTTGATTGAATTGTGCTTAGCGTTGACGCTGATGGTATCGTGACCAAACTTTCATAGCTTTGCGAATCAGGTACATCAGGTATGGTCTGAACAGTTGGCATCCTTGAGCCGCCGGCTACGCTTTGTTCTTCGTTTTGGGTGAGGTGAGCTCTTGAATCAATATGTAGACGGCAAGACGAACAAATACGAAAATCCTTGGTGTTGAGTGTGGATACCTTGGAAAATCCAATTGATTTTAGTTTTTGGATGATACCATCCGTGAGATATCGCAGCTCTTTCGAACACTGAATGTCTTTGAATGGGCGAACACATTTTATTTTACTCATTTTGTAATCTGTAACATAGACAATATTTTCCAATTGTTAGTTTTGTACGAAAATATCACAAAACATATAATTAAAATGTGTATTTAAAACTTACCTTTGCACCAAAACTTGTTACACTTTCCTTTACAATCAAATGTTATCAAACAACACTAGATCTCGTTCAAAAACACAGGATTATGAGCTGAAATTACTATAATCACTATGCTACTAGCAACCTTTCTGCATTTACTGTTTGGTAGATACTGGATTAATTCAGAACCGAGTCAGACATTATTATACAGCTCACGGGTAGAAATCATAGAATACTGGGTAAAGACTGTTGGAAGATAGGTGGAGTTGAACGCTCAGGTATCGTCGAACCTTCAGGTACGAGTTTGGAGAGTTGGAGCGAGGTAGATTTGCTGGCATAGGTATATTGTTATTGAAGAAGATTGTAAATTGTATATACCTGGAATGAATAAAGAGTGCGGCGGTTGTTGATTGAGGTATCAGTCGGCAGCCGTCTAGTTTGATGGAAGGTGACTAAGACTGCGTTCTTTTTGTTTATTATTAAGAAACGGTCATCGACGGAGCTAGCCTCGTTATGGCCAGCGTGGCCATGGTGGACTAGTTCCAACAAAGACCATGTTTACAATCACCAACTGTACGTAGTACAGCTAACTGGTATCTAATTACCTGTATCTAATACTTGTTAGCACGTTTTCAGCACAACGCACCAAAAATCACTTGAAGAAATCATTGTTCCTGATAGTGGGATTTTGTAACTTGTTTTTCAAAATACTTTTAAGGCAGAGAATTTCACTCAAATCTTTAAGCTGTCAGTGTCATTTTAACTCAAAATTTTCCAATCTTTCCGAAAAAAATACTTTTGAAACTGAAAAAACACGGAGTACATCCAAAAAGGGCCAAAACTTATTAAGTTATCAAAAAAATCAATAATGAATCAGTAATATCTTCTAAACGGTGCATCTTAGAAAAATGTTACCGAAGTACTTTTTGCTTGCAAATTTGATGTACTTTCATAAAATTAGAGTGACAAACTTTTTTGACTTTTCTTTATAGCTTTTTTGAAAATTGTAATTTTTTTTAAATTTTTTTTTTCATTGTAACCTATTTTTCTCCAGGACAACTCACTGTGCACTAGATAGCATTTTAAGTCAGCTATAACATAAGAATAATTTAAAAATTATTGACAGGTCACTTTTAAGAGAAAATCTATATTTTAGTTCAAAACACAAAAACCAAACTTTTTTTTTTACCGTGCATATTTTTTCCATATAGCACCAACAATTGTCTAAAATTTTGCCGAAGACACCAAACCAATCGGACAAACCGTTTCCGAGATACAATTTTTTGAAGATATCATGTGCATTTTTCATAGGCCCTTCTCATAAGTAAGGCTAGATTCAAAATGGCGAACCAAGTATGCAAAACGGCGTTTTTCTTCCCCAAAAACGTGTATGCAAGGTTTCATGCAAATCAAAAAATACAAAAAATAAAACCTGGAAAAATTTCCCACTTGTTCGTGGAATCGCTCACCTACGGGTCTTAGGGTTAGTCTATGGTAATATCCTTTCCTTCAAAACAAGGGCTTTCTTTGACTGAAGTTCCACATTTGCATAGCTCTGAAAGTATTTAGTTTATAAATGAACACTGAGGTAAGGTTCATTCCAATTTTAATTATTCCCTATTTTTAATAGGTGCACTAGAGGAATGATCTTGCTTCAAGTTACAACATACCCAAAGCAAATTAAAAAAAAAATTCATTCATTATTTATGTTTTTTTATTTTAATGAATCGAGAGGTTAATCGAAGCAGATTAATCGAGCAGCCCGATTACTGAGTTTCAGCTAATCGATTAAAAATTACTCGATTATATGGGCTATTAATCGATTAATCGATTAATCGATACATAATCAGACGTCCCTAGGTTTGACGTACGCATTTGAGCAAAGTAAAAGCTTTTACTCACTTTATTCATATGACCTATTGTTTTGTACTTTCTATCATTCGCCACGTAGATATTTTCGTCATTTTTCTAACAACAACGGATACTTCCCTTTAAAATTGTGGATCATAGGATCACGTTATCATATTTATCAATCACCATCTGCTCGTCACTCATGTTTGACGTAAATGCATCCTATCTGCATAATCGCCTACTGTGTTTCCAGGTCACAAAATGATAACACACAACACAGAAGTGCATTACTGATCGACAGTGATTTTTCATTGGGGCCTAACCGACAAACGTAAACAATGGCTTTTTCTGCGAATTTGTCAACATTAAAAACTCGCCTAATCAATCCACCATGGGTCATTTTGAAGAGGAAGAGTTCCGATAGAATTGGAGGCTTACATGGGAAGCCTTTGTGCCACGAGAAATTTACGAAAGGTTTTAACCTCCTTGACAGATAGATAAGCGCCATACTGAAGCCAAGTTGAGTGACCTCTCCGAGAATGAATAATCCCTGAGTGACCCTTCGATGGCTGACTCATGTACCTCATTTAAAATAATCATTTTTGTATATTTTTATGATTTGAATAAACGGCTTCGCAAGCCCACGATTGTGTCATCCGGTGACGTGATGGCAGTTCGCAATTTATTTACAAAATGTGGAACGAAAAGCATTTTGTGCGCGGTCTCGCTTGTTGGTTGTTGAATGAAACGCAATTGCTGTTGTGTTGTTGTTTCCCGAGCAACTTTACAAACACCTACATTCACAAACACGGCGAACCTCAAACGATCGTTGCGCGAAACTGATACGCAAAAACACAGACGACCTCCAAAGGGGTTGGCGGCAGGCTCTTTGACCGTAACGGTCGTAGATACCGGAACGGCGGTTGTTCGTGAAATTACCCCCTGCGAAAGGATGCGATAATAGTATGCAATTCACAATTCACAAGTCAACAAAAGTCAATTTGATTAGCGTTGCCTTGATTGCTAATCAGTGACGCGTTTGCTTGTCTGTGAAAGCTGAGTTGCGCTGCTACTTAGAACAATTTACCTGACAACGAACACACGTTCCCCCGAATATGGTCACACGTTTGCTCGTTGTAGTTACGAGTATCAATGGAACTGGACACATGAAAATCGAATCCGCTGGCTGCTGTGAAGCTGCGATCCAGATATTCAGCAGTGGGTCAGCGCTAGCAGCGTGATCTCAGCCTTCAGTCACACATGTCCGTAGATGATCACATGTACTTATTTGTATATGGAAGGTTGTTTTCATCATTTGGTCAAACGAACACAAGCTAGGCATCACTGCACCCAGCCCAGCTGATGATGATGATGATGATCGAACGAGTGGATGTGAAATCTTCTGTTGTTTTCATTTTTGCTATTCATTACGAGGAAAAACAAGTGACACAAACAATCAAGTACATTGTGGGTGGTTTCCGCTAATTGCTCAACAGACCTAGATATAATTCAAATGAATACATTCTGCAAGTCATGGCGTCATCTCGGAAGTTGTCATCTAGTTTGGGTTGGGATTGTTTATCGGTAGCACGTGCCACATCATATTAGTCATTGGACTACCTTTGCAACCACAAACATAGGATTATAGTAACTCGCGATCAAAAAACGTGATCAGGCCGAGTTGGGAATTTTCCAATGATTGTTGGAGGTACAGAACAGCATGCATTGTTTTTAGTATCCGTAAGGTTGTTTTTAAAGCCATAAAGCAATCGACTTGTTATCAAATTGAACGATATCAGAAAATTCTAACCGTAAACAATGTTTACAAAGGTGCTTGATCTCGTATTGCACAGATAACAGGATTTGTTTTGTTCTTTTTAATCTAACTCATAAATTCTAATCTAAATCTTAGTGATGCAAACAGATGTATGGAAGAGTTGTGCAAATGCGTTTTAAAGTTTGCCAAGCAATGTCCAATAGACTCACAAACATTGGCATTACTACCCAAGCAACACAGTGTGAATTAAAGAAGTTGAAGTACTGTTAAATGACAAAAACAGGTTATAAATTTAGGTGTATAATACATTATTTCATACTTTAACATGACGCAAAAAGCGCAAAAAGTGAAGCCTTATAAAACACAAAATGGAAAAAAATTCCTCATACAAAAATATAAACATCGCCAAGCGTAGGGGATTTGAACACAAGTCCTTGGCGTGATAGGTTCGTAGCTTCTTCCCGCATAATCACAAACCATTCCGAGACCATTTCCTTTATTGTTGTCGACCGTTTCCGTTATTGTTACGACATTTACCCTTATACACTGATAGGCAAAATAAAGTGCCCACCTCTTCGTTTTTTCAATTTGTCTCATTTACTTGGTTCAAATTAAAGTAAACACAGAGTAGTTTTTTTCTTATTTTATTTTTTATATTCTTTTTAAGTTTCACTTATGGAATACTGAAAAAAAGGAGTTTTACTTAAAGAAAAAAAAAATCAATTTGTGTTGAAAAAAAAAATAGTGGCAAAATAAAGTGCCCACTTCAAAAATCGATATGTTTTCGATAAGTTTCCATTGGCAGACCCCTCGATTGTTTATGTTTTGATATTTTGACATGTTTTGAAGCAAACGGTTCAACCTGGTGCATTTGTATACGTGATCGCATTTGATTCAATTGAAAAAAAAATGGAGAACACAGTGCTTTCGAAAGCAATTCCCTTGTGTATCCGAAAATTGGTCGTTCGTGATGTGCAAGACGGTGAATCGCACCGGGCTGTCGCTAAGAAGTACAGTATCAGTAAGGCAGCGGTTGGCAAAATTCTTCTGACGCTTAAAACGTTTGGATCAGAGGTGGATCGCCCTGGCAAAGGCAAACGGATGCGAGAACGGACACCAAGATCACGCGCGAAGTCAAGAAGAACCCGAAACGGCTTATGTTTGCTAAGGAGCATGCTGATAAGCCCCTAGAGCTCTGGAAAACGGTTCTCTGGACGGACGAATCAAAATTCGAGCTGTTTAACCGAAAGCGGCGGGTTCGTGTTTGGTGCAGATCGGGAGAGGAGCTTCAGGAGCGCCACATCCAAGGCACGATGAAGCATGGAGGAGGAAATGTGATGGTCTGGGGGTGTTTTTCGTGGGGTGGAGTGGGAAGCATTATGAAAATCGACGGGATAATGACGGCAGATTCTTACATCAACATCCTGCGAGAAAATCTGGAGGTTTCGCTGATCCAGACGGGCCTTGAAGAGAAGTTCGTGTTCCAGCAGGACAACGACCCGAAGCATGCTGCCAAGAAGACCAAGTCTTTCTTCCGATCTTGTCGGATCAAACCGCTGGAATGGCTTCCACAAAGCCCGGACCTCAATCCCATCGAGAATTTGTGGGCAATTCTCGATGCCAGGGTTGACAAAACTGGTGTTACCAATAAAAATAACTATTTTAAAGCCCTGGAGCGCGCCTGGGAAGAGCTAGATCTACAGCACCTAAAGAAGCTGGTCGAGAGCATGTCGAAGCGCCTGCAGGAGGTCCTGCCCAAGCAACACATGCAACATCGTTCAAAACATGTTTTTCATTTTCTTGTTACTGATACGACTTTCAACAGGCACAGGAAACAAACACTGTTACATCAGAGCTGATGTAATTTTGCAAAGGATACTTTAAAGTGCACTAACGTTGCCACATATTCAAATTTGAAACAATTATTAACATTGAATTATGTTCTCAGGTCAGATGGAGTTTGTTTGTTTCAAATAAATAACGAGTGGCAACTAAAATTTTGGAATTTCTTTCTCAAGCTGTCAAAAAAAGACAAACATAGTTGAAGAAGATCTGATTTATTCAAATAAAAGATACATTGTCCATTGTTGAAAAAAAATTAGTGAACATTTGAAAACGGTCCGTAATCGGATGTTCGGCGAAGCTTCCGTTTGATGTCGGAACAGGAGCGTTGTACGGCCTCCATATCAACTTTGCGAGTGCATCTCTTGATTCTACCAATCAACTGTTTGCAATTCGTGGCTCCAGTTATTTTTGTACACCAAGGAACTCAAAACCCCGAAGAAATCTTCGATTGGGCGACACTGAGGCAGATTTTTCGGGTTGTGGTTTTTGGGTACAAATGGGATCGAATGGGTATTCAGGGACGATTGTGTTTTTATGGCGTAATGCGATGACGCTTTATCCGGCCAAAACACGTATTGTCCATCAGCATGATGTTTTTGTAGAAACGGGATCAAAATTTTCTTCAAACATTCGTTCTGGTACACATCTTGATTGATTGCCAAACCAGAGGGCTTGAACCATGGCTTAGAAATGCCTTTCTCGGAAATGGCAATGTACTGCATCACTTTCTGTTCAAACTTATGTTTAAACTTATATTTTATGTTCGGAGGTGTAGTAGAACTATCCGTTGAATAGTATCGATCGTTTCCGGGAATCTGCGTCTTCGAAAGAGGGAAGTAGCTTTCGTCGTCCAAAACAAAACTTTTTCCGGAATAATTTTTAATCAACCAACCAATTTCAGCGTTGAAATCTGTGCATCAGTATATTCCGGGGCTCGTGTCTTCTTTCGGCACTTTATTCCGACTCTTTTCAATGTTTTGCAGATGTACTGGTGAGAACAGTTGAACTTTTTTGCGGCATCCCGTTGGCTCAGTGAATCCTTGTTGTTGAAGGCACGAGAAAGAGAACGAAGTCCTTGTGCGTCCATAATTTTGGCTGGTCTTCCACTACCTTGCTTGCGAGCAGTTGTTGGGGATCTTAGGATATGGTAAACAGTCGAAGTCGCAACATTTTCGCTTTTAAAATGTTGTACCGTATACGTTTTGCCGAGATTTCTGTGCAGTCCGTAGAACTGTACAACGCGCTCGCGAAATACTTCTTGTTTCGACGGCATTTTGAGCAAAACTGAGCAAGCATAAACAAAACAGAAAATACTAGCAGAAAGAGGAGAGAAAGAGCTAACACATACACACTCTTATTTCTCTCTGAGCTCGTTTGTCGTTGAGCATAGAGGCCTCGAAATTTTAATTGCCACCCGTTAGGGTAAGGGGATGTAATGTTAGCCTAGCTCCTTCATTCGGCCTATGTACCAAATATGTCATTAATTTAGCGATAATCAACAAAATCATGTTGCTATGAGCATGATAGATGTAATCCGAAGCAATTGAGACAATATTAATCATCTTATAGTTGTTCACTTCCGCGTAATTTTCTGTTTTTTGAACTTTTGGGGCATCATGATTTCACTGGTTATGCTGAACAGATGATCTACACGATTTCAAGTGATCTAAATTTGGCTTAATTGAATCGATAAAGCAAGTAATGCAGTCTGGATGTGCAGAACATAGTTACACGTTACAAACGTGGTAAAATTTCAAGTGGAAATGCATGAATTTGCGGTTGTTTATATTGAATTGGCTCATCGAAACACAAATCGAAGAGACAAAATCATTGTATAGTTAATTATAATGTTTTCATTATTGAATGGCTGATAAATCATATATGAACATCATTTAAGTGTTTCGAGACAGTTTTACTTTAGTTTGTTTTGTGAAATGTTGTATTAAGTAAATCCAGTACAGCTTGCAATGCCTTAATTCATAAAATTAGAAAAAACCGTACAAAGACTGCATTTAGTAATAA
Source organism: Aedes japonicus (assembly GCA_034211315.2). Taxonomy (NCBI): domain Eukaryota; kingdom Metazoa; phylum Arthropoda; class Insecta; order Diptera; family Culicidae; genus Aedes; species Aedes japonicus. Next base: position 91,736 of record JASCZW010005318.1, read on the forward strand.
ATCTATCGAATGGGACGAAGTTGCATCCACGAATAGACCCAATTTGGTGCTTATAGACCGACATTAAATCCACATCCCTTGAAAGTTAATGGCATTATAAAAATAGTTGTGTAACTTTTCGTGCTACATGCTACCAAATGTCTTATCAAGCTTATCTTTGCAAGTGTATAAATAGTTGAATCTCGCCTACAGCTTAAAAACTTTGAGTTATAATGAAAAATGTGATCGCTGGTTACATAATAGGCTGAGTCAAGGGACACATACCCTATCACTTTGGGTATGTAAAACTTGTTGAAGCCAGGAACATCATTGCAACATAATCTTAAAATACAATCTTGTTTCATTTTTTATTTTGAACCTATAAGTTACCAACACCCTTTTTGTAACTTACTCTAACACGTAGTTGTGAAAATATATTGGAATGGATATGCAACCATCTAGTAACTAGTATGGTATCCAGGTACCATGTCACAGTGATGTTACATACCACAGCTAGAATACTTTGAGTGAAATCTTACAAAAAGAGAGGAGAAACATAAACGTGAAACAAAGTGTTGTTGAATACATTTCAGAAGAGTTCCACCTTTTTTTTTGAATACATTAACGATGGAAAGTCATTAATTTATTGAATGAAGTATTCCCTTCCAAATGTTTAAAACCCAAGATAAATTCAATCATTAGATCTGATTGTAGGTTACATAGTTTTTTTTTTCATACTAAATAATGCTGACCAGTGCTATGCATAGTCATTAACATTCAATTAGATTCATTAAATCTTGGTGATTTCAAAAGCTCCTAACACCTGCCGTTAAAATCACAGAAACTTCTTCACGCTAACAAATAATTTTTGAAAACAATTATTTTAACCCAAAATAATTAAAACACATATTCCGACGAAGTTTTTTTAAACGCAAACATTTTATTCATTTTGTTGGCCTTCGGATTCAATGAATTGGCTAAAAGACAAAAGTTGATTTAGATTAACGATTTTTCCTATGTGTTTTTTTACACAGGCATGAATGTACGTAATTCCATCATTCAAATACATTTTAAAAACAAACTTTCACACTCTTTTGGAGTTACTTGGGTGAGTGCAACTATTACTTGAATGATTTTTTTTAAGTGGCTGGCCATTTAAACCAATTTCATAGCAGCAGCTCTTTCACAGTAACTTGAAAACAGCTGTGTTCAATTAAATGGATAACCTTTACAACAGTAGTGCCTAGCTCAGTGAGTATATTGAACTTTCTTCTAAAACAGTAGGCTTTCGATAAAAAAAAAAAATTGTTCATATTTTGTTTAACGCTGTGACTATACAATTGTCAATAAACTTACAATCTGCAATGTAGTTTTTTTTATACTCAGCCACCATGATAAATTATATGATGAAATCATGCGTAGACAAATGTTTTCATGCATTTGCATTATTATTAAGATTAGATGACTCAAATTAAACACATTTCATTTGCACATGGCAGACAAGAATATGGCAATCAAATTTGGAATCTTTAATTCAAAATATCATTTGAGAATTACTTTTTCAAGAGAACGAAAAAGGATATTTTTTAAGCATTTCTTAAGCGCATTATATTTTTCGAAGTGAAACAACGTATTTCACCATAGATCTGAGGTCGTTGATGAAATTGTCTTTAAGATCATAAATTTCTAAGCTCTAATTATTATTAATAACTAGCTGACCCGGCAGACGTTGTCCTGCTTACAATTAAACTACTTATTGGAAAATTTAAGAAGGTATTAGCATCAATCAATATCACTGAGAACCCCTTGGTCTGAGGCACACCTTAAAGCTACCACCTTGCTGTACATATTTGCGCCTTTGTTTTGATTTGCTGTGTTATTTTGACAGAATATTTGAGAGTGTGTTCGTGTGAGTTCATTTTTAGGGGCATATTATTAAGCCTGGGACCGACCTTGGGACAGATGTGGTAGTACTGACTGAGCCAAGCAAAAAATCGTATTTGTTCGGGATCTACTGATCTAAGAGTTAGTCTATGGTATTAGCTCGAATCGCAAGCATTCGATCTAGAGTAGTCTTGAACATTTGAATCAATCCATTGGGCTCATGACGCATCGCTTGCACTTGTTGTACAATGTCCCGCTTCATGGTGGAATAATGTTGCAGAGTGACTCGCCCTTGAAATAAATCTGTAGACATTGATGGATTTGGTACATTGATTTCATTTGGGAACTTCAATGTATTACAATGATAACAAACTACACTCATTGATCCAATGGCGACTGATATATTCGTATTGTCATCAAGATTTTGTGGAATGTAGGATTGCCTTCTGTAATTGTTTTATAAGGTTATGTTGGTCACAATTGTTGCCAGATCTTTCTGATACATGCCGATTACGCTTCTTTCTAACTCCATCGCTTGTATTTTGAGCTGCTCTTTCTTGTTCACTCAACATCATTCGAGCCCGTGAAATCCGTTGTCGATCCAATTTAGTTTGAGTTGCACGCTGATCGTCGATTTGTCTCATTCAAGAGTTTACTGAGCTAGCAGCCGACCGATATTATTCTGTCTAGTTGGTGGCATTGTACAACAATACTAATTGAAATTAACTGAAATCGAAATAGTTTGTGTTTTTTAAATTCTAGCAATATCGTCGATTTCACCTTCCTGATACACTATTAATCACACAGCGAACGGTACTAATGTAAACAAAAACGTAATTACACATTTGTCAGTTCAACACAAAAGACATAAACTAATACTTTCACTTTCCATTGACCTTCATTCCGATTCTTGACCAACAATAGAATAGGGTTAATCAACATTTGTAAACATATACTTTTGAGCTTTTTTTCTCGCAAGCCAAGGGCTACACACGCAAATCTATAGCATCATCGTGTAGAGAAACTTTTCCCTACATTATTATGGTATTGATTTGAGTGGGTGGCTTATGGCTTAAGAGAAAAAGGGCTCAGGAATAGTTGGTTACAAATGTTGATAGGCCCTATTCTATTGTTGATCTAGAATTTACATCTCGCTGCGAGGTGTCACCAATACTAACGTTCAGTTTATGCGTGCATCTACACGCTATAGATCGTATACACTGAAGTTACTTTTTACACAGGAGTGAGTGCGATGGAAAAAAACTACTTAAAAAAATCGAGTAAATTCCTAAATCCACGTAAAAACCCGTAATTTACAAAAACTTTGCAAAAAGCGAGAAAAATTAGGTTTGAAACGCGTTTTTGATCAAATATAAGCGAACGTTATCTACTCGTTTGAATGACGAAAACCGCGTCAAATTCCGACAACCCCGTAAAAAATTGCGAAATAAGCGACTCTAGTGTATTATCATTTTTTGTACATCTTCTCAAAAGGTCCTAAGTAACAATCAGTGATTCTCTCCTCTCTCGTTCTTTTTTGTTAATTGCGAAGCCATTATTATAGTTTCCATCGGTTTGTCCTTACAAATCGAAAGATGGTCTTGGTGTCTAGCATATTAAATATTCCCAAACAAAATGACAATTTGATTTTTATGATTTTTTCTCATTTTCTAGTGAAATTTTCCATTTTTTTCTTCATATAAACCTGTTGGGAACCAAGACGAATCAAATAAAAAAGAAATCAAATAAATCCATCGAGTCATTCGTGAGTTATGCCGTCACGAACGGACAGCATTTCATTTATATATATATATATATAGATAATACACAGTTTTTTAAGCCTGCACGCCAGTGAAAACAACGTTCATTTTTTTTAAATATTATTGAACCTCATCTGCAACCAATTATAAACTGAAAACAAATATGAACGGTTGATACATCGATGAAACGTACTAAAAACTCACTAGTAACATGATTATCATTCGACATGTCAGTTTACGGTATCAGTGTCATAAGTTTCGTGGAGCTTTTCGTCAACACGTTTGAAACTCAGATAATATGTTGCAAATATTCTCCACCTCTTGCGCTTTTCTGATTGCAATGCAGTAACGCGTAACGTCGTGGTTGCCTTATATTTCAACCATATTTTGTTGCAAAGAATCAATCGTTGCTTTATTGAAACAAATTTTGTTACTTGGGTGAAGGCCAAAGGAGGACACATCGATTATTGAAATGCTTTTATTTTACTTTAATTTATGTTTTCTGTAGCCTAAATGAAGTGGGCACTTTATTTTGCCACTGTTTTTTTTTTTCAACACCAATTGATTTTTTTTTCTTTAAGTATAACTCCTTTTTTTGCAGTATTCCATAAGTGAAACTTAAAAAGAATATAAAAAATAGGATAATAAAAAAAATTACAGTGTGTTTACTTTAATTTGAACCAAGTAAATGAGAGAAATTGAAAAAACGATGAGGTGGGCACTTTATTTTGCCTATCAGTTTAGTTGACAATCATATATATGATAGTATATACTGACAATCTCCTAAATAGTTTTAACAATATGTCAGATGGTGAAAGGCCAAATAACAATATGCTGAATAGGCGGTTAAGTTAGGTTACCATACAAAGTTGGCAATTTTCACGAACAAAATTTTAAAATAATCCAGACGAGTGCCGACAGTAAAAAACTTTTCAATGACAATATGGCATACATTAATAATTTGTGTTAGTGTAGAGGTCGTATGGTGAAAAGCAGATTCAACTATTCGATAAAAATAACATAGAATGTGATATTATATTTTACATTCGAAATATAGTTTTGACTATATAGCAAATTGTGTTTCGTTATGCGGGTGGTCTATTATAGGAAAATTACCAATCCTAGCAACCCTGACGTGTAAAGAAGAAAATTTATATCATTTTCAGTTTATTTACAGCTGGTATGGCGAAAACAACAACAACTAGCCTGGCTCCAGGGATCCGAAAGCGCTGAGCGACAACAAAGTGCACCAAAAGCTGAAGAGAAAAACCGAGGGCAAGGTTGCCTCATTGTTCTGCACCTTCGGCCGAGAGGTTGGTGAAACATACCAAACGGTGAGGCCAGCCATGTCTTGTTTTGCAAAACTTGTTCTTTTCTCTCATTACGATGAATTTGCTGTACAAGATTGTGGTTTCACTGCCAACGGGAAGCATATCATAGATACTCAGATCATACTTTTCAACAATCTGAGCTGGCTTAGCGAAGAAGCTACAAACCAATCACGCCAAGGACTAGTGTTCAAATCCCTTTTTGCACTTTTTGCGTCATATTAAGGTATGAAATAAAGTATTGTACACCTAAATATTAATAACCTGTTTTTGGCATTTAACAGTAATTTCAACTTGTTTAATACAAGCTGTGTTGCTTGGGGTTGTGCCTACTAGAGAAAACTACGTCCAAACCAAATTCCCTAAGTCGTGGTTTCAGCTTTTGTGTAATGTCTTTTTCGAAGGGAACGGATACACGTTCCAGGGGTTCAGGCGAATCGGAGAGGGTTGTTTGAGATGTCCTATGAAGATGTTTTTCCTTTTTGTTGATGATCACTTGAATTGTCCTCTTTTCGTAACCATTGAGTCTGGCAGTATCGAAGATAAAGTGTGTTCCGATCAAAATTTTGTCAAACAGTAATGTGTGTGAGTCGATCAAGGTTTATTAACAAGTCAAATTCTTTTGCTTTTTCAAGTTCAGTTAATACAGAATACAGGAGAAATATTCGGCTAAGCTTCCTTTTTACCGAATGCGAATTACTGGGTCTTTCGTTTAACACCTGCCACAAGATTTTGTACAGTTTTTTTGTCCACTTTATTCGCCGCAGAACACCAGTTTGCCTTGAACTGTTTCTCGCTCACAACAACTTTTTGAGTCTACTTAAGGTTCCGCTTGACGATGGCCCAATATTGTTCGATTGAGCGGAGCTCTGGCGTGTTAGGGGGGTTCTTGTCCTTGGGCACCACTTGAACGTTATTGGCAGCATACCACTCGATGGCCTTTTTTTCAGTAATGGCAAGATGCCAAAACCGGCCAAAATATAACGGAGCAATTGTGTCGCTTCAGGAAAGGCTGTAGACGTTTTTGTAGGCACTTGCTCAGATAAATTTCCTGGCTGACGGTTTCGGTCGCAATGTAAACGTTGCTCTTCAAGTCACAGGTACAGATGGCCTGCCACACCAGATATTTCTCCGCGAACTCTGACAGTTTAATGTGCTTGAAAATATCTGCCACCTTTCCCCGTCCGGTTGCCGTATAAAATTCCTGTCCAGGAAGCTGTTTAAAGTCTGTCTTGACGTAAGTTTCATCGTCCTGTGCCACGCAATCAATCTTCATCAGCATCGTCGTGTACAACTTTCACGATCGTGCTTTGTTTATCGTCACGATTTGGAGTCACCACATTCTTGTAAGTCGACAGTCCAGCTCGTTTTTTAACTGTATGCACGGTTGAAGGCGCCACTCCAAGCTTCTTTGCGACATCTCGGACGGAGAGTTTGGGGTTCCGCTCAAAACAGCGGACAACTCTTTTTGTCGTCGCTGTGGCCTCCGGCTTTCGATTCCCCCCGATCCAGCTTTCCTGGCATTCGACAAACGTTCACCGAACACTTTTAATACGTTGGTAACAGTTGATTTAGTCACATTTAACAATTTTGCCAACTTGGCGTGAGAGTAGTTTGGACTTTCGCCATGCAATTTTGATGCGTTGCTTCTCTTCCTTCGACGACAATGTTGATCACTGAAGTGCTAATCTCAAAATCAAAATAGAGGCATGATGCTACACGCACACACCTTCAAAATGAGGGGTGTGCAACATTTTTTACTGCACGATGAACGGAAATGCCTCAAGTTTAAGTCGACCAAATTTTGATCGAAACACCCTTTATATGGGGGCTCCTTTTAGTTGTTTATTGAAAGAGCCTCTGAAAGTGAAGTTGTTCTCTTCCATGCAAAGTCGAGTCAGCTTGAGGTACATCCACACTTTTTGCTTCCATGTTCTATCATTTTCTTGTTTTAAAAGTCAATCTTCTAGAAGGTTATAAGCTACCCAGGTAACCTATAAGCATTAGCATATGCAGTAAATCAATCATAGATCTGCATTTCAGATGCTACAAGCATTATATTAGCATTTTATCAGCATCTTGAATGCTATCTGTTATAATGTTGCATTTCAAATGCTATTCAAATGCGTGTAGTCTGTAATAAGCATTTCGAATGCAAAATAGCAGTAACGAAGCATTATCATAGCATTGCTGTAAAGCAGCCGTATATTGGGCCAAAAATGGCATTTATGTTGCATTTAAGACGACTTAATTGCTTGATAGGCTGCCGTAAAGACGCTTTGGAACTGCTTATTGGTTACCTGGGTAGTGCCATGCAAAACATAGGTTATGTTACGGAAAAACACGCCATACTATAAGACTTGACCCATGCACATACATACAAAGATACATAGAATTAGAGTAATGTGCTTTGAGAAGCGCATCAGAAGCTTGAAAAAGAAAACTGTAAACGTTCGGCAAAGGGCTGTCGGGAGGCATGTTTCAGAAACCGAAGTAAGAAGTGGGATTCCGAAGCAACTGTCAGGGAACGCTTTGACGACCCGATTATGACAATGCGGGTCACTCTGAGGAGTGAAAAGTGCAGACCGAGATTTTTATGGTCTACATTATTGGAGAAGGCTGAGCTTCAGAAGAACTTCGACGCCGGATCCTGCAGAAAAATGTTAAGCTGGCAGAGGTCGAAGCTATGGGTGATGTGATGGAAGGGGAGGAACAACAAATGAGCGACTTGACCTTCATAAATGTCAAAGAACCAGCACCAGACAAAGTGTTTCGAGTGGAATCTTATCGTGATAAGAACAGGTCGTCCGTCAATCGCAATCTTAAGTATCACAACAACCAAGAGATCATAGCGTCCTCTACGGAATGCAAGGCAAGGGATCAAAAATGTCGCCGCTGCAAGAAAACAGGGCACTTTGATGCTGTATGCAGGAAACCGAGCAATAAGCGGTTTGTGAAGAGCTTTACACCTAAAGGAAGAAAAAAAGCGCGTTTAGTCGAAAGATGTAACCAGGAGCCCACCAACGACGACCCTTCGACAGATTCCAAAGTGGAACAGCCGAAATCATACTATTGCTTCCATTTCGGGAACGACACGAACGTCCTTGAATGTAGGTCGGCTGTGTACTATTCGATCTGTTGGTGGATTCTGGATCCGACGTTAATCTGATCCACGCAACAGCATGGGAAAAGCTGAAACAACAGAGCATATGGAAGCAACGTAGCTTTGAGTCCAAGTAGGAAACAGAACTCGACATCCGTGATGCATTCTTACAAACAGAATTGGCTACAGAACCGCGTGACGTTACAACTTTTATTACAAGTCGTGGACTTTTTCGGTTTAAGAGACTTCCGTTTGGCTTAGTCTCTGCACCGGAAATCTTCCAAAAGGTAATGGAAGAAATATTGACACAGATTTTGAAAATGTTTGCCGCAATCGATCGGAAATATTTCCACGCATCGATTCCAAAACTGAAAACTATTGAAGTTCAACATTTAACTATTAAAAATAACGCAAACATAAAGTTATGTCTTATAATTTCACCTTGCAGAGTAAATTTGGTAAATGCCAAGTATTTTCCTATCACAGACTTCAAATGTAAGTAAGGGAAACGATGTAAAAGGGGTACACCTTCGCCAAATGCTTCGCCTATGGGCTAAACACTTAAAATGTAAAAATTAGTATGTAAGACAAACAAATGGAAATATAAAACATGTTAAGCTAAAAAAAAAAGCTTCATTCGGTCAACAGCCTTGGAGCTGATCAGAGGGGCAATGAGCCAGGGTTGTGTGTTGAGCCAGGTGTACTTGTACAGGATGGCTCTATCGCGTTTGGATAGGCAACCATTCGCACCATTGTCCAATTATTTGACACTTCTTTCACCAAATTTTCGATGAATTACCTCATCGCACAAAATCGAATCGTTTTCAGTAGACGAGAACGACACACGACATTGTTGCACTTGTTATTTCACGGAATGCAGCTTCAATATGACAAAGGGACATGAGTGCGCAAACGAATCAACGAAATAAACGTCAAAACCGCGTGAAAACGGAATCGGTGATATCTCAGGTGGTCTATGTTCTTCAGTTGGAAGGGAAGACGGGTGGAGTAGCGGGGTATCAAATGAGATTCAGCAGTGGAGCGAACGAGTAAGGAATACTCAATAGTGTATTACGCACATAAGGCAGTTGTTGATTTCGATTTTCGCCGAGGAGCGAAGAGTTAATATAATAATGTAAACGGGATGGGCTAAACGATTTGTTTACATACATTAGCACGTGCAATTAAAGACTGGACTCGGAAAAAATGAGACACACAAAAATGATCACCAAAAATTCATTTTAAATCGGATACTTCTCAAATTTTCAGGGATTAAATAACTATATATTAGCTATGTTTTGGCATAATTTATTTATTGAATTTCCTCCCTGAATGCTGACATTTCATCTGCTCTAGATCTAGGCGAGGCTTTGTCCATCTTCCACACAATTTCTCCCAGCTTTTCTTCAGAGCTTCATCGGTTTTGAATGTTTTTCCGCTTTTCTTCAACTTCTTCTTCATTATCGTCCAAAACTTTTCGATCGGGCGAAGTTCTGGTGTTCGTTTTGGCGGGTTCGCCTCCTTCGGGACCACATTAACGCCCTTCGCTTCGTACCAATCCATTACAGGCTTGGCGTAATGGCACGCAGCGAGATCCGGCCAGAACAGCGTGGGACCACGGTGAGAGCGGAGGAAGGGCAGCAAGCGCTTCTGCAAGCATTCCTCTCGATAAATCTGCCCGTTTATGGTGCCGGTTGTAACGAACGGCTTGCTGTACTTTTCCGGAACCTCCATGCGGGACGTACCGACAAAAAACTCGAGGCCGGGGATTTGTTTGGTGCCCGCCTTGATTTATGTCTCGTCGTTCATCACGACACAGCCTGGCTTGACCAGCCACTCACGGTACAGCTTCCGCGCACGCAATTTGGCCACCTTGTTTCGCTTGTCAGTCCGGTTTGGCGCCTTCCTGACCTTAAGAACACCTAGCCCAGCCCGCTTCATGGTCTGCTGGACGAACCACTTCGACGAATTGACCTTTTTGGCCACGTCTCGGGTGGAAAGGTTCGGGTTATTCATAAAGTACTGCCTTTTATCTTCCTTCCGTCTTCTCTGGGTATTCCGTTTTCGGCGCCGCTCGATGGTCTTCGTCTCCTGGAGCATCTTCACAACGCGGGACACGGTGGAATGGTGGATTCCAAGCCGCTTTTGCCGATCCATCTGGGCGGGCGACTGACCAGGATTATCGATCACTCTTCCTGTTTCGAATGCATCTTGAAAACTACTTGACAGATCGCGATAAAATTTTGCACACATAAACATACACTCTAAACTAGTATTACCCAAAATTTCATTAATTTTTAAGAACGCGATAAAAAGTTACACCCAAAACAAAGTGTCGCATTTTTTCCGAATCCAATCTTTAATACTTGACTGCATGACACTGAAGAAGTCTGCACATTGTAGACGAAACACGCGTATCTGTCAAGATAAGCAATAAAGGTAGTTGGAATTGAATGGAAAATGCTAATCTTTCTTCTCATGTCTAGTTACAGGTACTCCACTAAACAGCTCATACGTTCTAGGATTCATTAGTAAACAATCCCTGCAGACATACGCTTCATATTCCAATGGCATAGAACACAGGCCTGGCAGTGTGAAACTAATCATCGCCTTTACTCGATTGGTTTAAAATGGAACTGCGAGTTTGACATTACCGGCACTGTGGCATAAATGTAAAGGAGACAACTTCAGTATGCCAGGCCAAGCTTGTTCACACTTACACATCAAGGTTCATTAATTTGTTTTTTTTTTTCAACACTGAAAAAAATATGACAATATGAGAAGCGTGGATATAAAATAAGCAGTCATGCAAATTACTCAACGTTTTAGTGGAGTGGGATTGTACGACGCGTTTTTTAGTCTGTTCTTATTTCAAAAAGTCTTGCATTATTGGGGGTTTCTCTTTTTTTTTTTTTTTGACGATAAGAAGCCTGGCGCCCTTGCGTATCAGATAACGAGTATTTTGCAACCAACACCTGCATACCTACCTATAAGACTTGTTTTCCAGCTAAGACAACAAAGCCCTTTGAACAGGATCAAATACCTACCTGTAATCCACTGATATGAGCGATTATATTTTTGAAAGTCCATTTAACACTAGGCGGATAAATGCAACAATAAAAGAAGATTGCCCAAAAACCCATGGATTAAGGAACACGTGATATCTTTCGCAAAGCAACTAAACACCGTTGACGTGGTTTCAAACACTAATGTTTACGCAGGTGTAACGTTCATTTATATTTACAATGTTATTCCTAGAACTTATCGATTACCACAAAATTAGGTTTTGTTTTTCAACCAGAAGGGATATCTCCTAAACACTTTAAATTAGCGCACAAACCTATGATCTTAACGTTCTAATTTTGACAATGACTCTCACTCTTTTGAGCCGTTTTGGATGTTGTTATTCTTTCAATGTAACCCCTTCGGACCGGCAGCAATGCTCCGGCCCATAGGTGGCGCTATGAGCGAGATTCGCCTAGGTTCCTGTTCATCCAAGTGCCAGGGTTGGAAAAGTTCGCGAAAGCTTACCGGTGGAATTGCTTCGAACTTTTCCAACATGCGAAGGATTCAATAAACGATCACCTAGACTTTTCCAGAAAATGGGAAGAAAGATTAGTCATTTCCGTTTAATTGCAACTTCCTTCATTGCTAGACTGGAATGACGCGTGTTTCGTCTACAATGTGCCGACCATTAGAACACGACACTGAAGTAGCCTGCCCATTGTAGACGAAATGCGCGTACCAGGCAAGGTAAGCAGAATTAAATGGAAATTACTAATCTTTCTTCCGAATTTCTAGTTACAGGTAGTCCACTGAAAAGCTTACACTCACCAGCATAGACTTTGCTGTTTTATTTCACATCAAGTAAATTCTCATCACATTGGTAAACGGTTTCCGACAGAGCGGACACTTGGTGACCGACGAGGCGCATTTGGCACACGCTACTACATGCCCACAGGGCGAGAAAGCCGTATTGTATTCGTTCACATAGCAAATCTTGCATGTCCGACTTGTGTCTAATTTACGATTTGGTTCATCTTCATCCTCCTCGATGCCACTACTGCTGCCACCGATCGGAGAGTTGTCTTCTTCGGCCGAAACGCTTGGACTGGACGATTGGGACGATGGAAGCGAGGTTGTTGCTGCGGATGTTACTCCGGACGTTGACGGTTGAGGCGAATTCGACGGCCCAACGTCAGAGCCTTTCTGTTCGGTAGAATTTTCTTTCTTGTCCAGACATTCCGCGATGTATTCTTCGCCTTTCATTAGTTTCAGGTACTCGCAGGTACTATACCACATGGCATGTTGTTCCCATGGTTCGTCTTCAGCTTCCCAATCTTTAAGACCGCCACCGCAGCTGAAGCACTTGACTCGATCACTTTTGCCGGTGTAGAAAAATCCGGCATCGCTCAGTTCCTTGGGCTTTTGTTTCATGAACTTTGGCCAATCTTCGTAGCTTTCCAACCGCTTGGCCTCGATGGCGTAGTTAGGATATTCCGGCCGTTTCTGCTGTGGCAGCGTGGGTGCTGGAAGCTGTTGAGCGATTGAAGGACCATTTGACAACATACTGGATTCGAATGCCAGCGAACTAGGTGGTGACGGTAGGGACCCACTACTGCTCCGGTCCGAAGAAGAGTATGCATTTTCGGCTACGGAATTTTCCCGTATCCTTATGCCACAGGTATCATAGCTCGGTTCCGGAAGCTGATCCAGAAAGCTGGCATCAATTGGAACGTTGTTTGTTTGTCGTTTACGCAGCAGTGGACAGTAAGGTGACCATCTTAGGTGTTCCGAAAGAACATTATCGTTTGGTTCCCACAGTCCGATTTCCACCCGACAGAAGTAACACTTAACCATATCGTTCGGCCCGACATAGTAAAATCCATACCGGGCCAGCTCAGTTTTGCTGATGAATGAAATCGTCCAGTTCCGAAACGATTCCAGCCGGGCGACCTCCGTGTGGTACGAAATTGACACTGATGCTCCGGTTAGTACAAAGGCAGCTTCTTCCTTTCCTTTGTTGTCCGTGTAATCCCGCTGTATTGACAGGACTTGCGCCGTCATATTTGTACAGATGTTGCTCCTCTCTCGTGGTGCGGGATAGAGACGAAAGATCGACGAGGAAGGAGAAGTTGAAACAGAAGGTGAAAAACGTGCAGTCAATAAACGACTACGACGACGAAGGCGGCGGCGATCTTGAGTCCGCGGCTGTTGCTTAGAGACTAATTCAATCTTGTTCTCCAGGGCTTTCCCAAGCAGCAGCAGTAGGCTCGAAAATGTTTTTGTTATGATCTTGCTGTAGCATCTGAATGTGTGCACTCCTGACTGGTGTGGTGAGCGCAGTTGCACTTGCACTCTCTCTCTCGCTCTCGCTCTCTCGATTGTCGCTCTCCTCTTCAGTAGTGATGATTTCGATGATGATGCACTGTAGGGTGATGATGATGATGACGCTCTTCGTCTACGACTGGTCCAGATGGAAAAACATTGATCTGTTGTTGGTCGAGTAGAGGATTTGAAAAGAGAAAGAGAAAGAAAAAGAAAGACTAACTTAGAAACGGATTTTTGCTTTTCAGGGGTGGATTTTTGGGGGGAGGACAAATTGGTATTGGCTGTTGTGTGCGCTTTTTCTTTTATGGGGAGGAAAGAAGCTGGGGTAACACTGGTGGAAGATGCACTGATGCTGATGGGTGGTACAACCGGTTCACTATGGTAGGCACACTGTGGCACGTGTGCAGATCAGTAGAAAGTTGCATTTGGAGCTGGTTTTGTTTACTTTTCGCGAAAGTCGCTCGGGTGCAGGGATGCCAGATATACAGAACATTTGAATATGTAGATTACAGATATTGCTATTAAGTTACAGATTTTTACAGGCATTGATATCCATCAAGGAGATGAAAATGTTTCAATATTTGTAAAAAAGTATCTCAGAAAATAGTTTAGCTTCTCAGATGTTTCAGGGCCTTGTTTTGCAACTCTTGCAATATATTCTTGCGCTTTTAGGTAATAAAAAAGTAAATAAAAAGTAAGATTTTTAGGCCATTCCATGTGCCTTTAGAAATCTGTTGAAAAGTTTGCCCTGGTTTTTTCGGAATTTCTTGAATTAAAGGGGTAAATCTATATAGGGTAGGGAACGGCTTAAGCACCCCAAGACCCTATTCCAAGCACGGGGTAAACGTTAACCTACGACGCTCATTTTTTGCAGTACGGTGCTTCACTACATGGAGCACTTTACTTCAAAAAATGAGCGTTGTAGGTTAACGTTTACCCCGTGCTTGGAATAGGGTCTTGGGGTGCTTAAGCCGTTCCCTACCCTAAATAAAAAAGAGTTGGGGTTTCCTTTGTCACGCTTTAACTCGCGAGCGGAAGGACCGTTTGGCAAATTTTTTTGCTTTGTTGGATTCGTCTTGGACACCGAAAGGTTCTTATGATGGTTTGAAACCCCTCCCTTCTCTGGAAAGGGGGGCTCCCATACAAGTGAAGCACAAATTTCTGCATAACTCAATAATTGATCAAGCAAAGGAACCCAAATTTAGCATGCAGAAGTTTTTGGAGGCAAGCAATGTTCCTATGGTAGTCAGAGACCCCTCCCCTCTCTAGAAAGGGAGGCTCTCGTACAAATGAAACAGAAGTTTCTGCATATCTCAAGAACTAATCAAGCAAATGGAACCAAATTTGGCCTGTGGGGTTTTCTGGAGGAGAAAAATGTTTTAATTGTGATTTGAGACCCCTCCCCTCTCCTAGAAGGGGTGCTGTCATACAAATGAAACTGTAATTTCTTCATAACTCTAGATCTAATGAAGCAAATGGAACCAAATTTGGCATGCGGGGATTTTAAAGGCAATAAATGTTCCTACGATAGTTCGAGACCCCTCCTCTCTCTCTGTTAGGTTGGGGGCGGTGCTCCCATACAAATGAAACAAAAGCTTATACATAACGCGAGAGCTAATCAAGTAAATGGAGCCAAATTTGGCAGGTCGCGGTTTTTGAAGGCAAGAAATGTTTCTAAAGTAAATCGAGACCCCTCCGCCATCTGAAAGGGGGCGGGAGGGGGGTTTCCATACAAATGAACCACAAATTTCTGAATAACTCGAGAACTTATCAGGTTAATGGAACCAAATTTGGCATGTGGAGGTTTTTGAAGGCAAGAAATGTTTCTATTGTGGTTTGAAACTCCTCCGCTCACTGAAAGAGGGGTCTCTAATACAAATAAAACAAGAATTTCAGCATAACTCGAGAACAAATCAAGCAAATGGAATCAAATTTGGCATGTGGAGGTTTTTGGAGGGTAGATTTCTATATAAATAAACATGAATTTCTGTCTGTCTGTCTCCCTGTCAGACCCTTATAGACTCGGAAATTTCTGAACCGACCAACGTGAAAATTTATATGAAGGGGTTTTTGGGGCTGGGGAAGGTTCTTATGATTGTTTGAGACCACTACTCTCTCAGGAAGGGGGGCTCTGATACATATGAGACACAAATTTCTTCATAACTCGAGAACTAATCAAGCAAATCGAATCAAATTTGGCATGTGGGGGGTTTTGAAGGCAAGAATGTTTCTTTGGTGGTTCAAGACCACTCCCCTTTGTGAAAGGGCGGGGGGTTCAACCAAATGACTCAAATTTTTATTATAATCGAAGAGCCCCGTGTGATGGTTCGAGAACTAATTAAGCAAATGGAATTAAATTTGGCATGTGGGGGGTTTTGAAGGCAATCATTGTATTGTGGTTTGAGAAACCACCCCCTCTGGAAGGGAGGGCTCCCATGCAAATGAAACACAAATTTCTACCAAAAATGAGAATTATCCTGGATACTTAAACACAGAACGTGTATTTCTCGGGTAAGAAGCATGTTTTGATAGAAGTTTGAACCCCTGCTTATTCAAGAAAAAAACTCATTCCGAAAAAAAACCATAAACGTGCCAGTTACATTAAATTTTCCTCCATTTAGTTGCAAGCGTAGCAGCGCACGCACCGGGTTCAGCTAGTACCTAAATAAAATAATTTAATATATATGTTCTAAAATTACTAAATCAAAGCAAAAGAATGCGAAAAAAAAACTTTTACGAAAGAAAGTCAAACTTGGGGAAACTTCAGATAATAATATCAGAAAGAAAATTCAATAAGATGACCTATAGTTTAGCATTGAATGGTTTTAAGTTTCAAAATTTAGGAAGTTTTCGACGAGGTCTTCGATACCGCTCTGAGAATTTAAACAAAAAAAAAGCGTTTGAAGGCGTTACATAAATCTAACGAACTCCAGTAATTTTAAAACTTTCAGCTAATGTATGCATTAAAAAAAAAAGACCAATTTCGAATGGAGTTTTTTCCTGAACATTGTTACTATCTTAACTTCTGATGAGTCCAAACATGAGCTAATAGGAAAATTTCTGCAAAACTTGGGGAAATTACTCTCCAGAATTTCTTGGAAAATCTTCTTAAAGTTGTTAGAAGTTTCTTCCAGAACTTTTGAGAAGTTCTTTCCTGAACTTCCGAGATGTTCTCTTCTGAACTTCAGGGGAGTATCCTCCTGAACTTCGGGGAAGTTTGTTCGTGAATTTCTGAGAAACTCCTGCTTGAACTACTAGAAAGTTTCCCCTACACTTCTGGAAAGTTTCTTCCTGATGTTATCAAAAGTATCTACCTGAACTTCTGCAATTTCCTGAACTTCAAGAAGTTCTCATTCTGAAATGATGGAATGTTTGATTCGAAACTTTAGGGAAGCTCTCTAGCACTTCTGGGTAATCCCAACTAAACTTTTGGTCTCTTTGGAACTTCTGAGAAGTCCTCTTGTTAACTTTTGAGGAGTTCCCTACTGATTTTTTTTAAAAATTCTTTCTTGATCCTACAGGTCTCTGCCAAGTTTCTTCCTGAAATTCGGGAAAGTTTTTCCTGAGCCTATTCTTCCCAAAATACTGATTGGTCCCACCCTGAAATGCGAGGAAATTTTTATTGAAACTCTGGCTAAGCTGTCTCCAAAATTTCTAGGAAAATTCCATAACATTTGTTCTTGAAGTTTCATCCTGGACTTCAGAACTTTTGGGAAGTTTTCTCCAGAACTTCGAGGAAGTTTGTTCCGGATCTACTGAAAATTGGAGTTCAAATTAGAAGGAAGTACCCCCAATGCTCCTGGAAAGTTTCATTCTGTTCTCTCTAAAGAATTTTGAGAAATCCTTATTCAGAAATTTTTAAATGTTCTCCTCTGAGCTTGGGGAACGCTGCCTAGCACTTTACGAAGAACTTTTTTTCCTGATTTTTTGGGAAATTATAGATACTTCCCTTCCTGGTTAGTATCCGTCTGAAATTTGGGTAAGTTTTTTCCTGAACTTCTGGGAAATTCGATCTTGAATTTCAGGGAAGAACTCCAAACCCTCTGAAAAGTTCCAAACTTCCAAGAAGTCCCCTTTCCTTAAGCTCTGATAAGTCCTCTCCTGATTCTTGGGGAAGTTCTGTCCTGAAATTCTGGTAATGTTTGGTCCTGAATTTTTTAAGCTTCTTTTTGCTTGAACTGCTTGCTCCCAATACTTCTGAGAAGTTTCTACCTGTCCATCGGAGAATTTTTTTTTTCAAGGAAGTCTTTCCCTTGGGCATTATTTTCCCGAAGCTCTGGGAAGTCTACTTCTAAATTTTCCCGGATGTGCCCTAAACTCTTGGTCTTTTCTTTCTATGCTTCTAGTAATCTAGGACTAATTCATGGATATACTGAAATGATCCGTTTAGTAGTACTTTGGAAAAATTCAGAGTTTTAAGATTTATTTCCAATAGCTCATAACTTTTACTGTTGTTGTGTCCCCGAGTGGCAACCGACTGGGCTTTAGAGCAAATGTAAGGATTACAAAAGTAATAGTATTCAAACGAGAAAATAAAATTTACTTTTGGTTATTCCGACCCAAGGTGTATTGGTGGTCCAAATAACTCGAGCCCCTAGTCAGCATCCTACCACGTTTGCTATGTATAGTTTGCTGGCTTCACGACAAAAGCCTATGGCGATGCCCATATTAATGTTTGAAAATTTGATTTAACCTTCTTATCAACATGCAACCTTAGGAGTGGACAGCAATTTCTGCTGGAACCAGAGATGTGAAAAGAAAGTTTTGTATGTGCGTAAGAGCACGGCAGGTTGTGAAATTGAATAGAAGTAGTTGAAATTGAGCGTCCAAGAGATAAGGCGACCACACACTAACAGCATACTTCATGATTGAGAGCATATATATTGGTGAAACCACTTGCGACGAATAAATCCCACCCAGGTAACCAACAAGCATTAGCATATGCAGTATATCAATCCTAAATTTGCATTTCAGATGTTACAAGAATTACATCAGCATCTTGAATGCTATCGGTTGTAAAGCTGCATTTCAAATGCTATTTAAATGCTTGTAGCCTGTAATAAGCATTTCGAATGCAAAATAGCATTAATGAAGCATTATCGTAGCATTGCAGTAAAGCAGCCGTATATTGGGCCAAAAGTGGCATTTATGTTACATTTACGGCGACTTAAATGCTTGATAGGCTGCCGTATAGACGCTTTGGAACTGCTTATTCGTTGCCTGGGCAGTGCTGCTAACATGCTCATTGAAACGGAATTTTGTATCTACAGTAACCCCTAGGTCACGAATTGCTCGAACATGCTCTATAGCTATACCAATTCTTAAAAAAAAACACCTCACCACTTTGCGAAAAGTACCTTCACTGAGTGACCTGTTAAAAATAGTCGTCAAAGTCATCAGCAGTGAGTCAGCACATTCTTTTAAAAACAACGGCGCTATCTTGTCCGTGCCCGACCCTTTCGACACATCCAGCTTTTCCAGGGCTGATAAAACTTCATGTTGGCTCACAACTAGAGCAGGGACAATTCAAATTGAAAGCAGGACAGGATTTGCGACTGTCAGCGGAAAAAAATGGTGACGTTTGAGTGTGTACTGTTTAGAATAAATCGGCAAACAGATTAGCTAGCTCGTGAGGTGAATCGGCCGAAGTTTTTTTAAAAGTCATGTCGGTAGGGATCCGAAACATTTCAATCCAATCGACGTCCATGAGAGCGTTATTCAGTTCCGGAAAGTGACAACGTCGAAAATCGAAATCATCAATGATGTTCGAGTCGCTTGCTAGGAGGCATTTGTAACTGACAATTGTTTCGGGTATCGCAGGTTGGAACTAGTATCAAAATCGAATTCGCTACAAGCTACTAACATTCACTAACACATTCATGATCTCCTTGTTTTAGTCACTTTGTTTTCTTTTTAAACTGGCACCACTTAAATTAGAACAAGCTTCACTAGATATTCGCCTCACCGGATAGGGTTGACTTTGATACAGACTGTACCATCACACTGATATAACTGCAAAAGGCATAAAAGCTTTTTATACTGCGCATCGTTATCTATAAACTCTTATCTTAACTGTTGATAACTCCTAATGGCAGGCCCACAATTGATACGTTGCGTATGCGTTTGCGTGAATTTGTCAGTTTTTCCATAGGTTTTCAGTCAAATTTACGTCAACGCATCCGCAACGTATCAAATGTGGGTGACCTTTAAGGATTACGTTTCCGAATCGTGGTGTCTTGTACCAAGTTGTATTCAATCAAGTTGTCCATGTTGTGGTGATAATTTCGTAGTTTAAAATTTTTCCGCTAGGGCGGCGCTGTTGCTTACCTTGTTCCTTGTTTGTTTGCTTGCCTAAGTTGCTTAAAATTATATTCCCTACAAACTTGCCTTTGACAACACCCTTTTATTGTGTTTCGTTCGAAAGCTAGCAACAGCGCCGCCCTAGCGGTAAAGTGTTGAACTACGGAATTATCACCACAAGATGGAAAACTTGTTTAGCTACAACTTTTTTGAAGATATCATGATTCGGAAACGTAACGCTTTGGATTTATTAATTTCACCATGAAAAAAGGCATTCCCGATCACTGTGCGACCGTGATTGAACATGTCGACACACGTTCCCCAAAGGAGATAAAGGAGATAATTTGTAATCTGAATCAAGCGACCACACCTCGTGGTACGGGAATCGATTTAAAAATACTTATTCTGTGCTATTTCTCATCAGCAAAGCAGCGGAAACGATGCTGCGTAAAATTCCACCACTTTAAATGAACTCGCTGTTGAGAGGATGAAGTGTTTGCAGTTGACACAATGTGTTTGCTCCTGTAATCAATATCTATGGACGAGCATGGGTTATCTTAAACAAATTCCAATGATAAGTTTCAACATTATTTTTTTCCTGTAGAACGGCGCCAACAGTCACTTAAACCATTCATCAAATGGTCTCGGAATTCTGTTATCAGTTATGACCGGATATTAATCAGCCTAATCACATAGGGTATGTTTTCATCATAACGCCTGCAAGAACTTCGCATAAGTGGCGTTTCGTTACGTAGTAAAAGTAATGGTGTTTTTTTTTGCTCACTCGCAACGTTGCCATACGTAAATTATTTTTAACGAAGAATTTTTTCGTTAACAAAATTTGATGAAACATCTTGCCCAGAACGCAATTAAAAGCAAAACTGGTCTGAAGTTGGGGGTTTGCGAATACACTAGCTATTGTAGACAATATCTTCCCTTGTTGAGTTATCGCCGAAAACGAACCGTGTTAAAAAGACACTCAAATGAATTTGAAAAGAAATGTTTTCAAAAATAGTCTAATAGAAAAATTATGAGCTAAATGCCTTATATTGATTTAGTTGATGTTTTCAATGGATTTAGATTCATTTATTCCGCCGAACAAATGTTGCTAAAAAAAACGTTACAATGTTTTAAATACTGACGTGCTATGCATTATTTCTATTGCCGATTTTATTTGTCGTTTAGACACTGTCCTATCAATGATTCCGCAGTCTTAATTATACTATGTTTTCTGTAATTGGTTCTGAATATATTTCTAGGAATAATTTCCGTGTTTTTTCGGCCACTTTTTTGCAGTGTAGATTTTGAATTATTTCACGGATCGCTGAAACGTTTCACTTACATGACAGCTGCCTCCACTTTATTTCGTGGTACATGTTTACATTCTTGATACATCCAGTAAAATGGCGTCGAATCAAGTGGAAGTGCGCAAACGCATTTTGTATGAACGGCAGCAAAATCAGAACCTATCTAAAACTGAAACTACCGAAAAGTATCGTATTTTGTGTTTGCAAATCATTTGACCAGCGCTTGACTGAGGATCGGAAGATTGAAAATGGAACAAATCGAAAAGTATGCTTCCGACAAATTGACAAGAAGGTGGTTGCCATTATAGAGAAAAATCTCAATCATTCTGTGCGAAATGTAGGTCGCACAGTTGGGAAGTCAAAATCATGCGTACACGGAAAGAAATCTGTTTCTGTTTTTATGAATAAAAAATCATGAAACTATTATCTTATTTTATGAATTCATGTCTCTTATTCATGGTTTCAGGAATAAAATAACCGATGCGAGACATGAACTTTGGAAAAATTGTTTTGCTTCTAATCTTCCAATAGTGTAGTAAGTACGTCCACCAGGTCCGATCACAGCTCTTCACATCAACGCCAGGTTCTAAACCCGACCATGGCAGTATTTTTTTTTTTGTTTATATTTAGAGTCGATAAAGTAGATTTACCAGATTCATGAATAAAGTTTTCAGTATCATGAAGTCAGCTCATGGAATATTGTTCATGGTGTATATTCATAACACAAAAACACAACATATGCATGAAATCATGATCTGTTTTTCTCATTTTGAAGAACACATTGTTTCCCGTGTACAAAAAGAGAAGCAGAGGCAAGGACCGAAGGCGTACACAGTGAAAAATGTGTCCAACCCTGACGACAAGCATAATTTAACTGCAAAAGGTCGTGCTAAGGAGCTTTACAGCTTTTTTACAACATTTTTTCGTATCATAATGGCCGACGAAACGTACTCGACTCCCGGATTTCCGACAAAGAAGGTGTCCAAATTCCCGAAGGAAGTATCTAATTTGGCAGCCTATATGAAGTTGTGGTCGAAAATCTTAAAGTTTCGTCTCGACCGGCACTGTCAATAACGATATGTACAAGAAAGAATGTCTGCAAAAGCGGTTGCTGCCGTTTATCAGAAGCCACTATGTCACCAAGTTAAATCCGTCTTGGAACAACAGGTCAAATACGTGACCAAAACAGCCAACCCACCAAACTGTCCAGAAACATCGCCCAATAGAGAAGTACTGGGCTCTAGTCAAGCGGAAACTCTTCGAAACTAAAAAGAATCCTAGAGGGTTTGAGCTGTTTAGTGGAATACCTGTAACTAGAAATTAGAAGAAAAATTAGTATTTTCCATTTAATTCCAACTACCTTTGCTTATCTTGACAGATACGCGTATTTCGTCTACAATGTGCAAACTTCAGTGTCTCGTACTAATAACTCGACTATTAGTACGAGACACTGAAGTCTGCACATTGTAGACGAAATACGCGTATCTGTCAAGATAAGCAAAGGTAGTTGGAATTAAATGGAAAATACTAATTTTTCTTCTAATTTCCAGTATTTGATAACTGATATTTGAGCTAGCAGTATCCGAATTTCAAACATTACACCGAAGAAGCCTAGTTGATTTACGAATATGCTGACAGCTTGAAACATAAGACCGTTTACTGACAATTTTAAGCCTATAACTTGTTAATAAGATCTAAGACCTGATCTAAGCAACACATTCATTTCTTGGTACACGGGATTCTCTTTTTACGTGATAGATGCGTCCCCCTGAAAACTGTCTTCGACGAGAAAGATTTGTTAATTTCCACGAGGCAGCTAGGAAGGATGGTATCCTGAAAGCCACAATAATAAAGATATAAAAAAAAAAAAAAAAGGATGGTATCGGAGCGGAATTTACGAAAATGGGCCCGGATAAGTTGGTAAATTGCCTGCACCGACTGAAAGCCAGGATCTGGGATACAGAACAACTAAGTATCGGAGGAATGAAAGGACAAAGTTCTATGCCCAATATACAAAAAGGGTGACAAGTTGGACAATTCTCAACGTGACCTACTAAGTACTTTCCCAGACGTTTATCAGAAGTTATCAAGCCGTTTTTTTTTTTTTGGACCATTCGTTTGGACGTTGAGACAGACCATCCAAAACTGTCGCGAATATCAAGTTCCTGTTCATCGATTGAAAGGCCGCATTCGGGAAATTTACTAGACTGATCAAGGCAACGATGAATGGTGTACAGTGCTGTGTGAATATATCGATTGCTTCGGACTGTTTTGAATATGAATACCTAATTTTGATCTTGATAACTGGCCTGGGTATTGAAGAGCTCAGATTAAGAGGTTAAATACCTAAGAATTGCAAGCAAAATATCTCTTGTATTTGGGATACCTTGGAATACCTCAGAGGTATTAATTTGGTATTGTTTTACCTCAATTTGGTATTCGCAGAACATTGTGGGAACCATTTTTTTGGTATTATCCTTACGTATTTTACCTCTTAATCTGAGCCCTAAAATACCAGTTATCAAGTTATTCGTTCCTGCTAGGGTTCTGTTTAACAATGCGCAAGAAACGTCTTATGAAACGTGCGGGCTTTAACATGCGGGGCACGATTTTTTCAATAAATCCAGTCAATTCATTCGCTTCGCTGACGACGTGGACATTGTCGGAAGAACGTTCCAGACGTTTGTTGGGCAGTACACCAGGCTTAATCAGGAATCGAGCGCGATAGAGTTCGCACAAGCAGGATCGACGGAAAAGAGTTCGAATTGGTCGATGAATTTGGATACCTCGGATAATTGGTGACGTTGGATAACAACCTTGGCAAGACGACCAAACGTCTGGATGCTACAGAGCCGTCATCTGAGCCAATTCTTATTGAACCCCTGCCAGAAATCTCTGAACAACTCGAAATAGCGAAAAGGACACTCGAAAAAGGTGTAGCAGCCATCCGAGGTACAAGAATTAAGGAATCTATTCAACGTTGCAGCAAAACTATCCAGACCTGATAGAAATAGTGGAAGGGAAAGTAGAGGAAAGGAATCAGTTATGTGACTTGGATTATACTGTGCTTGTTGTTGAAGCCACAACAGGTGCCCAAGAAGTATCTGACTCCGAAAGTTGTCTCTAGCTGTTGCAATTCCTAGACCTTCCAGAACTACATGGAAGGATTTTCTCAATACGCCACCAACTCCAAAGCATGAATCTAAGCGAGAATAGAAGTCAAAGCGCTATCACGTATTGACTGCTGACCAATTTGTCCATGAATTCAAGCAAGAGGTAGAAGAAAAAGTGCGTGCTGAGGAAGCAAAGGAGAACAGAAAAGTCATCCGGCTTCAGCGAAAGCATGAAACAGAAACGAAAAAGATAAAGAAATAAAAATTGTTGAAGCTAAACGTGAAGGAAAAAACTCGCAAAAAGTAACAGCATTAAATATTTTTTTAAAAGTTACATTTCAAAATCAATGTGTCACGAATCTGTTGTGAATGAGTTACAAATAAACATTGTTTGAAACTTCTTCAATGATTTCTTTTTACCCTTTTTACTCTTTACCCTCTGTTCAACGATGGAGGAAAAACCTCCAAAAAATAAGCCACTGAGGGGTTTTTGTTAGCAAATTTAGCTTGAAAAAAAACTTCTAGAACCATAATGACAAGAAGCTTGTGGAAGAACTATAAAGTTATTACCGGTATTGTCAATGTTGCATAGAAAATGAAAATTCAATCTACCCATTACCATTTTCTATGTTCCACTTTGTAGTGTATAGATGTGTACAATTTATTGATCAAAATAAGCTTAACAAACGCCTTGTGAAATAAGCCATCTTTAGTATAAATTTGGGTAACACTGAATTAAAACTGCTTCTCTATCTAAAACAACGAATTGGCTAAGCAAATCTTAAATGAACTGACAAATCTTAAATGAACTGACAAATCTTAAATAAACAGGATAATTTTCAGAAAGTCACGTGAATCGAATTCGAACAAATCACGTTAAAAAAAATCGCGAAAAGAAAAAATCGACTAAAAAGTGAATCCTATTATAATCCTATTCCAGTCCTATTTTAATCCTATTTCAATCCTATTTCAATCTTATTACAAGGCTGCCATTTTCGTTGCCTATAATAAAGGGCGATACGGTCAAAATTTGGTCAATATCAACTTGACGTATTTCTTTCAATTTTGCATTTAAAAACCTGAACACCCCTCATTTTGAAGGTGTGTGTGTGTAGAATGTTGCTTCTATTTTGATTTTGGAATTCACTCTTCAGTTGTCAAAATGCCGTCCAAGCAAGAAGAGCAGCGTCTCAAAATTTTGCTCGCGCATCGCGAAATCCGAGCTACTCGCACGCAAAGTTGGCAAAATCGCTAAAAGTTGCCAAATCAACCGTTACAAATGTAATTAAAGTATTTGGGGAACGTTTGTCGACAGCCAGGAAGTTCGATCGGGGAAATCGAAAACCGGAAGCCGCTGAGACGACAAAGAGAGCTGCCGGTAGTTTCAATCGAATCCCTAACCTATCTCTCCGAGATGCCGCAAATAAGCTGGGTGTATCGTCTACAACCGTGCATCGAGCCAAAAACGAGCCGGACTATCGACTTACAAGAAGGTAGTGACTCCAAATCGCGATGATAAACAAAATACGACGGCCAAAGCGTCGATCCCGGAGGCTGTACACGACGATGCTGGACGAAGTTTGACTGCGTGGTAATGGACGAGACGAAACCTACGTCAAAGCCGACTACAAGCAGCTTCCGGGACAGGAGTTTTATACGGCAAAGGAAGGGAAAGGTATGCAGATATTTTCAAACACACGAAACTGTCAAAGTTCGCAAAGAAATATCTGGTTTGGCAAGCCATCTGTACCTGTGGCTTGAAAAGCAGCATTTTCATAGCTTCCGGGACCGTCAACCAAGAAATTTACGTGAAAGAGTGTTTGAATAAACGTCTGCTGCCTTTCCTGAAGAAACACGATTGTTCCGTACTGTTTTGGCCGGATTTGGCATCTTGCCATTACGGTAAAAAGGCCATCGGAGTGGTACGCCGCCAACAACGGTGCAGGTGGTTCCAAGGCACAAGAACCCTCCCAACACGGCAGAGCTCCGCCCAATTGAGAAATACTGGGCTATTGTCAAGCGGAACCCAAAGCAGACCAAAAACTGCTAAGCGACGAGCAGCAGTTCAGCGCAAACCGGCTTTCTGCGGCGAAGAAGGTGGACAAGGTGGCTGTACAAAATTTGATGGCAGGGGTCAAGCGTAAGGCCCGGCAATTCGGATTTGGAAAAGCGGAAGCCTAACTGAATATTTTTCCTGAATTTTATACTAATTGAACTTTGAAAAAGAAATTTAATTTGATTTTTTAAATAAACGATTTCACCGATTTACACGCGCTTTCCCTTGACCAAATTTTGACCGTATCACCCTTTAGAACCCCTTTTTTACACACTGCTCAAAAGGAACCGCCGAAGATAGCCGAATAAAAAAGGGCCTACCGGGTAAAAAAATGACACTTTATACTTTACTTTCAACCCGTTCTGGTGAATTATGTTGATTGTAATATATGTGTAGAGCATCAAGGAACTAAGGAATTTAAACAAACACGACGCCACTGAAAACATTCATCGAAAGATAGACTCTGCAAAGCTTGCCAAAATTAGGAAAATCCTATCATATCACAACTGATAATAACACAACGTGACCGTAATAATGTGGTGAAATCTGCGATAGCAAAATCAAATTGAAGAGGCGTGTGCAGATGGGTATTTATCAATCAACTGGTGACTTGTTGCATCAGATTTTTGAATGTAATGAAATTTAGTTTATAAGGCTTTGAAGCAATCTTCTAAACACATAAAAATGAATTTCTGTCTGTCTGTCTGTTTTTGGGGCCGAAGAAGGTTCTCTCAGCCCCTCAGTTAACCGATAAGCAGTTCCAAAGCGTCACTACGGCAGCCTATCAAGCAGTTTAATCACCTTAAATGCCAACATTAATGCCACTTTTGACCCAATATAGAGCTGCTCTACTGCAATGCTATGATAATGCTTCATCAATGCTATTTTGCATTCGAAATGCTTATTACAGGCTACAAGCATTTAAATAACATTTGAAATCCAACTTTACAACCGATAGCATTCAAGATGCTGGTATAATGCTTGTAGCATCTGGAGTGCAGATTTGGAGTTGATTTACTGTATATGCTAACCCAAGTAACATTGCCAAAACCATCCAGCTTTATTAAATTTCACTAAAGTTTTATGAAAGCCACTAGAAATCAATTCGGTTTTATTATGGCAGCAAGAGATGCCAATAGGTTTCAAATTTTAGTCAGGTTTATGAGAACCTACACAGCTTCTTTACAACGTTTTATTTTGACTTTATAAACTCATAAAATGCTGTTTTGAAATGCCGTTGTAGGACTCATTCGTATTATCTTATTATGGTCAGTTGAAAAAGCATTTTAAAGCCATTTTGTCTCCAATAAATGCATTAAACGGCTAATTGGCACTGAGGAAAGCTACCAAGCGACCAGATAGTTTTATAGGAGCCATTGCTAAGATGAATTGGCTTTTTGGCAAAACTGTGATTTCTTGCAATCGCCATATTGGAATATATGAAATAATTGAAATGTGGAAAAATAAATTCACCAAATTTTAAATGTAATACAATTGAACTGTAGATCTGAGACAAACTTCGGTATTCGTTTAGATAACCTTATTGAATTCCATCAATTTTTAGGAATTTCATGATTAATTTACCGAATATATTTCTTTCAATTTTGTTTTTGTTGTTGTAAACTCGCATAATTTCCGAGGCGCATTAATTTTTAGCTCTTATCGTGCCAATATTCACCATAAAATTAAATGCGCATATGATTTGGAGCATAATGCACTATAAAAAAAACTCAATTTGTTTTATATATTTTGATAATTTCCTGCAACACGATAACTTTTTTCTCAGCCATTATTTACTGTTGAATGAATCAGAAGAGCAGAGAATCGAACAAAGCAGAACAACGAAAACCAACCACGATATCGCCGTGAAGTTTGACAGCTGTGGCCATTCGGCCCTATGCTGGTTTTGATGGCGGCCAATAGGTTTTATGATGGTTCTCAAGTGTCTTTCACTAGAACATTTTCAAAATCTTTATGGTCTTAGAAAAGGTTTAATGAATTTGTTTTCACAACCGTCTATAGAGTGGGCCACTTTGTACACATTTCGGCTTTAAAGATGCGTAGAGGAGGTGTTGGTGGACAAAACAGTTTTGAATGTAGCATCAATAAAGCCGGGAGGAGAAATTGTTACTTGGGAATGCTTATCTGCTTAGCTGTAGTTAAGCAGAAGGGGAAAATGAGGGAAAATATTTGCCGAAAGTCAGTGAGTCAGTGCGACATTATTGTGGACTCGACCGAAATTCACGCGGGTGTGGCTAGCACATTTGTTCTAATGCACCCTCAACACGCAGTGAGCTCCAGTTTCGAAAAGTTATATTACATTCGAATATTACGTTGAGTTCGTTGCTAGTGCATAGAATTAATTACAAATCAACATCGATTTTTTACCTACGACCTAACAAGCGAGTATTATTTTTGAGCTGGCTTTTGGTGAGATCTGTGTGATTATACATATATTACAAACATCTATATTCTATTTAGCTAGAACATTAGATGCCTGGTTAAGAAATTTTAAATTTTTCATATCTGGAAGTGTGTTACCTTATCCAAATGATGTCGGTTAATGGGTGGGATATTAACAACATCCATCAGATTCCACTCGATGCTATGTCAATGGTTTGTCGATATGAAGAGAGCGAAATTTAATTAGATACAACGCAGCTTATCTCTCAAAATATCCAGGTAAAATTAACAGCCAAGCATGCATGTTCAAACCTGCTCGTTTCATGATTCATGATTCACACAAGAACCCTTCATTTCTCTTTTTGACACATGCCAAAAGTTGTAAGGGCCACCGGATTAGGATCGCAAAGCCCGCAATCACCGGACCGATGCTTCTCTTCATTTCATTACTTAATTTTCTAGGGCTGAGCCGAGGCGACGACGGACGTGTCGTCGTCCATGGCGGCGGCAGCTGGATTCTGTTTTCACGTGCCGCTCTCTCGTTTGTGTACCTTTTTTTTTATTTCAGGGGATAGAGCAACGGGAAATTCTCTGGCACATGGCGTTTTTATGTGTGCTCATCATAATCTTCCATTCCGTTCAGCTGACTAAGGGGACAGCTGCAATTTCCTTTTTCCTTCCACGAATCGATCGTTCGGGGTCGGGGATTTAGGGTGATCGGTTCGGTAAGGCTTGTATCTGCTCAAGATCGTCTTCCACTGTTGGAAACCCTGTCTGCGTTGAAATTCGGCAGATGTTTTCTCCCATGGTCTCTAATTTTCTACGGCAAGTTTTCTAAAGAGACCGGATAATCGATTCCGGCCAAGTTTTCAAGAGCGTGTGCCGCCAACTGACAAGTTGAGAATGTGGGTTTTGCAATAAAGGAAAAAAAAAGTTGCTTTCAACCAGTACAACCGGACAGGTGTCACGGTAATCATTTATTGTTTTGTACCGTGCTGGTACGTGCTTGATCTTCTCCTTCACTTGAACCTTTTTGCCCGTGATTCGATTGAGTTGAATAACGGATTTCTAACGGAGTGCAATATGATGTGCATGCTAAGATCTCTAGGAAATCGACCAATTCTAGTGCCCTCACATACTGAACTTAATTACCTGAAATTGACGTTCCTATTCCCATGGCTGGTAGTAATATCGACCGACGACCACTGTGCCATTCTCAATAACCGTAATAAGAAACAGACCCACCGGAGAATGCTATTAAGTCAGAGTCGACTGGAGGAGCACAGAACAGCCATCTCACGACTTTCATTCAAGAAACCTGGGCGAGGTAAAAGGCCAACACTGCAGCAACACGGAGATTAACATTCATCTGCTGGTTTCTTCTCCAGCATCGACGAGCGAGATGCAGAAAAGGAATTCGAGCTCGCAAGCAACAACCCGCCAACAGCAGTCAGAAGAACATAATTATTTTTATTTATAACATTTCTTGCTGCATTGAGGTCTGTTTTTGTGCCGTTCCTCTTTTGCACTGAATTCGAGATTGTTTGGGGAGCGGAGTACATTACTACATATACAGCATACATTGGTTGGTAGTAGAGATGGAGACCGGGAGATTGTCTTCGACTGCTGGGCTGCATTCCATTCCCAGGCTCCGACACTTTGGCCTCTTGAATGTAGTTTGGGCTTGGGCTAGGAGCCCTCCTGCGGTTTGGACAAAGAGCTACAGGCAGACAGACAGATGGACGGTTGGTGAATTGCAATCTCGGATCAAGAGTCGTGAGCGATTCTTGCGCGAATGTACTGCAAGACTGCTAGATGGTTGTTAGGAACGTTTGGAGAGAGCGATTTTTTATAACCTTTGCATCAAGAGTTACTGCGAGCCTGGTCGAAATTGGGTCGACATGCGACAAGACTGCTTAGATATCTGGTCAGGTACGCGAACAAGATTCTTCCCAGTATGTCAATTGGAGTATGGTCGAACTTGGAAACGTATGTGTTCGGACGAGGCTCGAAAGGAAATCCGTTCCAATTGATACTGAAGGCGATTTTTTTCTCTATTATCGTACAGGTTTGGGCCGAAGGTTCTCACATTGTTACGAAACTTTGTCCACGCGAAAAGGTTCAAAAAACAATATTAAAAAATTCAGGGTTGCCAGTTTTCCTGGAAAACGCTATTTGAAGTTTTCTGATTTTCCCGAACATCACTAACTTCAAAAATTTATAACTCAAGAACGATTCATCGTAGAACAAACTTTAATGAAATTTTCACACAAATTTGGAAAAAAATATTATCTTAAAAAAAATTGTGGAAAAAACTGGCAACCCTGAATTTTTAAATATTGTTTTTTAGATTCAGTTATACAGGAAGTTGGCTACATACAATCTTAATATAAGAACATTCTCGCGCATTTTTTTCCCACTATTTCTTGCCTGTATTTTCCTGATCTGTTAAGATGAGTTATCATATAAAATTACTTGCAAATCTCTGAGCTCCCAAACTTTTTGCAGTTTGACTTACCACCAGACACTTTCCATTTATTTAAAATACGCCTTTTTGTGCGCCAGAATGAGCCAATTTTCAACAAATGTTGTCAAATTTGGTGGCTCCTTCTTGGTTCTAGCCAAAATTTGTTCAAGCCATTTTCTTTTCTCTGGATTTCGGCAAACAACGTCAAACGGCATTGAGCACAGCTGCCCAAATTCTTCTTTCACCTGTTGTTAACACCCTTACAAACGCAATTCGCCAAACTTCAAACACATCCGCCACCACATGAAAGATAAGTTCATTTCTGGCCTCACCTGTTACAGCCGTGTAGCCAGATCTTCTAAGGGCATCTTCAACGGTGGTTCAAATCGTGGTTTGGATTTATTTGTTCAGACCAAACGCAAAAACATCACTGCATCGCTGGTGTTTGTAAATTTTATTTTATACCGGATCTATTTTGCATCATTTCAGAACTTATAGAAGCTTCTATGTTTCTTACTGAACGCACTCTTTAAAAATTTAATTTAATGAACTTCGGAATATCTATGAAGGTTGGGTGGCAATATCTATAATGAACATGCCAGAAGTTGATTAAACATCTCGGCAGTTGAATAAAATAGTTAGAAGTTTCCAGATAATCATGAAGTTTGCTCGCTGTCTTTCGAGAAGAGAAATGGTGGCACTTTAGAGAAGTTCGTTGAATAGCCGAAACATTATTAACATTTCTGGAAACTTGGATGAACTTCCAAAAAGTTTGCTGATCATCCATGGAATAGGAACATCTTTCGGGAAATGACGGGAACTTAGAAAATCAGATTTCGCTTCCCAGAAGTTGTTTTAACTTCCAGCAGGTACATATTCTGTGATAAAAAGCAGAATATCACACATATTTAAATAACTTACGAGAAATTTAACAAAAAATCTTGGAAGCCGTGGAATTTCTGTGGAATAGTGAGCATTACCGAGATGTTGTCAAACCGTACAAGAACTTTTTATGACCTTCATGATTGTGAATAGGTGGAAATTCTAAGAAACTGATGTAATAGTTGGTTTCTTTATTCTCGTTTTGGTTGGGTTCGAAAAATTTGTAGTTCGAGTAGTAAGTAGTTTAAGTTCTTCTTAAAACTTAAATACCTTGAACTTTTGGGATGTTTTTGAAACGATTGGAAAAAACCTCGATCACCTGGGAAGACCCCTGAAGTTCTAGGAAGCTTCCCAAACTTATGGAAAAATCCTTTGAATGTTTCCTAAACTTTTTGAATGCTCAAAAAATCCAGTTTCCTGTGTATCTGGGACGTTTTCTCTGAAATTCTTGGAAGATCGCAGGACTACTGAGAAATTTCCTGAATTGCTGAATCCCCTGAGTATTCGGGAGTTTTTTCGAGCTTCTGGAAAGTTCCCTGAACTTCTGGGATTTTTTTTGAATTTCTGGGACATTCTCTGAACGTCTGAAATGTTTGCTGACCTTTTGGAAAGTTTCCTGATCTTTGGGGGAGTTCCATGATCTTTGTGAGCATTCCTTGAAGTTCTTAGTAGTTTTTTGAATTCATGAGAAACCCTGAACTTCAAGGAAGTTTCTTGAACTCCTACATATTCGCTGAACTTCTAAGAAGTTCTGTATATGTCTAGCAAGTTTAATGAAATTCTAAGAAGTTCACTAAACCTCTAGGAAGATCCGCAAACTGTTGAAAAGCTTCATGAATTTCTTGACTGTTCTCTGTTGGAAGTTCTCTAATTTTCTGGAAAGTTACTTGAATTTTTGGGAAGTTCCCTGAACATCTTGAGTAGTTCTATGAACTTCTGAAAAATACCCAAAATAATCTGATCAGTTTTCTAAACTTCTGGAAGCCCCCTGAATTTCTGGATAGTGACCTTCTGTGAAGAACCCTTTAGTTTTGGAAACTTTCCTGAACTCGTGGTAAGCTCCTTAAATTTGCGGACAATTCCCTGAATTTCTAGGAAACAATCTGAATTTCACTAAAGGGGAAGAATCCTTAATTTCTGGAAAGCTCCCCGTCTTTATGGTATGTTCCTTTGACATCAGGGAGAATAGCAAACCCTCGGGAAAGTTTAAGTCAAATCTAAAAAGTATACCGAGCTTCTGATAAGTTCCCTGATTAACGATTGCCAGGAAAGCTGGCAACCCAGATTTTTTTTTAAATACTGTTTGCATCCATGACCCCAAGGGGGGACAAAGTTTCGTAACAATCAGAGACCCTTTGGCCCAATCTGTACGATAGTAAGAAAAAATCTCCTGGAGTGAAGTTTTGAGTTGGAAACAGTTATTGGATGAAAATTGGAATATTTTCGCCTAGCGAGATAATTAACTGTTCAAGGCTGGGATTAAAAGTTATAGAACACATTATCAAAAATTGAATCAAATGATGTTTACGTCTATGCTTGCAGCTAAGATCGAATGAAGATAGTCATAAATTGTGCCTATATCAACTAGTTCCATTTGGAAGGTATTTTCAGTGGCCTCATGAACAGAAGACAGAATCGATCAAAGGAACACATAAAAAATTAAAGGCTTTTTTTGAATGTCATGAGAGAATTTGTCAAGCAATATTTTAAATAGAATTGTATATGAAGAATGCGTCTACAGCAATCAACGAAGTAAATTAACTTTCATTTAAAAAGAACTGGAAGATAGTAGTTATGATGCGGCTCAGATAAAACGTTGCCACAGGTAAGTTTGTTTTTTAATCAGAGGATCACGTGTGTTCTGAATATGACAGCGCACTGGATTTCCTTTCTCCCTCATAACGTAGATTTGATTATAAAACATAAATTTTCCAAATTTCTTGATTTTCCGCTTTAAACAGAAAGTTTCTGCCGGAGTCGGAGGATTTGGTATCAACCTCAAGAAGGCACGAGGAACCCACGTAGCCTTTAGTAGATATCAAAGGAAAAGGCAAATTAATAGTCGGAGAGAATGCCCTGTTTGGTGTACAGAACAAAAATTTATTCAAAAATGGTCGTTGGGATCATCTAGTCTAAGAAGGTTAAGTGATGCTCCATTTCTCTTCAAACAGTTGGGACTTAAGCATTAACTATAGCGCTTAATCGAGACAATCAAACCTGCAGATGTGCAAAAACAATACAGGATGTCATTTTCCTAAATAATTAAATTCCAAGAGGTACCAACTATACGAAATATTTAACTTACGAAAGGATTTTGCTATTTTAAGTTTGTAGAAGTGGTATTCAACCTTACTTTTCATGCAACAATAATGGCCAATATAAACCACAAATCCTACAAACCTCGCGCAAACACTTCAGCTCGAGAACTTCAAATACTTAATAATACTATCTCAAGTCCAGTAAAGGCGTTACTAAACGAGCACGTGATAGATAAAGCAAAAGCCCTTGACTACGTTGCTGTTCAACTGATAACAAGCATTGGACGCTGCCAACAATACAGTAACAGTCCAAAGTATATCGAATAGTGATTTTTCAAATAATTCCTAAGCATTGCTATTTCAAATGTTTTCCGACGTATTGACTCTGCTAGGCGATTAATAAAGGTTTGCCTTCATTGTTACAAGCTTACCTATGCGAATCCAATACGCATACACGCATGCGATGCTTGCAAATAATTTCAGATGCATACACTTAGCTTTTTTGTTGTGCTGGTTGCATATTTAACGGGCGGTGTAACAACTTTAATTTGATTTATTGATTGTATTTATTTCGTCACGCGTGTTTGAAATTAAATACGAATCAAAATCGAGAATTTTCATCTTTACGACAGAACAAGCAAGTGCTTTTTTGGAGGCGACCTTTGGTGAGATCTATCTAATTATAAATATATGACAAAAACCTATTTTCAAATGATACCTGGTTGGTGATACCTGGTAACTTACCTGGTTTGAAAACTATAAATTCCCAAATCTTGAAGTGCAATATCGGTAATTTTTATATGCGGGGCTAATTGTAATGTTTATATGCGGGGCTAATTGTATATGAAGCAGCGATATCTCCCCTTTTTTCTATATTCAAATTGAGAGAGCGACCTCGACGAAGTGACTAACACCCATACCTCCCACGGCAAAATCACGAGTTCGAATCTCACATGGACAAGACGCAAAAACATACGAAAAGTGTTTCAGTGACTACGACGCGAGAAGAACAAGCACGAGGCTGCAAATCTTCAAAAGCCTCTCGAATGAAAATAAGCACTGTCAGCAATGTCGTCAGCAATTCGATGCAGATGGCCTACAGTTCCATTAAACGGAACGCGATAAGATAATAGCCCACTTGAAGTTTGCTCAACGACCGAAATTACACTGCAATACAGATAAATTTACTACACAGAAACAAATAATTAATTTTATCAAGCGCGCAAAATTTTCCCTGGCTCCCCCCATCTCTCATGCGCCATACAACAGGCTAAATTTAGGCATAAATTTACATGAAACATCCACTTATTTTCTGCCAAATCTAGCATTCCCTTTATGTGGATTAAAAACGCAGAAAATTCAATGTTTCTTTTTATCTGTGTGTACAGCTACATTTACAACTTATTCATATTCAACACATTCTGGTTGTAAATAGATTGCGTACAAGTTAAATATTGCATGCAAGTTTGAATTCTTTAAAAGAAAGGAACATAAGATCCATCAAAGCTGGAGTTACTCGACTGGCTAACCTGATTGTCACCAAGCTTTTTTTCTTTTTTGTTCACTGATAATGAAGATTTTGTTTTATTGTGGTTGCCACATGATTGACTGTGACTAGATTGACACAGATTTTTTTCATATTTTTCATACAGATATCTGTATGTAAAGATTACAGATTTATGAAATAAATCAAGATTTTTAAGATTTTCGGCAATTGCTTGTCTACCTAAAAACCTCAAATTGATAATATGTGTACATTCCAAGATCCCACTTTTTACCAATTCTGCTTTAGTTGTGCTGTTAAAGGTCCATGAAGCAAAATAAAACCAATTGACACTGACATCAACAATCAATAGCAAACTAGCGATTTCCAATTGACTCACTGTTGTATAACTTCTTGGTTCCAACTGCACCTGACACCTTGCACCTAACAATACATGCTTCCACGTTTCTGTACAAGAATCTTTGTTTTAGTTTTGATTCGCTTTGTTAATTTGACAGAATATATGAAAGGTTCTTCGATGTGAGATAAATTTTTACGGGCGATTCATTAAGCTTGGGACCGAGCTTAGGACCTATGTGCTGGTACTTCCTGAGCCAAAAACTATATCCATTTTGTTCTTGACTATCCAGCCCCTGCTAACACTACAGTGACAGCTGACAGTTTGAAAGTCAGTTTGTGTATGAGCCCCAAAATGATTTCTTCACAATTTTTTTTATGAGGTGATCTTCTATGAAAAGTTCTCCGACATTCCTTGAGATATTTTTCCTAACGCTATAGCTATTCTTCAGGAGTTTTTAGACATTTCTCTACACGGTAAGCTTCCTTTACCCATTAATGGGTACGATTTATTATTATTGTTATTCCTCCTGTGGAAATTTTAACCCATTTTACCGTAAAACTGCGTTTACCCATTTAAATTAGCTTACCGTGTAGGGATTTTTTCAGGAGTTTCTTCTGGCATGTCATCGGCAGTATTTCAAAACATTTTTCTGACAGTTTTTTAAGGAATCCCTTAACTTGATACTAATAGATAATTCCTATACGATAAAACTATAAGATAATTCCAAAATTTATAAGATAAGATAAAAAGTAATTCTTGGAGAAAATCCGAATTTGTTGGAGCAATCTAAGAAGAATGTTTTGCATGAATTCCATAATCTTATTTTTTTTTTAATTCTGATTTTCAAAAAATGGGCTATGAATTTTGTTTTTTTTAACTTTTGTCTGAGATGTCTGAAGGAATTTCAACATATAGTTATCCAAGAAAATACTTCAATAATTTCTTCAAGTATTCCGATGGAGAAGTATTTGTCTCAATGTTGACGGAACAGCTGATTCGTTACTATACGATCCAAGGAATTCCAGATGGTACATGTAAATGACCAGAAGGCTATCGTTGGAGTCAATTATCATAAGGAATATGGAACAGTTTTCGGTGCTCGTGTTGTTTTTCTCACAGCGCATTTTCTGTCATTCTAATGAAACGATGCCCATTATCAATATAGCGAATCGTATCTTCCAGTCAGGAGTTCCGGAATTCCTGAAAATGTGGAATCAGCTGAAGTCTTACTAATGATTCTCCTTACAAATATTTGTGAGGATGATCACCTAAGACACGTGACGGATTTCGGAGTTTCTGATTTAGAGAAACATGTTCACGAGAGGTTGCCACATTATTTTTCGTTCCCATCTTGAATTTTTAACGAAAATATCTTTTTTTTATCTGCGTTTAACTGCAAAAATCTTGGTCGTTTTTGTTACTAAAAGTTCCAGGATAGGTGAACAACATCGGAATGGAATAAATAATGAACCATTGTTATGATACGTTGTGATGTTTCTATTAGCTGATCAACTCCTCCTTTCCGTACTCAGGCGGTTCCGGATTTTGGACTTATTCAGATTGCATTGCGAGAAAAGTGGCTCCACCTCCTCAAAAGAATGTGGAATTAATGACAAAGTTCGCAATAAACATTCTTAGCAAGTGAAAAGCCAGATTCCCATCTGCTCGTTTGAAATACAGACGTTTCCTTCAACAAGTTTCGAAGTCTTCTGATTCTTTCACCTTGTTGTCCTTTCAGATGGCTACCGTCCTCAGCTCACGAAAATGATTTTCAAAGGCCTGTTCCTCACCGCTTTCAAAGAATTTTGTATATTGTTCAATAATCGAGTTGAACTCCTTCAAAGGGCGCAGCTTTTTTGGGTCAATGCTCGGTGCAGTAGTCAGAACTGAATCGTTAACATCAAAGCGCTTAATGATCTGCTTCATTCGGTTTACAAAGCACAGCAAATCGACTAAAAAGTCTCCATCCTTGTATCATCGAGAGTTCCGGATCTAAGCATTTCTCCTGCAGCTACACCGATGTATATTTTCAACTTTTTAGGAAGATGTTTCTCAAAGTCTGAAACCCCTAAATCCGTCAGGTGTTTTTTATGCAATCATCCTCACAAAAATTGGCAAGCAGCACCATCAGCGAGACTTCAGCTGATTGCAGGATATGTTGCTGCGTCATCTGCTCATTTTGATGACAACAATCAAACCGTTAGTCTCAGTTGGATTTGAACGCGAAAACCAACACGAGCTCCGAAAACCGTTCCAAAGATAGCCATCTGGTGGTAGACGGATGCAGAACTGTGTAATCTGGAATTTCTTGGATCATTTAGGGCTGCGGGACAAGTAACTGCAGATATATCGCATCAATTCTTCCAGGTACACTTGCAGATTTTTGCATGCGTTACTTGCTTAAAGAGCCAAACAGTGGCAAATATATTCTATAATTATCAAATCAGGATAGTCACGTTTCAGCAGCATCTTGACGGATCGGTGACAACCCATCATTACCTACCAAAGTTCCATTTTATTCAAACTTGCACACAAACCTTCTTCTTTGTAATCGATCTGAAACTGTTTATTAAACGTGCAGAATATGTATAGGTTTGCGCACTACAAGATTATATTAAAGCTAAAAATAAACGTTTGAAATGACTATGCTTCGCATAGCAAAAATAATCAAAAATCAAAAACATAATTCTAACTTTCCAAAACTCCTCTGCATTCTCCCAAAATAATTTTAAATTAGAAGAACAGTACTTTTGTAGATATCACTGAAAGAAATTCTGCTAAATTTGTAGAGCAATCTCTTGCGGAACTTTGGAACATACACTTCTCCAGCGGAATACTTGAAAAAAAAATTGAAGTAATATCTGGAGAACAATATGTTATAACCCTTGCAGTCTTCCTTGACTAAAATGAGATTATGGAATTCATACACATAATTCTTCTTAGATTTCTACATCAAATAGGAATTTTCATCAAGAACTATTTCAAGTATAATCGTAAAATTTTGTGTATTTCTATCAGGTGTCCTCCAGGGGTTCCTTCAAAATCTCAAATCTTTAAAAGATCAGGGATTCTTCCAAATATTTTATCACAAGAAAGTTAAAAAAAACTGCTGATGCTATGCCAGAAGAAAGAATACATAAAAACGTCTGAAGAATACCTATAGAAACGTCAGAAGGAATATCACAAGCAATGTCTGAGAATCTTTGAGAAATTTCATAAAATTTTCTTCACTTTTCTTATTACAAAAAAATTATAGTGACATCATATGGGGGCACACATACAAATTGATTTTTAGATTGTGATCTGGCACGGTAGTGTCAATGTCAATTGTTTTATTTTGCTTTGTGGGCCCAAAACAGCACACTGAAAGTAGTATTGATAAAAAGTTGGATCCTAAACTGTACGTATAATTTTAATTTGAGGTTTTTGAGCGGACAAGCAATTGCCAAACA
Organism: Aedes japonicus; assembly: GCA_034211315.2. Taxonomy (NCBI): domain Eukaryota; kingdom Metazoa; phylum Arthropoda; class Insecta; order Diptera; family Culicidae; genus Aedes; species Aedes japonicus. The sequence continues at coordinate 131,203 of JASCZW010005318.1, forward strand.
CCTTAAAAATCTTGGTTTTTCTCAAAAATCTTTAATCTTTACATACAGATATCTGTATGAAAAAAATTTAAAAAAAATCTGTGTCAATCTAGATAAATCTGTGCATGTGGCAACCCTGGTGAGAAGTTGGAAGTATACATAGGGATAGCAGCAGGAGAAATGCATAGATCTCACAATAATACCAGAAAGGAAGCTTTCTTCTCGATGTACTGCGCTTTCTATACCGAGTTGAATAAACAGATCATTAAGAGCTTTGATCTGAGCGAATCCAGTTCTGATTACTGCATGAAGGAGTTCTACTCAATTATAAAGCTATATCAGATTTTCTATGCAATCGGTGACTATCAGGCCATCGTAAATGAGTTTCGTGAGCTGAGAATGGCAATCATCTGCAAGGACATCTCATCCTTTTACATCGGCCTATTACAATAAATGTGTTCTGATGAGTATATATCTGTTTTATTTTGCATTCAATTCAATACCAATTATAAAAAAGGAGTGCATATGCATTCATGCACCTGAAAAGTTTCCATTCTACTTTGACAGCACAAAGTTTGAAGCTAAGATTTTTGCCAAGATTTTCTGCAGTTAAAAACAGATAAACAAGATTTTTTTGGCAAAAATTAAAGATGGGAACGAAAAATAATGTGGCAACACTGGTGGTTGCCAGTGTTCCGAAAAACTCAAATCCTCAGTTAAAACTATAGACACTCAAGTAATAGACCAGACAACATGAGTCTGGCACAGTTGATGTATCCAAAACAACTGTCAAATCGTATGGGAAATGCGAGGAAATCGACATGGAGTTTTCATAAGGGCCAATGTCGCAAACGTAAACAATGACTTCTTTTGCGAATTTCTTGAAAATGCTAACTCGCTCAAGTAAACTACCACATCTATTATAAAGAGGAACTCCTGTTCTGTACAATCATCGTCATAATTCACTATGATTAAGTTAGCATTCTCGAGCAATTTGCGGAAAAAGTCATTGTTTACGTTTGCGACATTGGCCCTTATGAAAACTTTTTGTCGAAATGTTCGTTTTGGATACAACATGGCGGCACGTTGTCCGGTCTATTACTTGAGTGTCTATAGTTAAAACTCATCCGTGGGTTGATGTTCTGAGTTTTGCCTTATTAAACTTCAACGTAGTAGATTCGAAAATTTAGGTTTGGTCTTAGTTAATTGTTACTAAATATTGTTCTTCTACAACAAATGCCGAATAACTAACATGACAGGCATTACCCTGCAATAAATAGTAATTTAAGCGATTCATATGAGCTTTAAACCAGTTTTCAGAGTCGCTAAGCGTGATATTTGGTTGTCAAATTCGCACTTGAGTTTGTTAACGCAAGGATTGTCAGTTGTGATTGATTGTGTTTTTCTGACTTGCTCTATAAGATATTTGTGACACTTTTTTATTGAATTAGGAACATAACAATCTGAGAGCTGTTTTTGAGGAATAAAACAGCCATTTTTATTGTTTTTGTGTCGATAAAAGACAGAAAGAAACACTAGGAAACATAAACTCAATAATGTTTTTCGTTTGAAGACAATTTGTATTGTCTAACTCAAAATAGCATTTTCATATATTGGCAGTCTTCCTCTTTGGTGGCGACCTCCCAATTGAAATCTGCCAACATTACAACACAAGCTCTGGCACTAATTTCATCATTTCAGTTATTCGACATCAAGTTTGGTCCGGTCGTACCAATAACAGGCACATTGGGAAACTATCTTCAACTACCCAGCACAACAAAATAATCCATTCAAAATGGAATCTTCCGTCTTCAACCATCTTGGATCGTCGACTGAGGGGTGTTTCATGGCCGACCTTCCCCCTGCACAAAGTTCGGCAGCACTGAACACTGCCTTGGGACGAGCGAATGAACTCGTATTTGTACCGCTGAGGTAGGTACACTGGGTGAGTAGCGATAAAAACTCAAGCTTTCAACCAGTTTCGTGTCTTTCTTCGCGATTGTTGATATTTACGTTCGACACGAACACAGTAGAAGTGTAGTAACCGACGACAATGTTTTTCTAGTAAACCATGGCCTCTTACTAAGTCTTTACGACATTACCTTCCATAGCGGCAGAGAAAGCGAGTTAACAATCAGAAAAAGCCAAGACCAGTGGAAAATCTTCCTATTGCATAATTTACAAGCAACCAGCAGGGACGGAGCAGCATATCCATTTCCATTTTGTTCAACCAGCATTCATTAAAGTGCATGTTTCACACATTTTCCCCGTATTTCTTCACAGTGTCTGCACGATAACAACACTTTTCATTCTTCCGCTAATTAAATTAGCATCTTCCACCATAATTCAATGCACCTTCTGATAATAATTTCAACATTTTGCTATGCATCGATCGAATCTACAAGGCTCCTCTTACCTGGAGGTAAACACCAAACATCACAAATCGATATTCGCAATCAACAATGTCAAAAATTTACACTCACTGGGCGCCTACTATTCCAGCATCCAAACGCGTAGTTTCTTATTTGCTTTTCCGTATCTCCTTCTATTCCGAAGCCGACCCCTTCTAGTAATTATTTTTATGACGTAATTAAACTAGTTTCTTCCCCTCGTACTATTTGCAAACAACACACCGAATTGAATGATGCTGCCAAAAATATAAAAAAAAACTTCTTCTTTGGGTACGCACGCACTCGAAGGCAGACCGAAACTGAATCGTGAATCCCCGGTCTCCGGAGCATACAACCCTCGCTCGGCAACAAAAATGCGCTATGCTCTGTAAAGCACGCAGGCATGCACACAACACCAACACAGAACGGTTGGGAAAATCCCCTCGTATTGTTGTGCTTAGCTCGGTGATGGTGAATGGCAAAATCCACACCAACCCCAACTACAGTCAGGTCGCCTATAATCGCCATGGCCGATACCGTCCTCACCCACCTTGACTTCTCCGCTCTCCTGCACCCAATTGAGCTGATTTCTGGTTTGTTTTAAATTTATCACCTATGATAAATTTGTCACTAATCGAAAATCAGCGCCATTGGATGCACGGGAGCCGAGAAATTCGGTCCCACCTACCGTACTACAGCCGACTCGACTGTACTACTGGATCGTAGACAGACGTGTTATATTTTCTCCATCATACTCGGGCGCGGGCTGGGCTGTAGGTAGGGTGAACGAGCGAAAAAAAAAGAAACCATTAAAGCAAAACATCAACACCGCTTGCACTAATACCAACACATCGCCCGGACAGAATGTTGTTTGCGTTTCGGTTTCTTGCCGATGTATTCTTCGCTTCGAAACGAAAATATTTTTCAGAGGAAATACAGTAGGCGGCCAGAAATGACGTAACGTAAGAAGAATATTTACGACGGAAGTTCTAATGAATCAATTCAAGGTTGCATTCTAGATTGCGGTGAGTCATACGGTGTTTTCAAGAAAGGCGCTGCGTAATGATGAGAAATCAACCAATCATAAGGGAACGTCCATTATGTCACGCAAAAAGTTACTTTTGTATGAACCTTCGAATTTTTTTGTATGAATCGTCACTTTTTCCCAAACCGCTTACTGCGTGACATAATTAATGGACCTTCCCTAATAGTACGATGAATTCTCGAAAGTTACATAGCAATGTAATCGAAGGATGTAGCTTAGGGCCGAGTTGATGGCAAATTTAGAACTAAACAAGAACTGTTAAGAACTAAACAACTAGATCAAATTTCCGCCAACATAAACTAACAATTGAAGATTTTCCAATAGTAATCACCATTATTCTCTTATTGTACGACTGAACAATGCTAAATAAATGTGAATTTAGAAAAATATTTGATTAGAATTCGGCTGACGCCGGTTTTATCTAAATCACCGGTAGAGGCGAAGCCAGTGATGGAAAATGTGCTCTTTTTTGACATTATTTCAGAAAATGTCATGACATTTTTGTACTATTTTATTTCTGTCATCAACCGAAGGTTTTAAAACAGTAGTTACGACATAGACTTACGTCACCCAAATTACCGTAGGTTTCTGGCGTATTACTCCATACATATGGTGTTTTATATGGAATCAAATTACACCAATGGATACTAACAACTCATAATCAAAGATAACAAAATGTTTTAATCAAGCTATCAAACACAGTCACACGCAATTTCTAAAATGTCGGCTAAAAAGGACGAAATTTTTCTCTTTCTTAAATTTATATTCTTCGCTTTCGCTTGAATTGTACTTAAAAAAGATTGCTACCCGTATAGAAAATTTATGCTGGTGTAATGTAAGAAACCATTCAAACTTTAAACAACCATAAATAGCGTATTCTATATATGATAATGATTTCATAAACAAGAAATTAACAATGCTGTATAGTATATCACAAAATGTATGACTCATGTTATAATACTGGTCATCATAATATGTATTTGTAAGGGAGCGGTTTTTTCAGTCTACTTGAAGGGTATGTTGCAATTTAATTAAGTAGATTTTACTTTCGAACTGAATTTTAATCCACTTGTGAATAGTATTGTTGACTTTATTATGAACCTGGCAATGCATGTCTCGGCGAAAATCAAATGTACATACCTAAGATGTTGTGGGAGCGCGAAAAGTCAAGTACATGTGAGCACCGTCAAACTTCATGTGGTGGTAGTGGTCGTGATAGTGGTAGTGGTAGTGATATATGTGTTAAAGAAAAAAAAACCGCCGAAAGTTGACCAAATCGACAAGTTCTCAAGTGACCAAAGGATAAAAAGTGATCTAAATAAAAATGGAATATTTGGAAGGAAAAGTTTTTCAAAACGGAAAAATAAAAGTTATCAGCGTACCCGGTGATGGTAATTGCTTGTTTTACGCAATTGTGCAGCAGATAACAGGATGGAAGGAGTTCAACAGCAAATTTAAGGAAAAGGCTAATGAACTCAGGAAACAAACGGTGGAGTATTTGTGGGATCATATGAGCAAAATGAGAGAAGTCATTATGGCAGAGGCAATGGATGGACAGGTTGAAGGATACGACGACAACAAATGCATGGAAACAGTGATGCACTAAATCAACAAACTATCCCAAGATGGTACATGGGGAGGAGCGGAAAGTATCATGGCCATGAAAGAAATTTTAAAATCAAATTTTCGCATATTCAATCCGAATTACGATCCACTGCTATTTCAGTATGGCAATGGCTCAAATAAGACGATCGAAATATACTACAATGGTGTAAATCACTATGACAGTGTGTACAGAAGAGAGGAAAATGAAGAGGAGAATGAGACCCCAGATGTTGATCAGGAACAGAAGGATATGGAAAAAAGGAATGGAAATGAAGAAGAAGGATTATCTCGAAAAACGAAAATTGAAAATGAAGAAATTGAGAAAATAAAAGTTATCAACGATATATTATGGATGACGGTAAAAGAAGGGCGGATAAAGGTGAGAAGAATCGTTGAGGGAATAGAAAGCCTGATTTGGTCTGCCTGCTATCAAGTGAGCAGAATTAAGCCGGAATCAATAGCGTTTTCTGAACTACCGAAAGCATTAGAAGCAGATATAAGAAGAGTCACAGGGGTACAAACGGAAAGCATACATCCAGTGGATTTAATTTGGAAAGCAATAGCCAATATTACAGGAATGAATATAAAAATATACCAGAAACATTCTGAGGCAAAAATATTCGAAACGGAAACTAATCGAGCAGGAATCGAAGAGATAGCATTAGTAGAGACAAAGATCAATGACAACATACAAATAGATAGTGTTGAGAAGGTGTATCTCAAAGAAAAAGAAGCGAAATACAACCAAGAAGTAAACACGAAAGAACAAAGGACGAGTGAAGAACGCGAACGAATGAAAACAGGATCAGGATCAATTAAAATTGCAAGTTTGAATGTTAGAGGATGCTGTCAAAAAAGTAAGCGGGATGAAATAGATGAAGAATTACACCAATTAGGAGTGGAGATAGCAGTACTACAGGAGGCAAACGTACTGGGAGCAAAAGTCAACACAAAAAAACTATGAATGGTGGATGTCGGATAGAAAATATACAAATAATATGAGAGGATTAGCAATTTTGAACAAGAAAAATGGAAAAGTTAGGATTAGAGCAGTTAGAAATATTAACAAAAATGTTATGTGAGCAATAATCCAGTGTGATGGAGGAGAAGAAAGTTGGATCATAGTGAATGTTCACGCACCAAATACAAATGCAAATTCATTCTTTGCAAATTTAGGAGCATATGTGAATAGCCATCCAAAAAAAGATAAAATGATATTATTAGGAGATTTCAATTCACAGCTAGAAATAGAGGACTCTGATGAAAATGATATGAATAGATTGGGAAAGTATATAGGGCACACTAAAACGAACGAAAATGGTGAATTTATGAAAATATTTCTAAAAATGCATCACATCAATGTAATATCTATGCGGTTCGATAAATCTGTATTAAGTACATGGACAAATGGTAGAAAAGAATCTCAAATAGATCATGTTTTAGTTGCAGAGAATACAACAATCAAGACCAAGTTCATAAGAGCAAACTGGACAGTGATTCAAACAGATCACAAAATTATCATTATAGTCATAGAAAGCCAACAACGGAAGGCAGAAGTAAAACAGAAAAAAGCAACAAAAAAACTACTACTACCAAATGTTTTACAACAAAATGCACCAAAAACAAAATTTCACGAAGAATTGAAGAAATATGAACAAATAGATGTTGAAAATATGGAAATAACAGAAGCCTATGAGAAATTTACTGAAAAAATTACTACTAGTGCTAGGAAAGCGTTAAAACATGTTAAGAATCCTTTGACGCCAAAGAGGAAAAAAGCAATCGAATCGCTTTTAAAAGCGAGGAAGAGAATGAAGACTAGAGGTATAGATACAACATGGTTCAGAGAAAATATCAAGTATATCAGAGTATATCAAATATTGTGATGAAGGTAGCATAGAAGAACTATACCAACTGATAAAAAAGGTATGGATAACCAACAAAATGCCAGATCAATGGAAACAGTCAGTGCAAATACCGATACCAAAGAAGAAAGGAGCAAAATATACATCAGACTTCAGGAGAATCTCACTAAGTAATAAATTCAGTTTTTTACGAAAAGATTATCACCAAACTAGCCGGGCTCATTAAGGTGAAACTGGAGGGAGTCCCTTTTCCATATGACTTATAGGTTAGATTAATTATCAATTCACGATTTTTGAGACTAAAAATCACAAACAAAGCAAAACAAACAACGCTCAAATTGCTAGCCAATGGATGGAGCAGTGGAGCAAATGATTCGTGAAAAGTTCACGCTTGAAGTCCTAATAGTATTTGAGATTTGTGCTCAGACATCTTCGAAGTTATAGGGACTTGATCCCGTATGTCCTTAAGCTCGCCGTCAATTTCCCCGTAACAGAACGTCATTTAAGAGAATTCTACTCTAACCGATCGAGACCAAGGGGCTAGACAGGTCCTTATTGCGAGCAATTTCAGAGTTGCTTTTGAGTTCCCTCGAGTAACTCTCGTTGCTCAGCAAGCGAGCACTCTCATTTGTTTTCTCTCTCTGGCCGGGGCGGTTGGGTTGAATCTATCCTCAATGCACCACGCCATTCTAGCAGACGGTTCCTACCACTGGAATTTTGCGGTGGCACAATATTTTGATAAAAAAAAAATCAGCCAACCAAATTTCCAGTGCCTACTGCGGAGAAGTCTATACGGACTGACGCAAGCAGGACGAGTATGGAACCATACGATCACCGAGATTTTACGGAGTCTGGGGTACATACCATCGGAAGCAGATCCTTGCCTATTTGTGAGGACTTACAATAGTCGGAATTCGTTCATACTATTGTACGTGGACAATATGCTGATCGTTTGCCATGACGAAGCGGAGTACCACAGGATTGAGGCTATTTTGAAAGTGCACTTCAAAATAACTTGTCTAGGAGACGTTTGCAACTATCTCGGAATTCGGATCCAAAGAGGACAGGATGGACGATTTTCGCTGGATCAATCCTCGTATATCCGTATGATTTCTGCAAGCTACGGACAAGCAGACGCAAGGCCATCTCGGAACCCAATGGATCCTGGTTATTCGAAGCTACAGCAAAAGGAGGAGGATCCAATGCCAAGGAAGGACGACTTCCAAAGCTTAGTCGGTGCTTTGTTGTATGTTGCGGTAAACACGAGGCCCGATATTGCCATAAGCGCGTCAATCCTGGGGCGCAAGGTGAGTAATCCTACCCAACCTGATTGGACAGACTGGGCTGGAGACCACCAAGACCGTCAAGTCAAATTATGGATTCATTAGGTGGACCGATTTCGTGGGCTGATCGGAAATAGCATAGCGTTACCCTTTCTTCAACCGAAGCGGAATGTGTGTCGTTAGCCGAAACTGGCCAAAAGCTGCTGTGGTTGCAGAAATTGATGAAGGACGTAGGTGAGAGAAGCCTACCGGACCAATTTTTGTACGAGAGGACAACCAGAGCTGCATAGCAATGCTGCGAAATCGAAGGAGGAAGTCGACGATGATCGCTGATGCTTTGGACCAAACCGTTGTCGAGGGTGAAGCTGGAAACTTTCCGGATCCAGATGAGACTTCAACCATTGCTGCTTAAGAAGGAGTGGAGGAGTATAAGCAACCCGTGATTGATGCTGTTATCCATCACTTTAGTCTAAAATGTAAATGAATAGAAATATAGATTATTAGTAATCATTCCCTTGAAGCGATCGGTTCGTTCTTCACTTCCCTCCAATATATATAGATGTCTGTAACTACTATGAGTGGTTCTGAAAGTGCTTTATTGTGTTTTGATAAGACTGAGCATGTAAGAATATGGCTTAAGACATCCTTGTCGTAAATGAATACTCCATAGTCTGACCAAGATTCTATAATTTATTTCGCTGAATGCAAGTTCTTCGGTTTTTACTTGCCTAGTTTCAATTTGAAAACATTTCCAACAAATTTGTCTGAAAATTGTAATCCTTCAACTGCTTTAACGATATATTATAGTCACCCACAGAAATACGCAACGCTGCCACATTTTCGACCGACCCCTTCCATTCCAAACTGCATATCGAGGTCGATGGCAAAGAACGTGCCACGGTTCCATCATGTTACTCCCGATATTTGTAAACGATTACTATGAATGAAACGTACCACTACATAGTGGTTCGAACATTTTTCAACGCACAACTACACTGTCGCGGGGAAAAGGCAACTGCTGAGGGTCAAAAGAATGCACTCACTCGGCGAAAGAATGAAAGGAAATGAAATGTTCTGTCGTTCCTTTTCTCTTTCTTTCCCACCGATTCCCGGGTGATTTTCCGCCGGAGTGCACCCTCTTTCTCCAGGGAGCATCATACTGGCATCGACCCAGCATTAGCCATTCCATACGCGGGCCCGGGCGACGCATTCTTCCCGTCCTTCGAGCAAATGCGACCCTTCACCGCGGAATAACAACCAGGGTATATAAACTAAGTGCACTTTTTTCCATTTGCATGAATATGCATACCCGAGTTAAGGGGACTAACAACATGAGAACAAATGCAATAGTTCCCCTTCAAAACCAATAATCAAATTGATTACATTCGTAGAAAGAAACTGTCACAACCGGATGATCGGAATTTCAACGACAAATTTGGACTCCAATTTGATCTCCACCTATGTTCGGGCACGGTCGCGTAGTTGTATGCTCAACTATGTACTGCCGCTTGGATTGAACAGCGGAAACCGATCGAACGCGAGAGGGATCTTTGCTCCTTGTATGCGTTCGTTCCAGAAGGCGCCTGTTGATAAGACTCGACTGAATATGCACAGAGAACGAAGCATATTCAAAGCAGGCGAAGGTCTTCTTCAAACTTATGAATGAAATCTAATCTCAAGGGGAAAAAAACGTCTCATTTGGTGCCAAGGCATGCCATGAAAAACAAAATCCATATGGTTCAAGATTTTCGGCGGATGTTCGACGAACCATGCATGAATGAACGGTTCAGCTCCGGTTGTTGTCTCACTATTGTTGTTGGAAACAGAACAGAAGAGTCGCGATCAAAGTAAGGTAAGGAACATAGTCCAAAGGCGGACGCCTATCGCGGGGCTGGGTGAGCACACATAAAGACGACGATGATTCAATTGATAGTGTCGGACGGGGAACAAAGGAGCGGCTTCCGCTCTTTCACAATGTGACTAAGGTTCTGGAACGAAATTCTAAATATTTAAATTAGAGCGATTCATTTTTGTTTGGATTTCGAGCAAGGAAGGAGATACGAAGGCAGCAAACTGAACACTCACTCATTCATAAATTTGAATGTTTTCGACGATCGAAGATAGCGTCTTCAACATATGAAAATGCATTCATAACTTTTCCCGAAAAAAACAACAATTTCTTGAATGAACTTGTTTATCCATTCAGACGAAATCTCCCTCCCAGATAGGGCAAATCATCCTTCCAAGAAGGTACATACAAACAGATTGCAGTGAGATGAGCTCATACTCCTAAGTAAACAAGTGAATTGTAAATTATGGTGCAGACACAATCTCCTTGTGTCAGTCGTTATTTGATTCAAGATTCGGTTCCTCCACGTCAGACATAGGGCATTGTTGCCGTCGAGGAGAGTAGACCCCAATCTGAAACCCTTGCGGTTTTCTTTTTGTTCCCTTTGAACCCTCCGTTATTATAGCATTATTATCAGGCAATATAGCTGGCTAATCTTACGAAACGGTCAATGCGCTGTGTTGGTCGTCAACGTTTGACCGCTACAATTGCAGTTCAAAGGCTCATCTGATCACGAATTATCGTGAAGAGCGTTCTCCTAAGCTGATAACATGGTCGGATGGAAACGGAGCTGCTACTGATGGTGAGGATGAGTCATAGTATTGTAGTAAGAGCTGAAAATCCTCAACTACCTGAAATCTTTCGTGAATACTGAACCCAACCGAATACTTATAAGATTCTGTCATACACGATGATTCCCAGAATCTAAAATTCTGGAGAACGCACCTCCTTTGAAAAAAAAAAAATTATAACTACATCAGTGAAGGAAAAGCGCCTTTTTAAGTGAAGCTCAGCCTCCGGACTTTGTCATCTTCAAAAGCTCTTACAGTTTGGAAATCTAAAAAGCGATTGCAATCAGAGAAGAAAACATAGGAGCCTTGCATCATTCGGGATTTAACTAGAAATTAGAAGAAAAATAATAACTCGACTTTAGTACGAGACACTGAAGAAGTCTGCACATTGTAGACGAAAAACGCGTATCTGTCAAGATAAGCAAAGGTAGTTGGAATTAAATGGAAAATACTAATTTTTCTTCTAATTTCTAGTTACAGGTATTCCATTAAACAGCTCAAACCCTCTAGGATTCATAAGATGTTGGATAATCAATGGTCATTTAGCATGATGGCCATTTGGCATGAAACAATTTAAAAATTAAAAATATTACGGTCATTTGGCATAAACTCCATTTGGCATTAATATCGGAAAATGAATGCAGCATAATTATAATTTGGCAAAAATTTAAAAATTCAATAGGTACAAAGGTATTTTGGCACTGACATCGAACAGTTTGAGAAAGATTATTTGGATTGAAAATCTGTAAATAAATGTTTCATCAGACACATTTGACATAGTGACAGTTTGACATAAATACTAGAAAATTAGATCAACTTCTAAGCAATTACCCACTTTTATCAGACATGCCCTCTCGTCGGTCAAATTTTCCACCTTGTCGACGGTGAGAGGGGTTATCTCATGCTATAAACAAGCATATGAGACCAAGAATTTGACCAGTAGCGAAAGTCATTTACTCATTTTTTCACTGCCACGTCGTAGAACGTTTATATAAAAGCACTACCATCCCCTGTGATACTGGCGGGTTATGCCCAATTCACTCTTAGACTTCTTACTTTCAATCTTAGGGAAACGAGTAAACGTACACTTTTCATTTTTGTGGCGTTTATTAGAACCATTTCCATCATCGACAGCCTTCATTAGTTCATCAAAGGCGCTTTTTTGCAGCGCGATCAATATTGGGACATTTCTTTGAGCTTTTCTTGCAAATTTTGTGTTTAAAATGTGAATAATTTCACAGAAAAAACTGATGTAAACTATTTGAAATGAATGCAAATCGAGAAATCAATCAAAATTAGTAAAAATGTCAGAGAGTCAATTGACCGTGACCGCACTGTTCGAATTAACAAGACATGCCGACATGCTTCAAATTCTTTGAATTTCTTTGAAAAGGCTCTTCACCGGCTTACTATTTTAAATCATTTTTCATTACATTTGTTTAATTTTACACCATTATACCTTATGGGTGTATCGGACCTTGATAGTACACTTACCGGTCGCTAATTGACACAGGCATTTTTGAATTTCTTAGTGACATAATCATTTTGAAGCAATATTCTGAACATTGCTAAACAATTTTATTTCACAATGTTTAAAATGTTGCGTCACAGTGCTTAGATCTGGATTCACATAACAAAACAATACTATTTATGCAAATGAAGAACTATTTCCGTGACCACACAAGATTTTACGCTTCCGCACATAATCCATTGTGAGCCGAGCTTAAAATGTTAAAATCGTCATTAGCGCCACACCAAAAGTCGCAGGCTCCAAGAACTAGCACTTTCTTCAGTCCGCTGCTTAAAAATAGTAGCTCAATTATGAAAATGACACACATAAAAGATATCCCAGTTGTATGTATAAAGGGGGACTAGGTGATGATAATTCAACTGCACTTATAGGAATCTGCCAAAAAATAATAATCACTCAAAGGATTATGAAACATCAAAATAAACACAAACGTATGGCGGCATGCTACCGCTATGTCTTCGATGGACTGGACGAGCGGAGCGAAGTGAGAAGAAGTCGTTGGAGTTCATAATCAGAAAAGATTCCCTCTCACATCCGTCAGGACCGTCAAGGAACTTCTGTTGCCACTCTAAACGCTTGACGCTGCTGAATTGAAACAGCTCTATCCGCATTTACGCGGACTACCGATCAAATCATACCGTGACGCCCGACCACGAATTCTTATCGGCATGAAACACGTTTCTGTCGGAGTAGTTCTGAAATGTAAGGAAGGAAAAGTGGAGGACCCTGTCGCTGTCAAAACCCGCATTGGCTGGACGGTCTGTGGAAAGCTGACTCATAATGCAGAAGATTCTGCGCATTGTATGGTTCACGTTTGTATGGACACTCAAGATCCGGACGAACTTCTTCATCAGGCTATGAAGGCATACTTTGCATTGGACCGCCTAAGCGTCGTCCATTAAAAAGGAAGCCTTCTTCTTTCTTCTGAAGATCAGAGTGCCAAACATCTCCTCGAATCAACAACCAAACTCCATGGTAACCGCTACGAAGTAGGATAGCTGTGGAGACATGAGAACATCCGTTTACCAGACAACCAAGCGATGGCATTGCGTCGTCATCAGCAACTGCAAAAGCGAATGGAGCGAGACCCTCAATTAGCAGAAATACTAAATGGTAAGATCGCCGACTATGTAATCAAGGGGTATGCCAGAAAGTTGGAAGTAGAGGAACTTAGCCATCCGTACCCACGCGTTTGGTATTTGCCCATATTTCCGCTTACAAACCCTAACAAGCCAGGAAAGGTAAGACTTGTGTGGGACGCAGCAGCCAAAACTTTCGGGGTTTCGTTGAACACTGCCTTTTTAAAGGGTCCTGACCTATTGTGTTCGTTGTGGGCTATACTTCTACAATTTCGCCAAGGTCGAATCGGACTACACGGGAAATAATGTGTTCCTCTAAACGAGAAAAACAGGTTATGATTCCATGCATATGTTGTGTTTTCGAGTTATGAATATACACCATGAACAATATTCCTGATATCATGAATAAATCGAGTCTAGACCATGAGCTGAATTCCTGATACTGAAAACTTTGTTCATGAATCTGACAAATCTACTTTATCGACTCTTGTTATTCTTGAAAATACTCTTGATTAATGAAGCTCATTATACAACTTTAGATTAGAGGCAAGACTTCATGACTTGCATCTGCCATTTCAATAATGAAACCATGATTAAGAGTCCTGAATTCACAAAATAAGATGAGAGTTCGTTTCATGACTTTTTAATCATGAAAACAGAAACGGATTTGTTTCCGTGTATCTGGAGACGTTCGTGAGATGTTTCATCAGATTTTGATGCGAACTGAAGACCAGCATTGTCAGAGGTTCTTTTGGGTAGATAAAAACGGTGAACTCGCTGTCTACATCTTAAAAGTCATGAGCTTTGGTGCTAGCTGGGCCCAATATGTTAAAAATTTAAATGCGGAGCGTTTCCGTGCAACACACCCAACCACTGTGGAGGCCGTAACGAAACAGCATTACGTGGACGATTTGCTGGCAAGCGTGGATGAGGATAATGAAGCGTGGATGAAGGAGAATGGCTGGCGGAAGAAGTAAAATGTGTATATGCTCAGGGCCGGTTTGAAATCCGAAATTGGATGTGCAATTCCAAAACGGTGCTTACGGCTCTTCAAGAAGGTGATACTTCGGAGAAGGATATGGGTCTTTCTTCAGAAATAGTCATCGAGAAAGTTCTTGGTATGTGGTGGAGTACATCCACAGACGAGTTTTTGTTCAAAGTAGGATGGAACCGCTACGATTCGCTCCTTCTGACAGGTCAACGACCGCCCACTAAACGAGAAATGCTTCGTGTTTTGATGACGATTTTTGATCCTTTGGGACTCGTCGCACACTTCTTGATGTTTCTGAAAATCTTGCTTCAGGAAGTCTGGCGATCAAAGATCCAGAGGGACGAAGAAATTACAGGAGACTTATACAGGAAGTGGCAACTATGGACAAAAGTTCTCCCCCAAATAGAGACCGTCCGCATTCTACGCTGCTATAGCTCTTCTATGCTCCTAAACAGCTGTACCAATATCCAACTCCACACGTTCGTCGATGCCAGCGAAAATGGATTTGCTGCGGTAGCTTTTCTTCGATTCGAGTCCAACAGATCTACGAAGTGCTCAATAGTTGCTTCGAAAGCACGAGTGGCCCCGCTGAAATTCCTGTCAATACCTCGGTGTGACGAGACCTTCACAGGCCATAATCTCTTCGCTATCGCTCCGCATAACTCAACGAGTATACTGGTCAGATTCAAGAGACGTGCTCTATTGGATCAACTCAGATTACCGGCACCACTCACAGTGTGTAGATTTTCGAGTGAGCGAGATTCTTGAAACATCCGAACACGAAGAGTGGCAATGGGAGAAAGTGGGAACGTGAACTAGATCTTACACCAGAGAGCAGATGGTTTACCGGTTCGGATTTTCTATAGTGGCCAGAAACGAGATGCCCTGAAACTCCTTCCCTGCGTTCATCAACTACCACCGAACTTCGTCCACATTTACTGGTTCATCGCTCTGCTTCGTGCAGTTCACCTATACACATGAAGAGTTTCTCAAACTGGAAACGTCTACGGAACAGTGTGGCATTCGTTTTTCGTTTTCTGTTCAACTATCTATGACCGCTAACGATGACGGAACTTAGAGAAGCTGAAGCATATCTATTTCGTGTGGCGCAACGAGAAGGTTTTCAGGAAGAAATAGCAACCCTTGTGTAAGCACGCTCAAGTAATTCCATAAAACTCGTTCCAAAATCTAGCTTACTGTACAAGCTCAACGCATGGATAGATGGACAAGGACTTCTAAGGATGCGAGGCAGAATCGGCTCGTGTCAATTTGTCAGTGATGACACCAAATACCCAATAATTCTTCCTCGTGATCATCATATTACCACACTAGTGATTACGGACTACCACCAGAGATACCATCATTGCAATTACGAAACCGTAGTCAATGAAGTAAGACAAAAATTTCATATTCCCCGCATTCGTGTCGCAATTACTAAGGTTCGTAAAAATTGCCAGCGATGTAACAATGAGACTGCAGTTCCTCGCCCTCCAATTATGGCGGACCTTCCAGCGGCAAGGCTTGCAGCGTACACACACCCTTTTACATTTGTCGGTGTGGACTACTTTGGTCCCATGGAGGTAGTTATCGGCAGACGGACGGAGAATCGTTGGGGAATGCTGATAACTTGCTTAACGGTCCGTGCTATTCACATTGAGTTGGTAAGTTCCCTGAGCACCAACTCGTACATAATGGGCCTGCGGAACTTTATCTCGCGCAGGGGCACTCCAAAAAGGATATATAGCGATCGCGGGACTAATTTTATCGGTGCCAGCCGAGAATTAGGTGACGCTATGGCTGGAATCAACCAAACAGTGATGATGGCGGAGTTGAAAACCCGGGCACAGAATGGATTTTCAACCCTCCCGCTGCGCCCCCCACGGGCGGCTGCTGGGAAAGATTGATCCGAGCGGTGAAGACTAATCTGATGGCGATTCGTCCAGTCTGTAGGCTCACGGACGAAGAATTAAGGAACACGCTCACGGAAATCGAGAACGTCGTGAATGCGCGGCCGCTGACACACGTCCCAATATACATTGATTCGTCACCAGCGTTGACCCCTAACCATTTCCTTATCGGAACGTCAAATGGTTCAAAGCCTCTGACAACCTTGGACGACAATGGCTCCACATTGCGGCGAAACTACCTCACCTCTCAGATACTTGCCAACCAATTCTGAAAGCGCTGGGTCAGCGACTACCTTCCAGAAATAGCTAGGCGAACGAAATGCTTCGCTCAAACGAAACCGATATCCATCGGGGACATAGTCATCATCGTTGATCCTAGATTACCCAGAAACTGTTGGCCGAAGGGGAGAATCATCCACGTTAACATTGGAAGTTATGGATGCATCCGTTCGGCAATGGTTCAGACAGCTAATGGAGTCTACGAACGGCTGTTTACAAAGCTTGCAGTTCTAGGAAGTTGGCGTACCCCGGGGGACTATTATCGGTGCGCAGGCCCAGTGAGACTGGCAACGCTTTCACATGCACCACTACAAGGCCTCATTGTTCAAGAATATTTAGACAGAACTGGAAAGAAAATTACAAAATTCAAACGAAATCTATCAGGATCGGATTTTGTTTATTCCTTTTTAAGAAGGCATAAACGGGAGCTGTCATACAGGATGTGCCAGAACATCAAAAGGAACCGGTGTGCCGTTTCAAATAAAATCGCCAACGAGTACTTTGACAGATTGCACAACGAACTCCAGGATGTTCCTGCTTCCAACATCGTAAACTACGATGAAACGAGCCTATGTGATGACCCGGGAAAAAAGAAGGTTATTACAAGACGAGGCTGTAAGTACCCGGAACGTGTTATAAATAGTACTAAAGCGTCTGTTTCGGTGATGTTTAGTGCGGCAGGAAACGGGACAATATTACCTCCGTATGTCGTGTACAAGGCTCTTCATTTGTATAATTCATGGACTGAAGGTGGGCCACAGCACGCTAGATACAATCTTTCAAAGTCGGGTTGGTTTGATTGTTCTTCTTTCGACGACTGGTTGTCTACAATCGCAATTCCCTATTTGAAGAAGCAAACGGGAAAAAGAGTTTTGATTGGAGATAATCTTGCACCGCATTTAACGCTAAAGGTCATTGAGTTGTGCTCCGATAACGACATCAGTTTGATCTTTCTCCCAGCCAACTCAACCCACTTAACACAACCACTAGATGTGGCATTTTTTCGTCCGCTAAAAACTTGGCGTAAGATCCTTGAAAAATGGAAATTGTCCCAAGGAAAATACGAAGCTTCTCTACCAAAAGACAGATTTCGAAGGCTTTTGAAGCAGTTGATGGATGATATCATGAACCAAGGACCAAAAAATGTTCGAGCAGGCTTCAGAAAATGTGGAATAGTTCCGTTGGATAGATCGCCAGTGCTACGGATGTTACCCACAGTACCGACCCCTGGAGACGGTCAAAAGTTTGACGAGAGTTTAATTTCTTTGCTACGAGATGCTCGTATGGACCAACACAGGCGTCTACTACTAGAGAAAAACGATCGAAGATTCAAGTACTACCAGGACAAAGTGTTACTGGAAGCGCAAATATTGTCTCGGAAGATCCAGAACCGGCAGAAATGATCGACGATGACCACCGATTCCATCGAATTTTAATGAGGAAAATGTAAGAACATATCCCTTTGTAAAGTTTACCTACTCCAAGTAATGAACCGGCATAACTTCTTCTTTTTGATATTGTTCAACTTTTTTTCGATCATTGTTATTTGCTTTTACATTATATTATCAATAAATCTATTCAAACTGTTTTGTTTTGTTTAAAAGAAATGCTTAAAAATTTCGTTACAACTATAAAAAAAACATATTGGAAAGTGTTTCTATTCGCCCCATTTAGGGGCTAATAGAAACATGCAACATTTTATCTTATTAAAAAAGGATTTGGTAATTGTTTTCAAAAAGTTGTAATAGCATTCATAGAGGGAGGTAATACCCATACTTTAAAGTATTGGATTTCATTCTACAGCCCAACGTTTTTTTTTTGTACGCCTTGAAATATGTTGGATAGTGTTTCTATTCGCCCCGTTTTACGGTACCTTTTTACATCAGACCATATGCCCAGAGTCAAACAAATTTCCTTTAGATAAAATAAAACTAGATTAGACCGGAAATCGAACCAAGCCACCTTCATCATGGCTATATAGTTATACCTTTACCGGCTGAGCTAAGGGATGAAATAACTTCTACTATGTATAAACATCAATCGTTAGAAATTCAAGTGTATTACACTTAAAATGATATGGAACAATTGATACAACTAAGATTGATTTATACTATAAATTAATTTAAGTTCATTTGTTGCTAAGAGAAAACCTTACCTTAATTCCCAACAATTGCTTTGCTCTAGCATAGTATCATATAATGTATTTGTATTGAACCGTCGAGTACATACCTGTAATGAAGAGAGAAAAAAAGAATTAGTTGTGAGAGCGATCATGAACCTATAAACTATATTTGACATCCCAAACTAAAAATAAACCAACAGAACGATAAACACAACTCCAACGACCTCGGTTAATCTCAAATGAAAAATTCACACGATCCTCAAACGCCTTCCAGCTAGAATCCGTTATGGGAAAATCACACTATTTTTTTGCCTTCCAGAAAACCACCGCAAACAGAAAGCAAACATACACGATTCTAATAATCGATTTTCCCATCCCACGCAATGGCTCACATCCCGACAACGACAACAACAACAAACTGCGCCAGAGCAGTCGAGAGTACAAGGACCCTTCATCAGCCACATCGATGTGATTATCGCCAGGATGGACCTCTTCTAAATCCCAGGAGAAGACTCGTAGAGAGCGGAATCACGATGATGAAAGTGAGAAGCAAACGGGCCAATGCAATGGAATGCTGATATGCCACCAACGAGCTCGTCGTTTATTAGAAATGTAAACAAAAAAGTGGAATATATGAGCCCACGACGAAATGCAGCCAGGGAAGTAAAAAAAAACTAGAAATCTCAGACAGAATTCCTGGAAGGATGGATTCGAGCGGCTCCGACCAAGACTAGAAACGGATTGAGCGAGAAGAAGAGGGACAAAGATGAGAAAAGGCCGCCGGTAAAGCCATGCGCAACTGGTTCGTGGAGGCGCTGGAGTGTTTAAATATTTCATTTTTTTTTCAAGAACTCTGAAACGTGCTTGGAGGGCTCCTCGGTTTCTCGGATGACGGGGAAAGAAATCATCAGGTAAGCGCAGTGTTTGTGTGACGCTGAAGACTGATCGGTTTAGATAGGTAGGAGGTTGCCGGCAATCCCGCCTCACAGTAGCTTGTTGGAGATGTGCTTAGGGGGGGAAAGCTGGCAACACTGCGTAGGAATGCAGTTCTTTCATGCTCATTTGCGTGGCAAAGCATAAGCAGCGACAAGATTGAAAAGGGCCGTCATGTCACACTTTTGGACTGTTTACATATTCCCTACCTATTATTCTCGTTGACTTTTGAACACGAACTTTTCTCCGGTGCGGTTTCAGCTCCGTGTCAGCTGTTTTAAGTGTCGGGGAAGTTTTCATGGAGTTTCTAATGATTCTATTACATCAATCAGCCGGACATGTGATGCTACCAGGAAATGACTTCGATTTGATCATTTCGGATTCTGTTCCGATGGTGAATCTCCGTGATTTCACTACTTATATTTAACTAATGTTCTGAAGGTCTTGACTTATAGAAAGTTATTAAATTTTACTTATACTTGTTATGTGTATTCGGATTGCATACTATGGATACCTAAAAGTCTAACATTTCTATCAAGAAATGTGTTTGAACAGATCCGTCTTAACATCTAACATATGTGTCTCCACTTGCCATATATTAAGACAGAAAATGTTAGTGGAGATCGGGTTAGGACATAGGAATAGGTTATAAAAGACAAGAAAATTAATTCTATCAAACATGCCTTTTGTCGGGTTTCGGTTGCTAAAGACATACAGTATGTAAAATAAGTATATCCACCCCTGCTTCAAATTTACAATTTTCCTGTTATCGATTCAAATATTAGTTGATAAAATGAGTGTTGTTATGCGTTCGATCCATTATATAGTACCTATCATTATACCATTAAATATACTTGAATTAATCTTGCTCTTGAAAATCTATGCCAAGATCAACAGAAAAGGGAAGTAAAACATGCAAAAAAAGTTTATCCACCCAAACATGCTTAGTACCATTTTGCCGTGTATTGAGCGGTTCCTGTCACTTTTTCGAATGTAAACATTGCATAGTTATCCTTTCGTAGTGGAGAAGCTTTCGTGATTCAAATTTGAGTTCTCGTGTTTCGAAATGCACACTAAAAACGCACAAATTTCGCTGAGTATCCGAAAACTTATCATAGAGCATCACAAGTGCGGTTAAAGCTACCGTCAAATTGTTAATATCGTTCAGATACGTAAAGATACGGTTGCCAAAATTGTTCAGAAGTACAAAAAGAGTGGTTCTTTCACACCAGAAAAGCGATCAGGGCGACCGGCGAAGACAAGTTCCCGGATTGACAGGGCTATCGTCAGAAAGACGGAATAAGATCGAGGTTTGTCAGCTCCAAAAATTGCAAAGCAAGTTGAGAGTGAATTTTCAATCCATGTGACAAGGTCTGAAGGGTAGAGTGGCAATTAAGAAACCATGGTTGTCAGCGAAAAACATTAAAAAACGGTTGAAGTGGACTCGAGATCATATTACATGGACAGTCGATGATTGGAGGAAGGTCATTTATTTGGTCAGACGAGACTAAAATAATGCTATTTGGGTCTGATGGTATCACACGAAAATGGCGCAGAACCGGTGAAAGTCTGAAAACCCAGTGTTAAAAGCCTACAGTCAAACATGTTGGAGGTGAGTTATTGCAACATCATTAATTTTCAACTAACTTAACTAGCTTTTATCATTTTCTGTGCAGATAGAGTCATGGTTTGGGGTTCGATGGCTTCGTCTGGCGTTGGAGAACTCGAATTCATTGACGGAATAATGACAAAGGAGGTTTATCTGGACATACTGAAACGAAAACTTTCAGCAAGTGCACAAAACTGAAGCTGGGCCGGAGGTACACGTTCCAGCAAGATGGGGATCCAAAGCACACATCGAAGCTGGTATCCCAATGGTTTAAGGAAGAGAAAATCAATGTTTTGGAGTGGCCAGCACAGTCTCCTGACCTTAATCCAATAGAACATCTCTGGTCTATTTTGAAAATTAAGGTTCAGGAACACAAACCATCAAGCATTCAGCAATTACGACAAGTTGTTGTAACTAAATGGGACAAAATCGCACCAGAAACGACTGCTAAGCTTGTCCAGTCAATGCCACGACGATGTCAAGCTGTCCTTGAAGCCAAGGGAGGTCACACGAAATATTGAATGATTTTCAAGATTATGGTGTATATACTTTTTTTTGCATTATTTTTTATCGTTTTCTTATATATTTGGTCTCAGACACGAACAGTTCGTGCTGTAAAATCAAATGATCGTTATTGGACTTTCCTTTTATCCCTTGAGAAATAAACTTAATATTAAAAATCGTTTTTCAGTGTTTTGGTGGATTATTTGAAGCAATTGTGCCAAGTGAGGAAGGGTGTTTTTTTTTTTTTTGACGTAGACTACGTCTTACGGCAAGGGTAGGGTGTCAAATGAAAATCTAAAATATTGCGACCGTCACGAAAAACCGTACGTTTTGTACGCGAATAACTCAAATAATCCACGATAGATTTACATAATTTCTTCCTAAATCGGTCGAAAATTTTACCGCGCTCCAATTCAATTGTCAAACATTATTCTCAAACAATAGTAAACTATTGAAAATAAAGCAAATATAAGGTGATGTCTTATAATGTCATTTTGCAGAGTAAATTTACCAAATTTCCTATCACAGACTTCAAATCGAAGCAAGGAACGTCTTGCATCATCTTCTTATTCTTTGTTTTAGAGAGGGACTTTAACCAATCATGTCATTCGTCTCTCCATGTACGTCTCGCATGCAGCTGGTACGGTATAAAACGCACACTTAGGAAAAATTTGCCTCCTTCGTTTGGCAGCATTGAAGCTGTGCGGAGCTGGTAGCTGGTCGCAGGCAGTTGGTCCCAGCTGCTTCATTCTAAGTCCAGCTGGTTTTCATAACGCTGAGAGTGCCTAGTAAACAAACAATGACAGTGTATCAGCACGAATACTTCATCATTTTCATGGATGAGGTAACTCAATGCACTACAAAGGACCGGGATATGCTACAATGATCGGACTGGTCGCAGTAGTTTATGTCCGAACAGAGGAAAAAAGTACCAAGACTCTCCCAAACAGCGATCGTCGCGATGAGGTAAAATGGCGGATTATGGCGTCGGTTTGCGCAAGTCGCCATCTTACCTTATCGTGGCGATTGTTTCGCCGCGACTTCGAAAACGCTGCTGTTTGGGGGAAAGCGTCCTTGGGGGCGAGCAGCTAGGCGGCTACCCTAGGTGGAAATAATCTGTCCTTTTGAGGACAATAAATTAAAATAAAAGAGTTGTTTATTAAAGAACTAATCTTAAATTTACCCTCGATGGAGGGCGAGCCGTCGGTAAAAATTTTACCCACCTGGTTTGGTGCAATCCATTAATTAATAATCTGTCCTTTTGAGGACAACCAATTTAATTAAAAGAGTTGTTTATACAAGAATTAAACTTTTATTTCGTTTGGTTTGTGC
The DNA here is from genome assembly GCA_034211315.2 of Aedes japonicus. Classification (NCBI taxonomy): domain Eukaryota; kingdom Metazoa; phylum Arthropoda; class Insecta; order Diptera; family Culicidae; genus Aedes; species Aedes japonicus. The sequence goes on from JASCZW010005318.1 coordinate 154,297, forward strand.
GCCTAATATCATGGTGCCGATTCGTTCGCCGCAACTGCAAAAACGCCTCCATGGAGGGCGAGCCATCGGGAAAATTTAACCCAGCTGGTTGGCGCAACCCACTAATAAATAATCTGTCCTTTTGAGGACAACCAATCCAGTTCAGAGAGTGGTTTATATAAGAATTAAATTAGTATTTCGTTCGGTTTGTGCGCCATTTAATCTAGTGCCGATTTGTTCGTCACGACTGCAAAAACGCTACTGTTTGCGGGAGAGCCTCCATGGAAGGCGAGCAGGACAATTCTCCGTCGGTGAAACATTTTTCCTAGCTGGTTGGCGCAACCCGCGATGAATCAATAAATCAATTCAATTTCTTATTTAAGAGAGTTATTTGAATAAGAGTTTATCTTACATTTCGTTAGATTGGCAGTCATATTGGATTTTGTCAAGTCGTTACTAGGCAACAGTGTGCTATTCAGCGGATCCATAAAATCAGTGAAAATAAATCAAAGCCTGCCGGTTGCTTTGATTTATTTTCACCGAAAAATACTACCAGATACAAATCCATCTTTGCTATTTTCAATTTAATATTCTCAGCTTGAGAGTTTGTTTGATTGGGATTTTCATTTCAAATTGTCGATTGGCAGCCAGTGGTATTAGCAAAATTTATTTTCCCTTCGTCGCATACCTTAAACCACACAAATTCCCTATCACGGACACAATTTTCGAAGTCGAACATGATATTCCAAACCAACATTCTCTGTAAATTCCAATTAGTAGTGTGTTATAAACAGTTGTTCTGTTGTGTTAACGATTCGCGTTGGAGTCCTACCTCTAGGAAGAAAAACTTTTTGAGAAACATAGTTAAAGAGAGAATGCCTAACTGATTTGATCCAGAACGCTTGCGCAGATTCAGAAAGCGCATAAAGAGCGCACATACGGGAAATTCTCCGAAACGACCATGCACCGATGCCGAGCGAGCTCGTAGTTATCGGGCGAAATTGAAAGCAGCAAGAGGTAATGCGTTGCCAACAACTTAATGATAACCATATCCATCGAAAGTTTCCGAATCAATAATGTTAGTTGGTGACTTTTCATTGGCCAGTACAGCAAACGCCTTGTTAAGCATGTCTTAGCATGTCTTAGCTGAATATCGGTCCTAGCTAAATTATCATGTGTGAGATATAGTTAAAATTGTAATCGTGCGCTACATAATCTGAGTCAAGGAACATGTACCCTATATACTTTTGTAAAACCTTACAACAACTGCAAGATATTTTTTGTTATTTTCTGTTTGATAAAACTTCCTGAACTTTGAACATTTTTAGATACGCTTACACATCTGAACATGTTGCAATTGATTATAGTGTTTTCATAACAATCACTAAGCCTGTCGGATATTTTCCGATAACGGTTATGGATAATTATTATGGTTTTCCGTGCGGCGTTTGTGATAGGATGTGGTTCATGAATGACATTAAACCAGTCACTACCGTTGAAGCCGAGGTGTTGAAGGCCAATACAGGCATATCCGTTGAAGGCTTGGCTGTATGCGCAACTTGTCGCTCAAGCATGACAAAAGGAAAGGTACCTGCGCTAGCCAGAACGAATGGTTTTAGTTATCCGCCTTTTCCATCGAATCCAGCTCTTCCACCACTGGATCCGATAACGGAAAGATTGCAATATTATGCAACCAAACGGCCCTTGTCAGGGCCACCAAACAATATCTCAAGAGCGTACAATAGAATTGACTTACATACTGGCTTCAAAACGCTGGTCTAATGTCCCATCAGAGCCGTACCCGTCATATTGTGACTTAAACTGCTTCTATCGGTAAGGGTAAGCGACCCGCACGAATAATTGAAACCCTTTCAACGCTAATAATAGCCACACAGAATTTCCCTGACATTATAATGCATCACTTGGTTTAACGTAGTCTACGTCAACCGGTCGTGTCTTGTACACAACCCCACTGATTTTTTTCGAATTCGCACTCAACCCTCGTATGATTATCAAGGGGTTCCTAGTTGCGTCTGATGAATGTGTAGCACCATCGCAGAGAACAGGCAAGGTCCATCTCCGGGTACTTGCTTGACTAAAATGAATGCGTTTTCAGAGCGCATGTGTTCAATAATACTGCTTTAGGCTGTTTTTATTGACTGCAGGATACAAAAAAGAAACAGATGTATAGTCATTAGTAAGTTAAGAGTATAAACATTTTTGTAATGTAATCTGACGGAGCATTTGCCCCATAATACTTATCCAACTTTTCTGCAGTTCCCTTCCCCGTTTTTTCTCGAAAAAATAATGTTTAATGAGCGAACGAAAATCGTTTTTATACATACATGATGCCAAACACACAAAACAACAATCAGCTTTCAATACAAAACTAAGGACAGTATCGCCATGAAATTTGGCGTGTATGCCTAAATATGAACGAACGTGCCTTATTTTAGATTTTTCAGTAGCATCGCATTTTGGCGGTCAAGGAGGTTATTTTTCACCACACCTAGTACTGGTTTAACATTTTCGGTTTCATTCGGAAGCAAATAACGCACTTCAACTGCATTTACTGGCCAGTGTATCCGCCTCATAACTGCCAGCAAACCATACAGTCCTAAGTGAAGATGCTCGCGATGCAACTTGGTACCAAAATCTCCTAGAAATGGTTGTTTTCCTGAAATATGAGTGGATGCTTCTGACAAGAATGTTAAAAGTTAAATGTTAAAGTTTCTTGAGAAATATTGCGAGTTGTAAATTGTTTTGCAAGTTAAATGTTTTCAAGTAGGACCTCGTCTTTGTTTTCTATAGTGAAGTACAATTTAAAATTATTACCGTATTACTATTATTACCGTCACGAAAAGCGGTCAGATTTTGAACGTTAAGTTCAAAAGTTGTTGAAGCGTCAATTCCCATATTCAAAACTACTGATTTTTAACATTAAACTATTGAAAATAATCCAAATATTAGGTGATATAACACGAAATTCTTTAAGTTTTTGTAATGCTTTTCAAAAAAGTAACATGATGAAGATCTGATGGTGCGTTAAGGATCGTATTGATCTGAATGAAGAAAAAAGAAAACCAAGAAATACGTCAGTTAAAACTTTACAATCCTGGGCTAACCAAGAAATACTACCGACTTTCTGACTTAGAATTAAAACCGACCATGGTCAATAGCTGTGAAGATTTTGTTGATAATTAATGCTTCATCTTGAAATAAACATAACTTTGTTTTTTTTTTTCAATATTGTGTTCATAAATATTCAGCCACTTCAAATTGGAACCGATCCATCCCTGGGAAAATCCATGTTTTTCCTCTCCAATCCAGTGTTACAATAACACAGCTGAAACCTGATCACCTCAAGTGTAGGTATAGCATTCAACCCACGTCTAGCCGAAGAATAGCATGTTGCTAGAATTCCTGGAATCGATTCTCTTAGCCATCCCATGTCGAGACGAATAGACATACATACATCAACAAAAGTTCTGAAAGCGATGCCGAAAGTCATTTCTTTAGTCCTTTTCCCGAGGCGAGAAGAAGCATCAAGAAGACGCCCGATCAAGGCAATCATCATGACGAACGACCAGCAATAGGCCAATAAAATATTTCCCAAACCTTGGAATTCTTTTTTGTAGAAATTATACATACACAACAGTCGCCTTCTAATCGATAATGGATCGGGGATTTATCTCTTCCATTCACCACAATAGCAAGGATCCCCCCACCCTCGTCTTGCATTGGTACGTGATTGGATTATGGCCCGATCGGAATCAACCGTCTAGTCATAAAAGTTAAATTAAACTACCAATCGAACCAAACCAAACTAAACTGGAGAACTAGAAGTGAGATACGAGTGTAATTAAAGTCTCTGGCTCCAGCCGGTGCATAAAACGAGCGAGGATAGCCCCGTCCACCATTTATTCACTATCTTCGATCAATGGATAGTTTATTGTTTTGGGAGGAAATTAGATATCGACAAATTGGGAACCTCTTAGAAGGCTAGAAACTAAGCATTTTGACCTTGATCGTTCAGGTACTGTATAAATGAACACGTCGCCTATTGCTTTCTTTTCAACAAATTTAGAATGTGAATGAAGTTTTATTTAGCTTAACTCTAGAGATCAATCTACCGATCTTTTTATAGCAAAAACATATGCCACATTGTTCGAGGAACTCTTTGCACTAGATATGCTTTCCTGAGATGCCACAAAACAACACAAATGAAACCAAACCAAATTGCAAAACAATCTGTTCTCATTCAGCATTCACAGCAGAAATATTTATTTATTTATTTCCAGTGTATAGCAGCGCAAAAAACAAATGCCATTGCTCAACCACCCTTTTTCCATCCAGCATCCATCAGTTGAAGGCAAAACCGCCGAGTTCTTGGCTTGGAGATTCGGGGAAGACCGCTGGGTAGTGGGTTGCGGAAATCAACCCGAACGCTCTGGAATGCAACGACCACCAACCAACCACTTCATGTCTCGGAGGCAATGGTCCTCTGTTCCCGGGTCAAACGGCCCCCTCTTGCACGTTGGGCCAATCTTTTTCTCCCGGGCGAGAGATTGTCGTCGTTCGTTCGGTCAGTTCAGTGCAGCTGTACTTGGTTTGCACTCGCTGCGCGCGCTGCCTCTCGCTCTTTCCGCCGAACACAAACAGCATCCAACAGCACCGCATCTCCAGCAAGTAATTGAGCTGAAACCCGGTGCCCGGTGGTGGCTCCAAACGCGAGGTCGAGACGAGGTGGCACGAGGAAGCGAACCGATCGCGCAAAAGAGGCGAGAGAAAACCAGCCATTTATCTTTTCCCAACATGAATTCCTGCTCGATCGGGTGGACGGGCCAGTTTCGTGAGGTTAACAATTCTTTTGGAGAGGTTTAGGGTTGAGAGTTGAGAGCAGTCATGGTGCAAAAGCGTGGATTTTCAGGCAAAATTGCATTGACTACATATGAGTTCCATGCGAAAATCAAATGATTACTCGTGCCAACGAACGTAATCTGAAGAATGAACGTTCGATTTTCGAAATGCTTTGTTATTCATTTATGTAAACAGGTTCATTATCAATATGAATTTCGAAATGTTAGAAATGAAATTACAATTTATTTATTTATTTATTTATTATTATATATATATTTCATCTGACCTAAGGTGGTCTTAATGAATTTGTTTATGACGGGGAAAAGCCGTTTTAATTTGGCGTAAAAGCCCCATATATTTTGCAAAACACAACAGTAAAAAACAATACAATACAATACAAAACATTGCTTAGTTGCAAATTCATAAACATAATTAAAAATAAACAATTGAATCAATTGAAGGAATAAAAACTTGTTCATTGATCTATCCTTCTCGTAGTATGCCATTCTGTCAGTCTGCGCTTGAATGTTGCCAGAGTACAGTTGAAGTCGAATAGAAAAACGTTGCACCTAGCTGACATGAAGCGGATAGGGTCATGAAGTCCATATGATGAATTACGGGATTCAAGCAGCAAAAAGTCCCGTTGGCGAAGCATTCGATCAGGAGCGTAGAGGTTGAGCTGACCTAATAGCTCCGGTGAGTCAAGTCCAGCTGTTAGTGTATTGGCAACGAAAACAGCTTGCGCAATATTTCGCCTTTGGTCCAATGTCTGTAGTCCCAGCAATCTGCATCTATCTTCGTATCGTGGAAGGTTCAACGGGTCACGCCACGGTAGGCGACGCAGGGCATATCTCACGAAACTTCTTTGAATTTCTTCGATCCTAGCTGTCCATGTTGCCTGGTATGGGCACCACACAACAGAGTTGGATTCCACAATCGCTCGCACCAGAGCACAGTACAAAGACTGAAGGCAGAGAGGATCCTTAAATTCACTAGATATTTTAAAAATGATACCCAGCTGTCGATTCGCTTTGCTGATAATATCGGCGTAATGCAATAGATAAGTTAGTGCCGAATACAGAGTGACGCCAAGATCACGAACTCGATGAACACGTACGAGAGGCTGGCCGTTCATTACATAAGTGTGCGTGATCGGATAGGGCTTGTGTTGGCATAGTAAGCCATGAACTCTATGTTGATCATTAGTCTTTAATCAACCCTCAGTTCTATCTATCTATCATTCGCTACGCACCAGACGTGTTTCATTTCCATTAGGTTATGGGCCCAGACACGTTGGCTTCATAGCAATGCGTAGCAACGGAAAAACACTAGCGAAATTTTTTTTTTCAAGCGCTGCTTTGAAGATGCCGACGAACCCGAACAATGATGAAAATTCCAATCAAGGACGGAACGGAAACGGAACCATTTCAAAGTTGCCTGCCGTGAGCGGAATTTCGTTGCCAGCGACGGAACGATTGCGTCGAAGAGAGAATTACATCTCGTGGGCGTTTGCAACCAAGATGCTGAAGGAACTTGGGACGCTGTAGCACGGGGAGAAGAGGATCCGGTAGACGCAATTTCCCTTCGAGCACTTGCCACCATCTGCCTCAGCATTGAGCCGGTGAACTATAGTCTGGTTCAGAGTCAAATGATGTCGACCAGTCACAAACTGGCTGAAGTTAGCTTCACGGTTGACGTGGTTGGCGAGTCTTCTTCTGATGGGTCTACCGGAGATGTACGAGCCAATGATTATGGGCCTCGAGGCGTCCGGGACCCGGATTACGGCGGATGCAGTCAAAGCCAAAATCCTTCAAGATGTGAAGATGAGCAGTGTAGCAAAGTTCGGTTCCAGTGACGGAGCTTTCTACAGTCACCGGAACAAGTCGAAGCAGCTGATGAAACTCGTTTACATGAAGCAAGAAGACGGATCAATCAAAGGGTTCAGCGATACGGATTGGGGTAATGACCCCGAATCAAGGCGCTCAATCACCGGTTATGTATTCCAGTTCGCTGGTGGATTGGTGTCATGGAGCTGTCGGTAGCAACCAACAGTTGCGCTCTCTACGACCGAAGCGGAATATATGGCAATGCAACAGAAGGCGGATGTTCTGACGAAAGTTTCAGGAAGCCATTAAAGCCTTGGGAGTTGCTCGAATTCATGTTTAAGGAGGGATGTTGGCATAGTAAGCCATGAAGCTATCTATCATTCGCGACGCACCAGACGTGTTTCATTTCCATATGAATTTCTCGATGTTCTGTCGATCTCCTCTTTTAAACACAGGGACCATGGCTGACGTCTTCACACTTCCAGGAAAAACATGCTGCCGTAATGAAATGTTAAACAGTTTCACGAGAGGGGAAATTAACTCTCCGCTGCATTTTTTAAGGATACATGACGGTATGTCATTAGGACTGGACACAGAGTCTTTCAATTTATTTATTGCAGCGTTTACTTGATGGGTCGTGATCTCAAAGCTATTTAGGAAGCACACGTCCCCAGGTGTGTCTCTACAAGCGTCTGAAATTTGATGTATAGACGAAGGAGAATCAGAAAAGCACGTCTGAAGTGAGTTGCAAATAAATTGCACTTTTCCGATGCGGATGTGGCGACTTCGTTACCCAGAAACATCTCTTTCTTTTTCCGTTTAGTGTTAACAAACTTCCAAAAATGTCGTGGCTGTCGGCGAAGATATTCCTGAGTGCGTATACAGTAGCGCTTATAGAGGAAACGGTTATACGTGCGGTAATTAGTACTTACACGTGAGATATGTTGCTCGGCGAAACAGCAACGAGACTGACAGTAGGTTCGTAGTGCTCTCGATGTTAGGCGTTTGAGCCGTCGTAAATGTGCATTCCCCCAAGGTGGCTTAGGAGACGGCTTACGCAGTGGCACAAAATCAACCAAGTAGGTCTTCAAAACGTTAGTGAAGTATTCCACAGCAACATCAATGTCTTCCGTTGTTTCCAGGATGTGCCAGTCAGTTTCACGGACCGCTTCTATTCCCTCAAAATCGGTACGACGGAAATCAAGCCCTCGGTCATCCGGAATGCTTCCAAATACAATTGGATGTGAGAGAGTTGCCGTTACTACTAAAGCGGGATGATTGGAATCAAGAAGTGATAAACATCAAATATGCAAGGGCAGCCCAGTCCAGGATATTCTTGCTCAACATTACTAGCATCTATTCTTCTGGGACGATGTAGCCGGCCCTGGTTCCTCGAAGTTCGTATTAGAATTCACAATAACTTAATAATAATAAAAAAATCATCACAAAAGATTATATTCAGATTTCATCTAATGAAATTCATACTTACCGATTGATAATCAAAACCACAGTGACAGCAGATTTTTGACCCGCACTTAGATCCGACTTCACACAGCAAACAAAATTCAGTTGCCATAGAAGTGACAACGGTAACCATGAAAACCGGGGTAAAATCAGCCATATCTTTGTTTAAAGAGCTGTGCGGTAGTTGAAACAACTTCTATTCGATTTTTCAGGAAATTTCACATGTAACTAGCAGTATTCTGTTCATCTTGAGGCTCTTCGTACAAAGATAGCTATAAATTATTCGAGAATATAAGGGGAAGTGGGGTAAAATAAGCTCTATAACTCCACAACCATATCCGTGCGGTGATAGAAACCAGTTCTATTCGATTCCCCAGGCCTTGTTTACAAGCCGCGCTTAAAAGTGACAAATGTTACAGATTTTTTCCATAGCTTTCATCAGTTCTTGACCACTGTGCACTGCTTGAGAGAACCCCCATCATAACTGCCCAACACAGTTTGAATTTCTAATGGCCTAAAACATAGATTTAAAATGATTTTGAACGATATTCAATTCTCGTGCAATATTTGAAAAGGCAAAATATAACAACTCGACATAAAGTTTTCATAAGGGCCAATGTCGCAAACGTAAACAATGGCTTTTTCCGCAAATTTCTCGAGAATGCTAACTTAATCATAGTGAATTATGACGATGATTGTACAGAACAGGAGTTCCCCTTTATAATAGAAGTGGTAGTTTACTTGAGCGAGTTAGCATTTTCAAGAAATTCGCAAAAGAAGCCATTGTTTACGTTTGCGACATTGGCCCTTATGAAAACTCCATGTCGAACTGTGTTAATCAGAAATGCAATTGTAGCCGCGTTCCCAAAGAATGAACCACCACCAGGTGATCAATTCGGTCTTATAACCCACCATACGACAAACACCATCAACTGCACCTTCACCCTATTGGAAATGTACTCAAGTTGCGCCTCAAATGTATGCTCAGCCTCTTACTCACTCTTGGGAAACCTCCTTCAAGCAAACCGCTGGGGCGACTTAAGGATGAAGAGAGGAGAAGTCGACGCGACGGGGAAGCACGGGCAAAACCTCAGAAGGAGGAAGTGTAGAAATGAAAAGACGTGCCTAAAGAGGAGAAAACAAAAACATGACGGCGGTGGTTCCCTGTGTTTTTGCCAGTTCCCTTTTCGATCTCTTCGCTCAGTCGATCATCAACAGCATCCCACCCACTGCCCCATTCTTCGTCCGCGCTGCTACGGGATTTCTCGAGAGGGAAAGAGACTCTTATAAGAATCGCTATGGATGCCGTTGCCATTTGCCATTGCATGCTGGCTTGCCCGGTTAATTCCAACATACACAGAAGCGAGAGCCTACGATGGTAATCAAAAACGCTTTGGAATGCACCTAAAAGTCCAAATAAGAATAATAATAATAACAACATCCCGCGATCGCCATACAGAAAGTCACAGTCTCTGTCGGCGGAAAAGATCCAATCGAAGAGCAGCCAACTTGCATGAGGTCTCTTCCCCGATGCTGGAGAATACTGAGAAGGAAATAAAACGATAAACATTATTATGAACGAGTGTGGCGGCATGCTACACAGCCTCCGCTTCTCCTGTGGGGGACGCGACTTCGAGGAATAAATATGAAAACCAACCACTCGATCCCTAAGGTGCCAGGTTTCATTTATAACATATTAGACGAAATCCGACTAGAACAAGCCAATTATCACCTCTCCGGCGTTACATGAATATTAATTCGGAATCGTGCGATTACAATACTTCCCTCGAAGGAATGGGCCTGCGAGACAAGATGCTGACTCAAGAAGTAATCAGCGAATGGAGGCCACACCGAGAAGCCTTACAACCGTGAGAAGGTTTCGACCGCACGACTCGATTTATTACTTGCTCTACCCAATCCCCATTCCGTTGTGTTGTGTTGTGGCGCGGGGGTTTGAAGGCTGTCTCCCAAAGGCTTCACTGCCTCCGCCACAAAAGGGCTGCCACGAAGCCGAGCTAGCGTCGTGTGCGCTTGTTCTGTCGCCCTGGTCGGTTCGTTGGAGCCCATAGTGTTGGAGCCTGCGGAGGCGCTCGCCGCAAGAGATGCTAATCGTTGAATTGTGAGTCCGACCCGACCGATCGACGACTGTGAAAGTCGGTTGACGTTTGAGAAGGCAAAATATGCGCCTTCAGGTTGAGTGATGCTGCGCCATCATCGTGCGCGGGAGGGCAACCCAGACAGAATCGAATTGAATGGTAGCGCGTTGCTACATTGCTTGGAGGAGAACATAAGCGACAGTCTAGCTAGCTGGAGCAACAAATATGTACGCCTTTGCGATGAATCCTTGTTTTGCGGAGGATTATGTGGACTCCTTGGGTTAAGTCATCGGTGGGAAATGCGGAGGCGGCGTCTGGAGTGAAAAGAAATCAGAGGTATAGTGACAAGGGGGTTACTATTGTCAATACATACCTACTGCGATTTGAACAACGTCTAATGAGTTCTAAGGTCTTTCGTCCGCCTACTCTGGCGTGTTTTCTTTTTATGTGCTGCTTTATCATCTTCTAAATCAACAAGGCTGGCCTACCTCAACGAATCAAATTTGATCACAAGTTAAAGCAAAAACTACAAGGGACAGCCCAATGAGATTGTACGTAAAGATGACGTAGAACTACGGAGCAATAAATGTGTAATAAATGTTATAATCATTTTGTTTCCATATTGCGTGAAGGTCGCTATTTGTAAAATTTCTGTTTGACATGCTGCTCTTAGCATAAGCTTGCTCTAGATTTGCGCTTCGGAATATTATAGAGACCCTTTAAATTTACGATCCATTTTTGAAATTGTACAAAAGATGTAAGGTATACAGCGAAGGGAAAGCTGAAACTTGTTTAGCCACTGCTGGTTTCCAATTAACAAGAATTTGGCATGGTATGTTAGATATACTCCAATGCAAAGAAAATCTTTTAGCTGCGAAAATCAAATTGGTCGTCCTAAAAAGGACGGATTTTAAATGGTCCTTCTTTAGACCTGTTGTATGGCCCATTCACATCTACACTAATATTGTACGACAATTCATTAGCCAGCAATACTAGTGTCATATTTGCAACAATTGTTAGAAGATAATTGAAATCTATCATCTGTTAATTACTAGGCACTGGTTATGCTAGTGCATGCATATTCTACACACATTAGCGATGATGATGATGACTGGCTTATACCGATCATACCTCTGAATACATTTCACTCGTGATTTCGGCAACCGACTGGCTACAAATTCACCACTGACTTGGTTAACCGACTGCATAACCAATGACTGCCTAGCAACGGTTGCCTAGCCAAAGGCGATAGAGCCTTCCTACACAAGTACACCTGGCCAATGGTTGCACGCTAGGGGCACGCTTTCCAGGGTACTTGTCACCGCCAGCTGCCAATACATTACTGGCTCACTGAACAGCTCCACTATACCCCACACTGCTGAATATGAGATCTCCTTTACTTACATTTGAAGTCTGTGATAGGAAAATACTTGGCACTTAGAAACTTTACTCTACAAAACGAAATTATTTCCGTTATTTTCAATAGTTTAATGTTGAAAATCAATAGTTTACAGTATCGGAATCGACGCGTGGAAATATTTCCGATTGGGGCAAACATTTTGAAAAAGTGTGGAGCAACGCTGAGATATTAAGACTCAAAACCTAACCGCTTTTCGTGACGGTCGCAATTGATTTTTTTTTAAATTCCTCCCCAGTATAGAAAACAAAGACGTAGTCCTATGTCCTACGTCGAAAGGTTGATAAACAAAGAAACTTGCATCCTTTTAATGATAATACGTTAATAAACAGGACAAGATGTATGTTTATTTTGGAAAAAGTTTTCCAATTTTTATACGACGAGTCTTTTGCCTTGAAACGCTTACTTGAATGGGACTTAAACTTCCTATTTGCTTGCTTTCCTATTGGATTGATATGCGTTCCACGGCAGTAAAGTACATCACAGTTTTAAGCGGTGATTAATTCGTTTGGACGTTTCAACGGGTCTTAATTTGGCTCACATTTTGGAACTTTCTTTTAACAATGCCTGGAAAACTTCTTTGAGAGATTTGACGAATTTCGTATTCATTTCATAAGTTTTTTTTCTCAACGCTTACGATCATTTCGACGGGTTGAGTTCGTTTGGTTGGGTCTTCGTCGGTGGTTCGTAATATCGGTTTTAAATAATGTAATAGGCAGGATAGGCAATACAGAGTTATGATGTATTATTCGATGGTTACTATTACATCTTCACTCTTATTCACTCATAATTTTTGTATAGCGCCTTGATAATCGATACTAGCGCCATAGCGCCACATTCGATGTTCACTGGTTGACAAATAACCGGCTTCTTCTGCTCTACAAATAAACATTGCGCGCCGCTTCGTCTGGTACCCCTCGAATCGTTACAGAGCATCATTTGAACTGGGCTATCGTACGACGTTCTTACGACGCGCCCAGCCCACCGTAGTCGATCGATTTTTGCGTTGTGAACGATCGGAGTGTCTTCCAGCTTCTGATGCGATTCGTGGTTAATTTGCCTCCTCCACGATCCGTCTTCAGTCTGCACTCCACCGTAGATCGTACGCAACACCTTCCGTTTGAAGACACCAAGGGCGCGTTGGTCCTCCACGAGCAATGTCTATGTTTCGTGGTAGTAGACGACTACCGGTCTAGCTAGTGTCTTGTAGTTCGACGAACTTTGGTCGATGTTAGCATCCTTCGCAGTCCAAAGTGAGCCAGCCATAATGCGCATCTGTATCTCTCTGCAGGTGTCATTATCGGCGATCCCAATAAGCCCAAATACACGAATTCGCTTCGATTTTATCACCGTCGATCGAAACTCGTGGTGTCGATTATCTTCTCGATTATGACGAACCCAATCCTACCAGTTTCAGTCTTAAGCCTGATGTACGTTTCCGTGATCGTCTGAAAGTTGCCACGATAAGAACGTCGTTGGCAGAGCCAGAAAGTTTGACGGATTTCCTGAAGATCATACCACTCGTGTAAATCCCCACTCTTCGAATCAAACCATCCAATGAAATGTTAAAGAGCAAACACGACAGTCCATCAAAAACAAAAACAAAAACGAACACTATCTCCGGCAAACTTGTTGCAAATGAGTATTCTATCAGGAAAGCTAAAAATATTTGCGTATAATGCCTGATTTTCAAACCAGAACACCAGGTTCGGAACTGAATCTACAGGTACAACTATAACTTTTCCAGATTATGCAAAGAAAGATAGGATATTCATTCAACCATGTTCATTTAGTTTTAGTTTTGGTTTTAAGATTTCAACAGATATTATTAGATAATCTGGGATGTTCTAGGTCGTCCAAATTGTCCTGAAGTTCGGAACTTAGGATCTACAGTTTTTACATGTATTCAACCGACATTATGATGAAATCTGGGACGCCGCAACTCTCCCCGAAATTCAAAGAGACGCAAGAGTGCCGCTGAAACTCGGACGACACACATCACCCGTTCTAAGCTGATCTGAAATCGATGAATTTCTGCAAGCCTTGTGGAATCGCGTAAATCTGGTCCCTATTGGTAATGATAATAGGAAAGTTCTCACCAAATTCTGCAGATGCGTTCAGTTTCCTACATGCCTACATGCGGTATACTTCTTCAGATACGATGTTGATCTCGTATATTCGATACTTCTTTCCGAGTTCTTTTTTTTCTGGTATGATTAGTTTTAAGTCCCGTTCTTGAGTTAAGGAGGTTATCTGGAGAATCTTTACCGACTTTCGGATTATCTACAGGGAGGCACACTGGAAGCAGTAACAAACAACGCCGATCGGCTCAGAGAAGTGGAGTAGATCCTCCTAACTTTGCTGTAATTATGCGGTTGGTTAGCGTAGCATGTATCCAATTGGATATGCACATGTCAAAACCATATTTTTCCATAGCTTTGCTCATGGAACTGTGGGATGCGTTGTCAAATGCACCCTCAATATCCAGAAACGCTGCAAGACAGATTTCTTAAGCGTCAAAAGATGTCTCTGTTTTTGAAATCAACGTATGAAGTTGCTGTTTCTGTTGACTTTCAAGCTTGGCAGGCAAACTAGGATTTGTCCAGTGGTCTTCTGTTCAAATATAATGATTTGATCATTTTAGAATGACTTCATGATTCCATCATTTTTAGAATGACAGATGTTAAAATAATTGATCTCACGTTTCCCAGCCTTGGGTATCAATATGACCCGGACTTCTCGCCATTTGTTAGGAATATAACCTAGTATCATACTGGCCCTAAACATCTCTGTCAGAAGAGGAACAGTGATATCCTTGCTTTTTGTAACAGCACCGGATAGATCCCACCTGGTCCTGGAGACTTAAAGGTCTTTGAGAGTCCACTGCCCAGTTAACCCTCGACTTCGTAAATATAGCACTGGCTATTTCTTGAGCTCTATCTTCTCTCATTGAACTAGATTGAGCTGTAGTGAAGTCCGGTGCGTTATCAGAAGTCATTAGGATTGAGCCTGGAAAGTGTGTATCCATCATGATACTGAGTGAGTCCTGAGAATCGATTGTGAACTGTCCGTTTTTAGTTTTTTAACTGCCGAGTCCATTAGAGTGATCTTTTGAAAGGGCTTTGTGAAGTCTAGCTACAATAGGCAAACTTTCGACTGGTTCACATGTAAGCTTCCAATCCCTTCTTTTAGATTTTCATAATTGTATTCTGTTAGACTTTTTTTGTATTCATTGTAGCTTTGGCTTTGCTGGAAAGCTTTCTAGTTAATTTTCTAAGTTTTTCAAGCTTTTTGTTCCACCAAGCTGCATCCGTACTTGAGGTTTTTCGTCTCAGTGGACAGCTTTCTTTAAAAGCTGCTATAATATTAGTAATAGCTGTTCCAAGCTGCTCAGCGGAAGAAATGCTATCCACCTGCATGAAATGATCGTTCAAAAGTTTGGAATGCCATTTTTCTATCATATCTGATAATTCAGAGCTACAAACTTCTTGTCCAATTGAGGTAACAAACGTTGGATCGTTTCCTTGATTACAGATATTGACCTTATGTGACATTAAATATTCAAACAAACACTAACCTCTATCGTTGATGTTCCTGCTACCCCAAATCGTATGGTGAGCATTTGCATCACACCGTATTATAAGTTGTTTGTTCCTCAATTTACAGTGTTGAACCAGCGCAGCAACTTCTATTGGAGGAGCTTCAACGTTGTCTCCTGGGAAGAAGGCCGAAGCAAAGATGATTTCGGGATTTACCCGAGTCGTTGGAACCTCCAATTGTATTACCACGACGTCTCTGCTGATGAATTCTGTAACAGGAATAAGTTTAACATTTTCCCGAATAAGAATTGCTACTCTTGATGCAGTTTGCGTGCTACCATAAAAAAGCTTACATTTTTGTGTAGAGATTCCTAATATCCTATTATTTTTGAACCAACGCTCTTGAAGAAGAGCCACGTCGAAGTTTTTCGTGTATGAACCTTCTGCATAGGACACTGCTTGCTCCCTTGGCGTGGTGAAGGTTGACCTGAATAAATTTGATTTTATTCTGCATTTTGTTGGATTCCATTTTTCAGGGGCATTTGACTATCCCTCTGATTGGAATGGTTTCCAATTACTTGTGTGCCTGCCTGTATTCTGTGCATTCGAAGCCGAGACCTCATATGCCTTTAGAACGACCAGCATTACTTTCCAAATTTCCAGTGCTTGATAAAGGGCGTGACTTAGGAATATATACTCAGGAAAGAAAGGATATTGGACTTGTCTGACCCTGAGTTCTGTTTACCTTTAGCACCACTGGCGCTCCTGGTATTGCCCGCTAGGTCCGAGAAACTCCTTTTACCATTCTGTCCAGAGCTGTCATTCTTCCCTTCATTGGAGACTCCTGTTTTAGAGTCTACAGCTTTGGATTTTGATGAACTTTTGGACTTTTTAATGGATATTTGTCCAAATTTGTAGTTGATGTGCATATCCCGTCTTCATCAACACTCCATCGACCGTGAATGCCCACTCAATGTGCAAATCCTTGATCACTGAACGATTTAGTATTCTCCATGCATCGGTGCAGAGGTTATCGTTTTGGCTTTCGATAGGTGCTCTAATGGTGTTGTTGTCTTATTTTACACTCTTTGGGAAGACTGTAACAAGGATGTCTGTCTTTGGAATGTTGTTCTCATCAACGGCTCCGCGTCTTTCCACGGAACTAGGGTAGGAACTAGCTTTATCAACCATTCGGATGTAGATGTTTATCGAGACAGTTGATAATCATATATCTTGTTTTGTAAATGCAATTAGCAAAATTTGGCTTTAATTGCTCTTTGCGCTGAAGTATTACGGCCTTAAAGATTGCCTCGTCAACAAGATTCTGCTGCTTTGTCCTTAGCTGAACGACAGGATAGTTTTTTGGGAGTATTCCCACTTTAACACGGCTATATTGCTGTAAGAAGGTTGGGTGGTTTTTTCACGATTTCCAACACTCTCTTGGCTCTTGAGAACCCCGTTTTAACGTTGTCTTTAGCCTTACCGGAATCCTCGATTCGCTTAGGATAAGGTTTACCGTCGCTGGATCTGCTAAGATCCATGGCATTGTTAGGTATTTTTACCGGATCGACAGAGGGAGGCTTCGCTTGAGCCATTTCACGGGCTTCTAGTTTATTAAAGCCACGCTGAATTAGCTTCTTCATGCGTCTCCTCGTCGCTCCATTCATTTTAATCGGTCTTTTGTTCAGTGTAACCGCTTGGTGCTCCACTGAAGAGTTATCCGTCGGATTAGTGTCACTTACTACTTGACGAATGTCCTTCATGGTGACATTAAGGCCGTCATCTTCATCGCTCATCACTTCATCAAGGGCATCATGCTCTACGGTGTTGAGAATAGACGACGAACATGAAGCAACGTCTTCCAGCGACTTGCTCTGAAGGTTGTCGTCATTCAAGTTTCCATCAATCTCCATGCCGATGGAATTTTGATCGTTGCGTACATCAGCTGAATTGGGCGATTCCAACTCGATGAACGAACAGGTTTTTTTTTTTTTGTTGGGGCGTAGAACCACTGTGTCCACTGAGTTGAACTTTTGTGATATACCCCTGTTTACTATACTAATTCGCATCTAAAAGCTAGATCACCATTTGTCAAGTGACCAGCCTAAGACGCGTCTCCCAGTCAGGCAAAATTGAGTTTAAAAAACCCACCACCTTTCCAGGATTTGCAGTCCAAATTTCTATAGGTTGCATATAGCCACTGTACAGAAATTTAAGTCTGCTCTTGTACACAGCATCACAACTGCAAAGCAGATGTTCCGAGGATTCACGTTCCATGTTACAGAAACGACAGATATCATTCTGAACCTGGCCAATGTTTTTCAAATGATATCTACTCGGGCAATGTCCGGTTACTAGGCCAGTATAGGTACAAAGAACTCTCTTATTGAGCTCCAGAAGCTTTTTACTAATTGTAACATTTGGAATTATAAACCTTTTCGCTTGAGAACACTTTGTGGTGACCAACCAATTGGTCATCACCCTTTGCTCTTCCCAAGATTTTAATTCCATTTTTATGGCACAGTATGATATACCGCAGAATGGTTCTGGGTCAATAAACTGTGCATTTGAACCTTGTTTAGCAAGCTCGTCTGCCCTTTCATTGCCTTCAATGCCACAGTGTCCCGGAACCCAGAATAAATTTACCGAGTTTTCTTGGCACACCTTTCTACCCCAGATTTCTACCCCAGGGCCGAAGATTCCTGCTTTCGTTTTTGTTCCAATTGTTGAGCCATCTGTGAAGAATTTTATTGAGCCATGACGAACAGTGGGACCTCCGACTTCCCTATCTATACGTGACGTTTCACATATCTTGTAATCGTCCATTCATATACATCACTGGCCCATTTTGAAAGCTTTGTGAAATGCTCAGGTGACCGACTAAGTCACCAGACATGAAAGTTTTCAACCGTTTAAGTCTAAGCATAGTCTTTTCCGCTTCTAGTTGCACGTATTCGTGCAAAGGCAGCAGATTTAGAATTGCATTCAACGCATTTGATGGAGTGCTGCGCATCGCTCCTGTTATAGCAATGGACACTAGCCGTTGAAGTTTTGTAAGCTTTTTCTGTGCAGTAGCCTCTTTTGTTTTTGGCCACCACACAAGAGAAGCATATGATAGTTTTGGACGTATTATCGATGTATAAATCCACACTATCATTTTTGGTCTTAGACCCCATTTTCTGTCAAATGTTTTTGAGCAAATCCAGAAAGCACTGGTTGCTTTACCGATCACAAACTCAAGATGCCCATTCCAGTTCAGTTTGGCATCCAGTATCACTCCTAAGTATTTAACCTGTTCACTAAGATGGATCTTTAATCCTCCTAGCTGAAACGCTTTTAGACTAAACTTCCTTTTCCTAGTGAAAGGTACAATTACTACTTTTGCTGGATTAATGCTAAGGCCCTCCTTGATACATCAACACTGGGTAAATTTTAGGGCCCATTGCATTTTTTCTGAAATGATGTTGTCAAATTTTCCCCTCACTATAATGACTATATCGTCTGCAAAACCTACAACCTTGAAACCTTTTTCCTCTAAGCTTCTTAGAAGCTCGTCTTCAACTAAGGACCACAGTGGACCACACTAAGGACAAGTGGTAAGAGGACTCCTCCTTGGGGACAACCTTTCGTTGCCCGTATTGTAATAGACGAACTTCCCAGCTCTGAAGTGATTTCTCTTTTTGCAAGCATGGTATGAACCCAGTTAATTATGTGCATGTCAAAGTTCCTTTTCTTCATGGCACGAGCCATAGATGAATAGGAAGCGTTGTCGAAAGCTCCTTCAATATCTAAGAAAGAACAAAGTGCTATTTCTTTTACCGATAGAGCTTTTTCTACCTTTGAAACCACACTCTGCAGTGCCGTAACTGTTGACTTACCAAAATGTTAAGCAAACTGGAACTCAGATAGTGGATACTTGTTCATGTAATTTGAATTGATATAATCATTCAACACTTTTTCCATAGTCTTTAATAGGACTTATGAAAGACTAATGGGTCTGTATGATTTAGGATGCGCCTTGTCTCGCTTTCCTACTTTAGGTATGAAGATAACTTTTACTTGCGTCCATGAAGCTGGAATATGGTTGAGTTTTAAACTTGCCTCCATTAATGGCGAGATCAACACTGCTTCGCCGTTTTGAAGTAATGCTGGAAATATCCCGTCCATTAAATTAGTCACCTAAACGACATATCTGAAATACTGTGAATGACATTTTTAATAAACTATCAACCGAATTTCCTAATCGCCTAGACACCCTTCTAACTTGCCTTCAAACAGGACAAACAGGAAATTATAAAATTATCTTTGAACGTCACCGAGAATTTAGATTGAGATCATTGAGACGCTGCTGAAATTTCTGCCTTCCGCTAAACGATCACGTGGAGATTCGTAGCACGTAGCTTTACAAAAACAGTCATGGCTGCAGGGTAGAACTTGGCGCGCAAAAGATCTCTCACATGCACACTCACTAAAATGACAGCGCTGATTACCTCCTCCCACTACACGACGATTTCACGGCCCACGGACGGACGACCAATGTTCCGACTGTTGCCTGCCTGAGTGCGTGCAAGCGGGGGTGTTGCATCGGAATGCATCATCGCAGTCGCATGCGCAGTTGAAAACAACTTTTTTGTGTTTTCTGTTTTGCTTTGAATTTTAATAGCCTTTGTGACTGTTGTGACTTTGCGTCGGGTTTTCCACCCTTCTGATCAATCGGGACTGGGGGAACTGAGCCATTGTTTTGATTCTTTGGTCAGTAACTTAAGGAGCGTATTACTGTTTATATTGGAATTTAATTAAACATCCATAACGAAGAGTTAAATTTCGTTTCTTCAACGAATGGCGATCATTTTGTTAGGATGACGACACACGCGATTATGTCGGTCATCGCCATGAGCGACAGCGTGATGATCACATTGGCGCTTTCTGCGAAAAAAAAAGCTAGTCAGTTAAAACGAAAACCTGCTCAGTGCCGAATGTGGTAAGCGGTCGTGGCGAACATGTTCGAACCAGTTTAACTTTCGGACATGTCAACTCGGTGAGCAAATTAAACGTCAGGTTTTGCGCCAACCTCTCGTGCCTTGGCTTAACCCTTAGCAACAATCGACGATATGAGGTTTCCAAAGAAAGCCGTACGCTATGGAATGCACTGTGTAAACACCAACTGCGTAGGTACTCGTCGTCTCACGGGTTCGTAGCCAAGATGAAAAGGGAGAAACTGGTTGAAAAACCAACAGAAAACCTCCAAGTTGGTACCACTCTTTCCAGTGTGGTTATTATTAAACTTCCCACTGTCTGACAGACAGATCGTCCCGGCCCTGGTAGTCTTAACACCCGGTAATGTCTCCAGCAACGACATCGTAGTCTGCTCATCTAAAAATAATCCATTCTCTTTTACGTGCAACCGAAACTATCGTCTTGTGCGTACTTTGCATCTGCAACAAATTTGGCTGCCAGTCTGCTCGTCGGGAATGCATTCGCGCGGATGCCCTCATTTCATCATTCCTATACATACGCGAAACGTAAAATGATGTTCAAATGAATATTAAGCGTACACTTTGCGGCGCGCAGACGGCTGGAACAAAAAAAACGGCATTATTTATATGTTATACAAAACGAAAATCGTCCAAGAGGTTCTACGGTTCAGCGAACCGCTACACCGCAAACTTCCTCTGCGTGCGTTTGGTTGCATTATGATATGAACAAGCGAAATGGTCACTCTTTAATGTATTCGAACATGTTTGAGTACAAGCATGGGACGGCAAATGCTGGTCTTTTTTATCACTTCAGCTAACTCGAGGGGAAAGAAATTTACAGATAAAAATTATTTGTTGGTACCCCTGACACAAATGAATACAAATGAAGAGACTTTCATATGAGTCAATTGTGGACTCCTACAAACAACAGAGCCCCCGTGTTTGTTTTCTTTTTATGGTGGTGTTACTTTTTTTTTCACACGGAAATTTTCTCAACAACTGGAGAACATCATTTTCATGTTAAAATTTAAGAAATAGTTGATTCCTTTTTTGTGGAAACATTAAACAAACAGACTCTTTAAATTGATTGTAGACTACTCCGTGAACTAACTGTAACTGTAACTTTCTTCTTTTGTGTGAGCTTTTTTAATCTGCACTGTGGTCAAAAATGGTTACAGTATCTTCATAGCGACAATATTGAATGTATACGTTAAATCCGAATGTCGAATGAATTACGTTCAAAATACTAAGAAATACTAAGAAAATAGCGTGTAATTGCAAATGTGAGCATGTCTCACACTCTGGAAGATTCGTTTGTGATTGTATCATCTTGAGAACTCGAGTGAAGCTTCGGTAGCAATCAAATTACTTGACCTTGTGAACAGCATTCGGTTAAAATTTGAGGTGCCGGTGTGTTGTCCGTCAAACTTTGAATTTTTTTTTACTGTGGCATATGGGCAAGGTTGCTGGTTTCTTATTTCTAAAAGCTCAGCTGCCAAAAGTGTTCCACACTGCGACCAAATTGTTGGAGTACATCTTACGCTTCAGGTTGGCCCAGAAATTCTCGATGGGACGCAGCTGAGGGACGTTGGGCGGGTTCGCCTCTTGGGTACCAATTCGACAATCAGCCGCTCCACCTTCTCAACGATCGCTTCGAGTAGTGGATCGACGCCAGATCCGGCCAGAAAACCGCGTCTTCGCGCTTATGGTATTTCTTGATGAACGAAGCAACTTCCGGCAGGCATTCCGTACTAGAAATTTCCCCGTTCACGGTCAGTCCGGAGCGAAAGAAGAGCGGCTTTAACATCCCCTTCTCGCTGATTGTCAGCCACAGCAGCACCTTATTGGGGAACTTGGTGTGTGAAATGAACTTCACCTCGGAGCTCACTTCCTTCGCGGGAGAAGTAAATACGAAGTGCCTTGCCAGTCGTTGCCATCCAGTTGCCATCACCACCGCTACGTCGCGATTCGCCGGCAAAATCGAGTTGACCATCTTATTCAGCCGCTGCCGCTGCGTCATTGCCTGCAGCTCCGAAACCAGTGGATGCGACTTCCGCTTCCTGACATGTATATTCATGTTCGACAGGTACTATTTTTCTCTGTTTGGCCTGTTGAACCGACCTCGCGGCCAAGCGCACGCAGCGATGTAGCCACTTTTCCCTCGGTCTTCCTCTTCAGCATCCTTTGGAGCTTCTTGTCGCCGTCAGGGTCATCGACCGTCCGGAACCGGGCTTTCTTTCGATGCTCTGATTGATGTCTAATAGTGCCAAGATGTTTAAGATGCCGGAACGAGCGTATCCGGCGTCCACAAAGTGCCGCACGATATCCGCTTTTGACGCGGTGGGGTGCCGTTCTTTGCACGCGCACACTTCTGAACGGAGTTGCTTCACTGTTTTTGCCATCACGGTTAGAGTTAGACTGATAGAGCTGTCATATTGTGTCTGCTGACTCACGTGTTGCTATGATTGATGCTGCATGGGTAGTTTTGTCAGTGCGGGTGAAGGTAAACCCATAAGAAATCGGCAATTTTTATCCATTTTTTTAATGCAAACGTGGCTGGCAGACTCTTCAACGTGACTTACCCTTGACATTAACAAAATTTAGTAAAAGTAGATATGGGGAAAATCATCGAAAAGTATGAATAAACGGGTTTAGTTCATGGTTTTAGTTAGTTATCTATAGAGGGCGTTTTAAGTTCCGGTAAGTGTAAGATTCCTACAGGATTTTTAAAAAAATAAAACAGGTTTTGATTGTAGAAAGGTTGACAACGTTATGAGTTTATTCAAATCTAATTCATCCAAGCCTAATGATGCCTTTGCTTCACAGAAAAAAATAATTAATTTTAATAGGCGCGTAAAATTTCCCCTCGTGTAATTCCAAGTCAAAGGAGCGTAAACAACGATATTGTTTGCAATCTTTCATACAACAGGCTAGATTCAGGTGTTATCTGCCTTAAATTTACATGAAATATCCCATTATTTTCTGCCAAATCTAGCATTCCCTTTATGTGCATTAGATAACGCAGAAAATGTAGTGTTTCTTTTTATCTGTGTTGGCTAGCTTGATCGGGGGAAGAGGCTTGGTGAAACCCTCTACTGCTTGATCGTTGGTGATCACATACTGTAGATCGACCATGTCCTGCTGTAGTGCGTCATGAACGAAGTGGTGCGGTATATCCACAAGTTTCGTCCTAGGATTATACGAACCATTCCTGGCGATACTGATAGCAGATTGATTATCGCACAATATTGTTATCTTCTGCTCTTCGCATATAGGTTGCCGCAAATTCCATAGCCACAACGCTTCTTGGATGGTCCTCATTAGCGCCGTCGGATGCTTTTTCACGCTCCATGAAATAGCTCCTCCTTGCAGAACAAAGACACATCCGGTTGTTGATTTTCTTGTATCGGGGTCTCCTCCCCAATCTGCATCGGTATAGCCAACCACTTGTGAGTTTCCGTCCTTTTTGTACACCAGCCGGTTACCAGCAGTCCCTTTGAGGTACCGTAAGATTCGTTTGACTGCATCTCAGCACCTTCCTCCCTGATTGCTGCAATACTGGCTGACTGCGTTTACTGCAAAGGGAATATCTTGTCGAGTTGCATGGGCCGAATAAAGCAAGCTTCCAACCGCTTCTTTGTAGGGCATCTTGGTCATTTCCACCTATTCCTTTGTCGACGTCGGACACATTGACTTGTTCAATCGCTCGCTTGGATCGAATGGTGTAGATACAGGATGGCAATTCTTCATCTGGTACTTCTCCAACAGCTCCTCCACATATTTCTCCTGGCCCAACGTTAGTTCTCCACGTTCCATGTAAGGCGAGATTCGAAGAACAAGACAGAACATTCCTCCCCGAGCGGCTGGATGATGTCGTCAACATAAATTGTAACGAACAACATCTTTCCTCCGAATAGCTTGAAATACAGGCACGTATCTGTTTTCGACTGCTCCAGACCAAATTCTCGTAGGGCCGCATCCAGCTGTCTGGAACGACTACTACGAGCACCCCTTCACAATTAGATGGGCATTGTACCGCTCAACACGTCCGTCTGGAACCGATTCTCTTCGAATATAAGCTTCAAGACACAGTTATCAAACGTGCGATTTACGAAAAAGATCTAGGTGTTATTCTGGATTCTCAGTTGACGTACAAGCTTCATATCTCGTACATCGTGGACAAGGCGTCAAGAGCTCTAGGCTTTATTTTTCGGCTGGCTAAAGACTTCTCCATTATTTCCTGTTTGAAGTCCCTTTTTTGCTCCTTGGTGCGATCGATTCTGTCGTCCGGAATCCGAGATATATATAGCAAATAGATTCGAATCTGTTCGCCGCAGGTTTTTACGTTTCGCTTTGAGTAGGTTGCTTTGGAGAGACCCGTTTCGCATGCCGATTACGAGAGTCGTTGTCAATTGTTCGATCTTGCACCGCTTCGGTTTCGTCGTGACACATACAAGGCTCTCTTTGTTGCAGACATTTTACAAGGCCGAATCGATTGCAGCGCCATCCTGGAGCAGATTTATATAAACGTTAAACCAAGGGCATTGCGCAATCGCGTATTGCTGAGGATGCCAATTCGCAGCAACAAATATAGCATGAACGGCGCGATCGGAGGACTGCAGCGAGTTTTGAATAGAGTCTCGACAATGTTCGACTACCATGTCCCTCGGCAAACTCTGCGCAGATGCTTCACTTCATTTTTTTTTTTTGGGATGAAGACCATTATGAACAAGTGTGTTTTTATAACCAGTTCCTTTTTTATGGCTCAATTGCGTTAGCTTTACGGAGCCATAAGCAATGTTTGTGGGTTACACAAAAAAAAACTATTTCTTAAAGCAACTAGAGTTCTTCTTCTTTCTTGGAGGCGATTTTGTGACACCTTCTTCTTGTTCTTTTGCAATTCTAGCAGTCTCTTTTTGTTTACCGATTCCCGTTGACATGAATGCGGCGAACTGTAACAACGCGCGATCGCGGGTATCCATCTCCTTCGATTCGGCGTTGCTGATTTCGGTATCCACCGGCATAATGACAGATTCCTCCATTATATTTTCCGGCACACCTGGCGTTTCCAATTCGTTCTCGCCGTCAGCTTCTGATCCTACGTTGCCTGTGCCTCCGGTTACTGCAGATCCGTACGTTTGCTTCAATCTACTGCTTTGTTCCTTTTCTTGCCGACGCACTTTCGGCTGACTCTGCACATTCCGCTTGGGACAAGAAGCCATCAGGTATCCCACTTCTTTGCAGATGAAGCATTTGTCCTTGTTGCCCTCGTTATAAATGTTTTCCTTCCGGATGGCGAAATGCAGCGATGACGGGATTTCCTGCTTCACGCCCATGTACGCACCACGCAGGGAGAAAGGAGATTCGTATATTCGCAAATAGCAGATGTGATCCTGGGTTTGCGACATGTGTACTTTAACCTTTTTTTCATTCCCATAATGGAATACCAGCTCGTCAGAGTTGGCGGTCAGCGCGTGCATCATCGACCGCTCAGACTTGAACATGACGAGAAGGGACTTTTCATCTGCTATCCTATATGCAGATTCAATTTCATCAAGTTCCGCATCCAAGCCTTTGACGAAATTTACCACTTCCGCTCCATTGCCGAAGGTAAATCGCATAGTATTTTTCAACTCGCAAATTGCTGTAACAACAAAAGGGACCGTGTTGATGAAAAAGAACAATGCAAACAGATTGAAAAATGCCGTAGAGAAGAAGGCTGTCGCGCGAATAAACAAAACTCAACCGTACCAATCGAAAGCAGAAAGAGAACTGAACAAGTGTGTTGTGGTTTGATATTTAAGTTTAAGTTTATTCTACACGTCATATTTTTAATACTACCATTGGGATCTTAAAGGGTAGCCTGTTGGTGCTGACCAAATAAATAAATAATTGAAGAAATAAATAAAATCAGTGTTACGCTTACACAAATCCACGTTGGGTTTTAAGTGACATGAGTAGTTGAGGAAGTAAAGCTAAAATGAGGTTAAACGTAGTAGTTTCTGAAGCTGCAATTGATAATAACTTTCTGGCTATTGTGGGAACTGTGTGAAATTGGGCAGTATCGTCATTATCGACGATTTTCTGCTTTTTTTTAACATCAACTCCTTCGCTTAGACAGTTCGAAAAACTATTTTTTACGAGCGCTATCTACGACGTTTAACCTCACTTTAACATTACCTCGACTCCTTTTAGTAGTATAGAACATAGAATTCGACCGTCATTTATGTTAGCATAAATTGTGTAAATCAAGCTACATGTCGGTTTGTCGATGGTTTTTCATCTTAGCTTGATTGTTGCAAAACAATGCCATTTATCATTTCTACAATAGAATCTATAGTAAATTGTTATATCAACAATAGAATAAGGAGGTTGTTGTGTATCTTAAGAATCAGAAAATATCACTTTTTTCTGAATAAATTTGAGATAGTAACTATTAATTTTATTGTTTCACAATTGTAGAGAATACTACCCGAATGAAACATTCTCATAGATTTACAATCGAATGTATTTTAACCATACAATAGAATCTATAATATGTACAATTAATAGTATTGTTCACAACGATAAGATGACAATAAGAATTATTGTTACCAATATAGAATTTTATGTAAATTGAGACATCGACAATAGATTCCAAACAAATTTGAGTCAATAAGTATTCACACTTAGAAAATTTTACAGTATTCGGTAATTTTTTACCGAACTTTCAACAGCTGAACAGTTCGGTAATCCGATTTAAAGGATTTCGGTAAAATTTGACAAGTTCCGGTAATTTTTTTGCAGGAATACTGTAAAATTTCACCGAAATCCGGTAAATCAGATTACCGAACGTTCAGCTGTTGAAAGTTCAGTAAAAAATTACCGAACACTGTAAAATTTTCTAAGTGTGTTAGTTGTATTGTTTCTCAATTGTTGAAAATCCTAGCATATAGAGTGAACTGTAAGTCTATTGTAATGACAATATGCATTTTTCATTTATCTAATTCATGAACAATAAGATTCATGGTCGGGAATAGATTTTAATGTTATTTTATATTATTTTATTGTAATTGTATGGTAATTTTTATCCGGGCAGCATATGGGATGTACGGTAGATCTATTGTAATTTCAGTGGCGTCTCGTCCATATGTGCACCTCGTGCACTGCACAGTCTAAAATTGTATATTTCAAGTATTATCAAATTCATCGATTTAATACTCCGTTTATACTCGCAGACTGGGCATTTCAAATGGTGCACCAGATCCTGTGTATACCACACGTGGATCGTTTTTTGATGTTTTTTTTCCCTATAACTTGATTGCCGATGAGTGTCTGTTTTGTGCACTTTGTGGTCTGCACAGAGTAGTTTTACTCACTGGCTAGTTGCAATTTTATTCTGTTGTTTCGGGACATTGACAAGGTACTTTTTGTGGCATATCATAAGAGACTCGGCAAAGGAGGAACTATGGAGCAAGATATTGTTATCCAAATTGACGTCCGGGCTCGAAAGAAAGAGCACAACCGGTTAATTTTCTTACGAGACGCCACTGTGTAATTTCAATGTGCATTTTTGATGTCTTATACATGAACAGTAAAATTCATGATCGGAAATAAATTGTGTTGTCAATGTATATTATTTCAAATTTTGTGATTGTTTATTTGAAGTAGAAATCAACAGACCAAGGAACATATTTAATTGTAATTGTTTAGTTAATTTTATTTAAGATACCTAAAATAATACCTTTTTGCTCATTCCTATCAAGTTTTTAGAATAAAAATTACATTGATTCTAATTTGTAGTTGTTTTATTCATAAAACGCATTGATTCGTCTCTTGAACAAGAAAAATAAATTAGATTTAAATTTGAATACCTTACTATTTTGATTTGTTTACATTTGGCACTCGTGTGCCGAAATGATCGCACTCGTGTTCCGAACATGATCACATGTTCGACAAAATTGATTTTCTCCATACGCGACCTTTTAAGACCTATGAGAATGGCTTTTGCTTTGTTTACTAATTATACGAATAATTATAAAAATCACTAGGAACATCAACGTCCAAGCCCACAATAAAAAAAAAAAAAAAAAGTAACTAAATCACGGCAACACTGGCGCTGACCGAACCAATCGCGATTTCCTGTTTTATCTGTTAAAAATGGCTGCCACTCTACACTCTGAGCTCATAGCAGTCGGGTCGCACGCTGAGTGGAATTCCACAGACGGATGTCTTCTTTTTCCTATTTCCCCACCCCTTGTGCTAAATATTGCAAGAGCTTCACTTACCTTGAAAGCGTGATTTTCACGTTCTGGTCCTAGTGCAGACGACGAGACACGAAATGGGAATCCATTTTTACACTGCTCGACGATGAGACGTTGAAATTTCGAGGGTAATTTGGAAAAACAAATATTCCACACTTTCGACAGCAAGAAAAAAAACACTCACGATCACACAACAGCACTCGCGTACACTTCTTTTTCTCAACTGTGAACGACCCAAGCAACGAACGACGTTCAGTCGATGTGGGCAAAAGCTCGCTAAAGTTTTTGTTTTGTTCGTTGAGTGACCGGTGAGTGACTTGTCATTGAATTGGCTGCGTTCGTTAGCTAGGCCCTCGCAGTGAGGGTGGCTCTGAATAAACAAATATGAAGACGATAAATTTTCTAATATTCAGTTTTTTTTCATAAATTTGGCAACGACGATTTTTCAAAAGATCGAATTTGTATTATACAAAGATTCAAACCTCGATTTCTCAAAGCTATACCCTCACACAACACAATTGTTGGGGGATGATTAGCCTTGCAAATACGAAGCAGAACCAGAATATAGATAATTCTGCGCTTTCTATATTTTTTTAAGCAAATCTTATTTCTAACGAATGGGCAATTCACTTTTTTTTTACTTAATTGTTTATTTTTGAGCTCAAGTGCCATGGGCATAACGGAGCCGAGTTGTTTCTATTTTTTACAACGATAACTTAGTAACTATGTGAGTTTTGGAAAGCCGAATAACGCGCGGCTAGGTCGAGGTTAGGGTTGACTATAATTCGGGTAGGAATGGGGAAGTTGCTTTCAAGGCAGATGCGGTATTGTTGCTGTTGGTCCGGCTTAAATGTAGCGTTGCATTTACCTGTGACGATACAATCGAAGTGGAATTACGGGGGAGGGGAGGTAATTCACTCAATTATTGTCCAACTAAGATATTTCGAAGTTCTGCAAAGTTTAAGAAAACATATCAGCGGAATTGCTAGCATGTTATAAAACTTTTATTTACATGATCTTGAATGCTCTCTTGCAAGCGTTTGAAGCTTCAACTCATTCTACTTTTTTCTTCACTTCATTTACAGACTCTTACAGCCATACCAACTCATTCTACTTCCTGTTCCAATGTTGTTTATTTTTAAACTTTCCACCTTTACCACCAAATTTCCCGTGCTGCTTATGATGCTTATTCTTATTTCCATTCTGTTGCTGCTCTGCCCCATCAGCTGACTGCGCAGTTTGATTGCCGCCATACTTAAGCTTATTGTGGAACTTTCTCGGATTAATGCCGAACGCTCGAAGTCGACTGTCGGTAACATTCGTCGTTGCTAGATTCGACTCGAAATGGCTCTTCTGCTTGTGATCCTTGTTGAACTTCTTAAGCTTCTTCTTCGAGTGTGGCTTACTTTCTTCCGAAACAGTTTGTTCAGCTTCTTCTCGTTTACGTTTCTTTGATTTTTTGTTTTCTTCTACAGATGTGTCCTCTACTGTTTCAACAGGCTTGGCGTCTTCCAACTGTTCAGCGTTTTGGGTATTCTTGATTTTTTTCTTGGATTTCTTATTTTGTGCAGCTTCTTCTGTTACTTGGGCACTTTCTTCCGTAACATCCGATTTCTCATCCGTTGTTGAACTTGGTTCCACCACTGGCTTCTTCTTCCTTTTCTTTTTCTTCTTTTTATCTTCTGTTGGGACGATTTCAGGTTTCTCCTCCGAATCCTGGTCGTCTAACTTGGTTATCGTGTTGACTTTCCTCTGTTTGATTTCATCTTCTTCATCGCTAAAATGGGAACGTTTGGAGATCGAATTATTCCTTCTATCAAACACTAAATTATAATATACAACATTACCTCTTATCTTCCTGTTGAGTAAACAAACTTGGAAGGATTTTCATTTTGAGTTCTTCGTTTTTCGCCTTCCGTTTGTAGACTTCGATTTCACTTAGTTCGGAGTACTTCGGTCGAATTTGAACGGTCTTTTTCACGCTTGCCCATCGATTCAGCTCCCGGGTATTGGCCATCAAAATCTGAAATAAGATTGATTTTGGTATTATGTATAGTTTTGAAATTAAACAGAGAAATTAGATTATGAGATTAATTGATATTTCCTACCAACCAATGAAGAATTTCTACATTTTTATCAATCAAAACAAGTGTCGATAACTCCGAATATCACGTATGATGTTGTGCTTGATTATTTTCATAAACTTGTCTTCAATTAAAAATCAGGCCGTTTTCAGCGGTGTTCTATTATTTTGGTCTAGTTTTACAGCAGTTCCAAAAATATGGAGGTCTATAGTTTTGGAACTATTATAAAAAAATATATCAATTATTTTCCATTTTCATCGCCTTAGTTCCAAATTTCGTATGATGACGTCCATGTGTGTGTTTTGTTTTGGCACTCCGCCTGCTTCGTTTGCATGTGGTTGGTGTTTATTCAGCTCGTTTGATATTTCGAAATAATTCCAAAAAGTTTCCGAGATTCACGAGTCAAAAGGTGCTGGGTGAATATTAAGAAGAACTATTGGTTCCAGAAAGTGACGGTTATTCCGAGAGTCGATGTGACATTCGTCACTTGGTGAAGTGAGAAAAGTCACCTGCAGTGATGTGACTCTTCATTTTATTTACCCAGCAGAGTAACGTCACTGCAGGTGACTTTTCTCACCTCACCAGGAGACAAACCTTACTTCGAGTCTCACTAACCGTCATGTGGATGATTTCCGTCTTGATGAATCATTCAAAAATTGAAATTAATTTCCACGGAAATTTCCTTTTTAGAAGGAAGCTCTCATATACGTAACTGTGATGTTTTAGTGGATAAGAGTACGGCACTAGCTGACATAAAATATTGGTAATGAGCTGGGTAATCTGTGACTCTAGTTCAATTCTATTTTAATAACGATTTCGGGCCTGAATAAAGCACTCCAACCGGTTGAAAACGCTGACCGGTTGAAACTCCATTGTCAAATAGCTCTTCCAGCACAGCCGTTAGTTCCGACTTTTAACTGTGTCTATATTTATTTCTGTTTTGGAACTACGAATTTCGAACACCCACAGGTTTCCTACGACAGACTTTCTACAAGCCCCAATGCAACCCCAATGTGTACTTATTTCAATTTACCCCAAGGTGTGCAAACTTGTGGTGTTAGTTGAAATACTTGGAAAAATCTTATTTGTAGCTAAGATTTTCTACAGCATCTCTCTTGCTAGCCTTCATATGCTTTAGTGCACAAAATTCATTATATGGAAATACAACTTTTTGAGGGTGACTCAAGCAACGTGTAAAAAATATTTGTTAGCAATGTTAAAAATAAACAAAGCTGTGAAAGCACATTTGGCTTGTTTTAACCACATGTCCTAGCAGTTACAATATTTGTTTACGTAGCTAGTATACTTTAAAAAATAATCATAGAGATGGATTTCTTCCCCTATAAGTTGTCCCTGCCTTTTCAACTTACCCTTAATGATCGCAAGACTTTAGCCATGTTCACATAACTTCATCAATCATCCAAAAAACAACTTCATAGCATAGTTCGTAGAAATTCGCCAAACTTCGTAGAGCTGCTGCAAAGTTCACAGATTTTTAACAAAGTTTGAACTTATCTATTTCTCAAAATATCAGTTCAGTTCAAATAGCTTCAGTGTCCCCACCAATGCCAGCAGAACTCTAGAATGTTTCAAAAAAAAGCGAGCGAGTTATACGCCATTTTTTCAGCTGCCTGAACAAATTTAGAACGGTTCCAAATTCGGCACAATGACAGTTTTATTTTTTTACATCGAAACTGTTCGAAAATGAACTTTGGAATTGTCAAAAGTTAGAATAGACCACGACCGCTGAAAGTTGACGAACCAGCCAAAAGCTACTCTGAGCATTTCCAGCCAGAAACGCTAAAAAATATATTGATTTTGTCCCGACAGTTTCCGGTTTTAATAAAATATTGTCCACATGTACACACTTAGAAAACTTTACAGTATTCGGTAATTTTTTACCGAACTTTCAACAGCTGAACAGTTCGGAAATCCGATGTAACGGATTTCGGTAAAATTTGACAAGTTCCGGTAATTTTTTTGCCGGAATACTTTAAAATTTCACCGAAATCCGGTAAATCAGATTACCGAACGTTCAGCTGAAAAATGAAAAATTACCGAACACTGTAAAATTTTCTAAGTGTGTAAGTTTATAACCAGGATAACATTTTTAATTAAAAAAACCGAATATTTCCTGGACTAATAAGGGCTTCCTATAAGGGCTTATGTTAAATATGTTTTTTTTAAATCATAACATGTAAACAATTACTCTAATCAAAATGTCATCTCAGAAGAAGTTGTAGGTCATTAAGTGTTCTTTAAGGAAAAAAATAGACTGAAACTAAAAAAAGTAAATTCATGCTAAAAAAACATAAAACATTGATTTTTTGGAGCCGCTTTTCGAATTTTCATTTTTTTTCACATCCACTGAGTTGAACTTTTATGGTATACCCCTGTTTACTATTCTAATTTGCATCTTAAAGCTAGATCACCATTTGTCAAGTGACCAGCCTAAGACGCGCGTCTCCCAGTCAGGCAAAATTGAATTTATAAAACCCACCAACGCATTTTCTACCCTGGCTTTCTTAAAGATTTTATCAGCCAAGTCATTTGCAGCGATTTTCGCTCTAACAGACATTTGAGATGTCCTTGTAGAACTTCTTTCACCTTCAAGTGATCCATCTCTGATTGGATCTACACTCAAAACTGATTCAGGAAAATGTGTTTCCATCATCAACTTTAACGTTTCACTAGGAGTTTTTGTAAAAACTCCATCCTCATTTTTCAGATTCCCAAGTTCAATCGTATGATCCTTTGCAAGAGCCCTCAGAAGTCTTGCGACTTCCGGACTATTGCTTATGTTTTTACACGTTAGAACCCAGGATCTTCGTTTAGATTTTCTTATTTCTTTATTGTACTCAGTAAGAACACTCCTACAGGGGTTCCAATCTGAGGTTCTTTTCGCTTAATTAAACAACCTACGCAGACGTTCCAACTTAGAGTTCTAGCACGGAACATCCCTGTTAGAGAACGATTCCTTCATAGGACAACTAATATTGAAATAATTTAAAATCGTATCATTTACCCTTTGGAAAAATGATTCCAATTTCTGAACTGAATCAATCTTTCCACCCTTTGTAAATAACTACGAATTTAAATATTGTGCATATTGATCCCAGTTTGTTTTCCTCGAATTTCAAAATGTAGTAGTTAACCGATTTCCACCACTCCATTCGAACACAATGTGTCTATGAACTGACAATGACGTTTCCTCAGAGACTTTCCACTTTGAAATACGTTCATAAATTGTACTATTGCACAATGTCAAGTCCAAGACTTCTTGTCTGATGCATTTGAAAAGGTATGTTCGTTTCCCTTATTGCATATGTCTATTTTATTTGATGAGAGATTTTCCAATAAGCACTCCCCTCGACTGTTCATATCCGTACTATGCATGATGTGCGTTGGCATCACAACCAATTATGAATGACTTATTATTTGCTCTGCAGTACTTGACAAATGAGTCAATCTCAGGAGGAGGGACCTCAGGAGCATCACCCGGAAAATAGGCTGAAGCCACTATGACTTCAGTTTTTCCTCTGGTGGTAGGCACCTCAACCATGACCCGTTTGGAGAATTCTGTAATGGGATAGCAATTGAGTTTTATCAACAAAACAGTAGTTTTGATCAACCATAGAACAGACAGTTCGTGCGTACCATGGCTCTTGAATTAGTACCACGCCCAGCCCCTCTTTTATAAACATCTGACACATGACAGCAGATGCTCCTTTTGCATGTTGGAGGTTCACCTACTTAGTTGGTTTCATTTCTAAGGGTGGCACGCTCTTTCTTGCTTGTGCGGGAAGCGATAGACTCATCGATGTGTTTAATGGCTAGAGCAATAAGCTCGGCATTTACGTATGGAGTAAAATACCCAGTTACACCGTTTAGCCAGGTTGCTGTAATTTGATAACTGCATCCAAGAGACAAATCTCCTTGCTTGTAGCTGCATTTTGTAAACTTAGATTTTACGTCATGTCTTTGCTCGTCTACTTTTTGTAGAGGAGCTTCTTGCAGAGCATCGAACTGCACTGTCAAGAACAATACTTAGGAGACCCAATGAGTCTTTGAAAATTTGACTACTGCTTTTCAAATCTATCAACTGCCTTCTAACGCATCAAACCTACCTCTTCCACGGTCAACCCGAAATCATTCGGAACCGTTTCCACGTATCTAAACCGACATGGCGTATTTCCAATCATGTCCTCGTAATCGAGCTTGTAGTACTCGTCGATGTACTCTCCGTAGGTCTTCTCATCTTCCGGATCGAACAGTGGCTTCTCCTTCTTCAACACTTCCGCAAACTTGGACAACTTTCTGCCCTTCTTGTTCTTCTTGCTACCGCTTGCCTCCAGCAATTCTTCCTCAAGGTCTTTTTTGTCTTTCTTCTTCTTCTTCTCATTGTCCTCGTAGTCTGCGTCCATAACAAAGTCATCGTCCTCGCAGTACGGTCCATCGTCATTCGCTTGCTGTTCGTCGGAATCAATCTTCTCGCGGTCATAATTCTCAATGCCCATTTCTTCGTCTAAATCTGGAAACTCCGGCTTCTGGTCCCCTTCATCGATCCCATAGTAGTTGTCATCAAACATCCGTTGCATCCGCCGGTCGTGCTCTTGCGGATCGAAATCCGATTCCAAGTCTTCCTCATTAAGCGTCATGTTGTCCGTCGCTGCAATTTCCTTCAACTTCTGAATTCGGTCTTTGATTTCCTGCAATTTCATCGCCTTTAACTCTTCCAACTCCCGTTTTTGCTGCTCCTTTTCCCGTTGCTTCCGCTCTTTAGCACCTGTCTCTGCTCTTTTCTCTTATTGCGCTCGATACGAACTGATTCTTCTACATTCCTAGGATACCGTTTGATGTACTCCGCATCCGGTTCCTCAAATCGGAAGTTATACTGCCTTTCGTATTCCTCCTGTTTTTCCAGTTCTTCTTCATCCTCTGACGTGGCCACTATGTCATCGTAAGATGGAACTTCCCCGGAATTATCAACGAATCTTTTATTCAGTATGTAATCCTTCAAAAATGCGTCCTCCTTGGATAGCGACTTACTGCTCCAGAATTCCTTCAAGGGTTCCAATGGCTTGACCTCCTCCGAAGGAGCTTTTTAGATTTTTATCCGCCAACCAAGTCAAATAATCCGCTTGCTCCCGTTCCGTCTCCTCTTTGCTTTTACTCCTTTCCTTCAGCAAACCTCCCTTTGCTTCTTCCTCTTCGTCCTCATCCGTATCAATTTCGCTAAGCGCTCGCCTGATCTCGTCCTTGATTTGTTCTTGCTGCTGCACCAACGAAGGCGATTCCGGTCTTGGTTGTTGCCGGGGATTCTCATCTTCATCCTCATATACACCACCCTTCTCCAGTATCACCTTTCTCTCGTAGTCCTTCAGGGTCATCGGTTTTTCCTTTTTCTTCCGTTTCTCCAGCGCTACTTCTTCCACCGGTTTAACATTCTCGAAGAATGACGGTTTTTCCTCATACTTTGCCTGATCACGCCGCTTCAAGTAAGCCAAGGTTCGGAAAAATTCCTTATCAAAATCAGGATCGACCACTTCGTCGTCTGTCGTTTCGTCCTCGCTTGATGATGATTCATAATCGGACCCCAAGTTTTTCACTAGAAAAAACAATGCTCGTCATGACAATTTTCGTGTATAATAAACTTCAAACATTCTCACATTGTCCCAATACCTCCTTCTTGCGAAATTCATCGTAATGTTTAGCGTAACTTTTGTTAGTTTTAAACTCGATATCCTCCTTTTCCTCCTCTTGGTCCGACTCGTGGAACAATGGAATCTTACCCATGGTATTTGTATTTTCTTATTTACGAGAAAACTCAACAGAAAATCAAGAAACTTTTAGATTAAATTATCTTAACTTTTGAAGCACATGTTGATGTTTGCTATGCGGTTTGCTACTGCCAGCATAAAAATCGTAAACAAACGTGGCTCGCCCGAAACGTCAAAAAGTGAGTTACTCCCGTAAGCTTCCCGGGAATAAAAGCTTCGGTAGCTCATTTTGGCTGCGGTATAAAGAAATTGAAATAATCTCGCGTGAATCCTGTCATACACTGAAACTTTTTCAAGTCTTCAATATTGAATAAGTGAAGTATATGCATTTTGATTTTAAGTGGGTTCCCGAAAAAAATTCTAATTTACAATAAAATATTTTGAAAATATAGCGTAGTACACACTTAGAAAATAAAATCGAACTCAGTTGAATTTTAACCTGCTGAACGCTCTGTTGTCTGTTCGATACAAATTGAAACAACCGAGTTCTCGTTAAAGTTTTACCAACAATCAATATGCAACTAGCGATGTGAAATTAGTTCACTGTTGTAGAACCCCTTGGTCCAAAGTACACCTTGAAGCCAGCACCTTGCTTTACATATTTACGCCTTTGTTTTGATTTGCTGTGTTATTTTTACAGAATATTTGAGAGTGTGTTCGTGCAATAACCGAATATCAGTTAACTTAATTATTACCGAACGCTGTCACACAAACCGAATTTCAAGCTGGGGAAGGTCCATTAATAACGTCACGCAATCCAAAAAAAATTGAAGGTCCATACACACAACGTGAAAAGGGGGGGGGGGGGCTTATAGAAAGTCACTTTTTACGTGACATAATTAATGAACGTTCCCTTGCAGTTACGGAATTCGGTTCTTTATGGCAGAGCTGGAATTTTGGTTGAAATAGCTTCGAATTTCATAGTAATAAAACCGGTATTTTCAGTTATATTGTTGATTGATGAAAACAATCCTCATATGTTACTTAATGTGCATCCTTCTGTTATAGTTTCTCGGTATTTTTTTCCCATTTTCACCTGATAAAAAACACAGTACGGAGAATTTTTGCAAACAGATATTCTTCGTGCACACATGAGTTAAACTGGCTGACGATTTTTCAGGCATTGTCGAGTCAGCTAAAATTATCGAGTTTTTCGATAGACATAGCCGTCGTGGAATTGGCTTGAAGAGAAGTGTTTGACGTTTAAGAATATTCAGCGAATGCTCGGTTCAGTTTACCGAATTTTCGTGTACCGATTTATTGAATATCCCTACTTTACCGTACTGTTCGGTTAATCTTTAATTTTTATCTATCAAATATATTATATAGTAACCAAACCTCGGGTTTGACTCTCAGAATACACCTAAAAACAGTATATATAAACGATTTATTCGGTTTGTTGTTGATAACCGGTGTGGTTCGGTAGAAAATTGAACCGAGTTAGGTGTTATTTTCTAAGTGTCTATCTATAGTATGTAACTATATTAGGGTTATGACTGGAACAGACATACAACGTACAGCGTTGTACTCCTTTGGTCTAGTACTTGTTTTTATGTACTGGATTAAAGTATCTGACAGTTCGTACAACGGTCATCGTTGTATGTCTGTCATACGCATTATTCGAAATGAGTTTTAAACATAAGCAAAACTAAGATTGTTTTTAATTATTGAATCCAAGTATATTCAAACCAAGGGGTGAGTCGCTAAGAACAGTGTGCCAGGCACGCCGTAGTAGAAAACCTGACACCATAACGGAACACGTGTGGCACTCTGTGGCACACTTTTGACATTTGTACTTGTAAGAGATATAAACTGACAACCCTGGATAATTGACGTTATAAACTGTTGTGGTGTTGTTTTAATTTGTTTGTTTTGTCACGAAACAGAAATAAGTATTTGAAGAAAATTAATCATAAGTGAACATTAGAGCTTCCAGTTTTGAGGCAAAAGATTGAGTGAAAAAATGGATGAGGTAAGTGATCAAATTAATAGGTCGTGAAATGATACCACTACGAAGCTTCAATTAAATGAACATTTTTGGAGCAAATTGGAGGCGGAATATGGAGCCCGAGGGGCGAATCATTACATATATAACTGAATCGAAAATGTGTATGCATTTGGAAAAAATGCAGTGAAAAGTACACCAGCGCATTCAATGCGCTAAAAACTGCACGAATAAATCAAATGCGCTCAAAAATGTGCAATGAATGCGTACTAGTGCATCAATGTGTTGAAAAATGTTCTAAAAATGCCTCAATGCACTTCTTAATACGTGAGACTGAATCGAAAATGCATGAGTGATTCGCCCCTCGATGGAGCCATCAGACCTAAATCAGGAATATTGTGAAAAAGCAAAACCTCCGCAGCAAAACCTCCTGGGTCTGCTTATCATCGAGAGGATCCAAGTAATTGAAGAAGACGATCATGATTGAGAACCCTCGTGAAGAAGTTGCAACTTGTGGAACTTCGTTAGACGATTTAAGCAGGAAACACAGATAAATTTTGATTCCTAAGCGGAGAAGTATGTAACTCCTGGATCTCACCAATATCACGTGCAAATGTATAAAGTTTTTCTCAATGTTACATCCGCCACCTCCTTCAGCACCGCGTTCTTCATGAGCCGATTATGCTGCCTTTTGCTCAATAGTAAATGTATTTAAGATTAAATCATAATTTTATCTCACATTAACTTTCATTCGCCAGAGGTATTGAGGATTGGGTTTTTGATGCCCTATTTGCCAAACGGATGAGCAAATATCGAGGTTGTCGTTTTTGTTGGATGAGTGAGGAAACAGTGGCACATTTACAGCTTGACCAGGCATAGCGATAATATTCATTTCCAAATGAGAGAATGTTAATCAAGGAAATGACGTCAAACATATGCGGACAGTTGAAAATGTTGAAATTTTGAAAATATTTGTCAAAGCTTCTAGTCGAGCCGGGAAAATCAACATCCAAAGAAAATAGATAAATCGATCATAAATGTACATAAGCTTCTTGAGCTTTATTTTTATACATCCATCACTGAAAGTTGCTGTCTCATCACAAAATTATCGAAAACGCGAATTCCGCAACAAAAATCTTGATCGAAAACCAAACCGGATGAAAAAATTTTGCAAAGCAAATCAAAACAGTCGCCTGATTGCCAGGCGTAGCCAGAACATAACGATTGAACTGTCCAATTACTGTGGCACATTTGGGCACCCATTGGCACTAGGATCGAAACATCGTATCGCTTAGAGGCATACTAAAAAAATGGGCACAAGAGATATTGATTCAAACCTAACGCTAGCTCTAAAAGTCCTATTCGTGCAAATTCCTATAGGTGAATGCAGTGTCCAGTGGTTGCAGCTATTATGTGCTGCGTCCACACCTGCTGTTCTGATGTCCGTCTTCAAGTGCTGATGGTGTCGGTGTCCGATGATTACGTTTGCAGGTTCACTGCTCCATGTTTGCATGTGATGAAGGGTGTCGATATTCTAGTGAATTTGTTGTTAACTTACACAATTAACAGTATTGTTCACAACGATAAGATGACAATAGGAGTTATTGCATCCACAATAGAAAATAATGTAAATTGAGAATTCGACAAAGGAGGTTGGAATGTATACTATAGAATTTACTATTAATTGTATTGTTGAAGATTTCAGCGAATGCGGCTGGATATGGAGTGAATAATAGATCTATTGTAATGACAATAAGCATATTACAATTATCTTGAGCGTGAACTTTCTATAAGATTCGTGGTCAAAAATAGATTTTAATATGTTTTTAAAATATTTTGTTGTAATTGTTTGACTATTTTTTCTGGGATACCTCCCAATTTGCAATAAATGTTGAAATCAAAAATCGCATAGCCGTCAAACATTTATTTTCGAACAGCACAAACTGCAAAATGATGACATGAAAATAGGAATGGTAGACCTAGATGCCATACTTATATCGAGATCTTCTAGCGTGAGGTGATTTTGCTCATATCCCAGTTTTGAAGAAACCGCAGCTTTTAGAGTGTGCATCGGCAACGAACGATGTATTAACTCAGAAGAGCAAACAGAACATGAAAGCCAAACAAACTACTCAAATAACGAAGACAAGGAAAACTTGTAAACGGGACACTGACAAACTACATAACAAAAAGACGATACGCCACCCCACAAAACAGGGGACATGGACAGGGCTGAGAGAGGGTAGAGCAAACTTCAAAATGTAACACTTTTGATGCACTTAAACCAGCGTCTCTATGGACGACATGCTCCATGCCTGGTGGTCAAATGCTTTAAAATGAGTTAAGGTATATCATTCTAACGCACAATTACATAATAATACAATAACTTCTTATTTATGAATTTAATACAATAACTTCTTATTTAACTGCTTCGGAAGACTCTCAAAGTACATGAATGACACACAAACGGACTGAACTACAAAAGACTGAAGAAATTATGAGACGCCTTCCCACATAAAGAAAAAACTGTTTGCTATATAGTCAAAACTACATTTCAAATTTAAGATATAATATCACATTTTATGTTATTGGTATCGAGTAGTTCAATCTCATTTTCACCATTCAACCTCTACATTAACACATATTGTTAATGTTTGCAATATTGTCATTGAAAGGTTTTTTATTATCTGCACTCGGTCTAGATTATATAACAATTTTTTGGCATAGAGTACAGCTAAACTTTTGTTCGTGAAAATTGGCATTTTTATGAGTAACCTAACTTAACCGCCTATTCAGAATATTGTTATTTGGCCTTTTACCATCTGATATATTATTAAAACTATATAGGCGATGGTTAATTTATAGTTGTCAACTATAAGGTTAAATGTCGAAACAGTAACGGAAACTGTCATCAACAAATAGGTCCAGGAATGGTTTGTGATTATGCGGGTTGTTAAACTTCTAAACGTAACAATGGCTAACGAAATGACAAAAATAAATTTTGAAGAAACAGACTGAAATGATTCAAAATTCAAAAACGTGGCTCCTTCCGATCCATTTGCAAAAGGCGTGTTGGGTGTACGGTTGGAAAAATTATTCGAAAGGATTTGCGTAACGAAATCATCAAAAGCCTGGCGTAGAGGTTTCTACTCGTATTCAAAGTCCCGTCAGTAGACTTTCAATCAAAAAAAATTCAAAGAACAGGCTAATTAATGAAGGAGGAGATTACAATACTTCCTATATGGTTGTTCACGCCTGATCATGCATACTGAAACGAAAAAGAAAATTACAAAATGCAAAACATGTGAATACAAACAAATATTTGACATACTTACCATAATAGAACACTTACCTTAACACATATTGTAAACCACATACTCGCAATAGAACTCACTCTCAATCACACACAACACCTCTCATACTCGATCATCTCTACAGTATGTAGCTAACAGGAGAAATAAATTTCAGTTCGTAAGTGACCAGCAAAACGATTAAACGCTTTTTTTGCCAGTCCGAAAATAATTCCCCTATCGCGTCGTACCTTTGCTTGACCCATTGAACATAACATTATCGGTGTGACTTGCCCCGCGAAAAGGCAAGTAGTTCCCGAACAATGGTCTATTTATGACAATTACGTTTCAGTCGGTTCAAATGAATTACGCCAAACATAACTAAGCAATACATACTTTAAGTCAATCCAAATATTCATTGTTCAACATCAGAGAAGAAAATATTTGATTTTCAAATTTAAATTTTAACCCTGAAACCAATGAATGCCATATTTTGAAGTACAGCTCATTTAAAACGAAAGAAATATTACAATGGATAAAAACCTATGGCTATGCCAATGACATTATGTGAAATGGTTGTTATATCAATTGACCACTTGGATTCTATATTATTTCAAGAGTGTTATGCCAAATGATCATTGTGTCAAATAGCATTATGCCAAATGACCACTTAGCTCAAGTTATTGTTATGCCAAATGACTTTATGCTAAACGACATTATGCCAAACGACATTATGCCAAACGACGTTATGCTATATGGGCTTTCCCCGGGTTTAAATATAGGGATAGGGACAAAATGGATATAACCTAGGATATAACCTGTCCTCCCTAATAAATTCCGTACACACTTAGGAAAATTTACAGTATTCAGTAATTTTTTACCGAACTTTCAACAGCTGAACGTTCGGTAATCCGATTTACCGGATTTCGGTGAATTTTTATAGTATTCCGGTAAAAAAACTACCGGAACTTGTCAAATTTTACCGAAATCCGGTAAATCGGATTACCGAACTGTTCAGCTGTTGAAAGTTCGGTAAAAAATTACCGAATACTGTACAATTTTCTAAGTGTGTATGGTTATTTTTCTTACCGACCTATTTGGGGTATCATCCAAATCATTAAAGAAATGGTTGGAGGATTTGTGATATCGTTCGGCTAGGATAATTTTTTATTAGGGCTGCTCTGCGTTTTAGACAGCACTTGATACCACCTCTCAAGTATCTGAAAACCTTTTGTGGGTTAGCTTGTACATTGAACAATATATTCTATTGAAAATGCAATTTCAGCCACGCTCTTCACAGAAGAGAAATCGATGAAGAAACTCGAGTATCGAATAATAGGCCATTCACAAATCTTACGCGCGAATTTTAGATCGCTATTTTCCGGTGATAGCTTTTATTTCCCGGTGGGAGGCTCCTCTCCAGAAGTAAATGCTGTCAGGTTATGATCAGATAAGCTGTCACTCCTAATGCTGTCGTCAAAAAATATAAACAAAAGGACTCGACAGTCGATTCATTTTAAGTGAGTTTATATTCTTCGTACTAAGTCTTAAATATTGCTGTTAAAAACTATGTCTGAAGCGGTAACGGAGACTACTGACAAGGAGTTAGCCTCCACAGTGGAAAACCTTTCGCTAGAGCCACAGAAGTTAGAAAAACAGGAGACTAAAAAGAGTAAGTTTTGTTTCAAAATAATTACAATAAAACATGACAAACATGTCAGAAGCGCTAAACCCAAAACTAAGAAACAAATGTGCAGATCCCTATTATACCAACCTACAATTTCTGTGAACTTACGGCATACTCTAATTGAGTAGAGTTTGCTTTACTAGTTAACGAGATCCGATAGTTAAAATAGTTGGATTGAGCTGTTTTTGGTGAAAAAAAAATCTAATTCAAGGGATTTTAAACTATCCACGTTTGGTTTGTTACTGAAATTAATCATTCAAATATTTATTTTAGTTGATATTATGCTGCATGCAACCGGCAGCGCTCCAATACTAAAACAAAAAAAATGGACCGTTGATCAGGAAAAACCCATTAGCGCGATTATCAAATTTATTCACAAGTATTTAAAACTCGAACCTGGAGAAAAACTAGTAAGCATTTTCCTGTAAAATGAGCATATCGTTTTTATTGAGACTTAATGTTTCATTTCAGTTTTTATACATAAACCAAACATTTGCTCCTTCGCCGGATCAAATCATCAAGAACCTGTACGATTGCTACGGAGCGAATGGGAAATTAGTGCTGCACTACGCCAAGAGTCAAGCATGGGGATAAATCATGCATGCCTAAGGATTTAACTCTATGCTGCTTCTTGCTACTTTGAACATTCTCATTCTAAGTCATTTGATGTAAGACATTTATTCAATCGCCGCGTCACAAATATACCAGGACAAAAGTTTACAGCTTTCAAAACGGCTCATTCAATGTACAGAAAGAAATCGCCTTATACTCAAACTAACATTAAATTTTCTCTCAAATGAGTAAAGCTAACAATTAATTTAAGGAGCTCAATTTATTCAATAACTGTTTTCAACACGCGATTCTACAACACCTTCGAATTAATTCCCTGCAATTAATCACCTCTGATCGATTCAAGAT
Organism: Aedes japonicus; assembly: GCA_034211315.2. Taxonomy (NCBI): domain Eukaryota; kingdom Metazoa; phylum Arthropoda; class Insecta; order Diptera; family Culicidae; genus Aedes; species Aedes japonicus. The sequence goes on from JASCZW010005318.1 coordinate 198,401, forward strand.
GATCGGCCGCTTCCTTCGCCACCCGATGGTACTTGCCGATGGCCGGGCGGTAGTAGAAAGACTGATAATCGCTCCTTTCAGCCATCTTTTCACGAATCTTGGCCTCCAGAGCCAGCATCTGGGACTTCTCGTTCTCCTCATACAGGTGGTGCAGCATTTTTTCATAGTCCTGCTGCGGATTATTTAGCATGTACCGAGCGATGAAGCGAGTAATCGGGTGCTTGTGGTATTCCCAGTATTTCGGTTCGTAGTCCTCCGGCGTTTCCGTCAACTGAGCTGGACCAATGAAAACGTTCGCATAGAAGACGATGGCCAAAGCCGGAATAGCCCCAATCATCACGTACATATGGAACATATCCTTGAACTTGTGCCACTGAAACCGGGTTGGGGTGATGGTGAACATCTTTGGACCATGTCCGCCGGACATCGAGCGGCTCTGCACGAGTGCTGAAAAAGGTTTGTTTGTTATTGTCGTCAACTACTCGTTTAGTTGCATAACACAGTCGCTTCAGGAAAGATTAAATTTTAGCCGGTTTTGCATACCTAAAAGTAAAATCTTTGGATTGATAACGAAACATATAGCTGGACTTACCATTTTTGACCGCGGTGAGAAGCACCGGATTCCGGACCGGGGATTTAAACTGGGCAGAAACCTGAGCGGTACGGACAAGTGAGCTCCAGATCGCCATTTTCGTGCTCTGATTCTGTGCGAGGTGATTTTGACGTTAAGTATCGTCAAACGTAAATGTCATACAGGGTTGTGCGATGAAGAATTCATGCGAAATTTTTCAATAAGACTTAAGGCCAGTATCGACCTAATAAGTAGAGGTTACGGAATTTTGTTCAATATTACCATGCGGAATTTTTAAAATAGATCATTGCACCGAATCTATTAACCTCATTTTTTTGACAGTTCAGGGAGCTTGATTACAAGGTGTTAGAATTTGAACCGCTCAAACGAAAGTGTTCATTGGCTTTTTCCGATTTTCGTATTGAATACTTGTGTATTTACGAATTTCAACAGCTGAACAGTTCGGTAATCCAATTTAACGAGCTTCGGTAAAATTTGACAAGTTCCGGTAATTTTTTACCGGAATACTGTAAATATCACCGAAACCCGGTAAATTCGATTACCGAACGTTCAGTTGTTGAAAGTTCGGTAAAAAATTACCGAATACCAAATTTTCTAAGTGTGTACGATTGATTCAGGAACGACGTAGCAGTGGTGTCTGTTTTCTGGTAAGTTTAATCAACCGTAATAATTTCTGAGCACAAAATCTCAAACTGTTCTTACCGAAAATATTCTAAGTCCATGTAAATAAGCTCCCTGAATTGTCAAAACTGCATTGATGACGCCATCGTGCAATGATCTATTGATCTGCATGTAACGAAATGTCACCTTCACTTACGGAATAATCGAGCGGAACATTTTTCTGAAAGTAAAAGTGACAGCTGCCATTAGTTTGCGTGGGAACCTAACCAATTTCAACTTTATTTTTCGTTCCTTAGGCCAATTTCGACCTAAAAAGTAAAGAGGTTACGGATTTTTGTGTAATATTACCGGATTTTGACAATTGATCTGCATTGAACGAAATGTCACCTGCACTTACGGAATAATCGAGCGGAACATTATTTCGAAAGTAAAAGTGACAGCTCCCATTAGTTTACATGGAAACCTTACAAATTACAATTTTATTTTTCGATCTTTAGGCCAGTATCGACCTAAAAAGTAAGAGGTTAAGGAATTTTGTTCAATATTACCAAGCGGAATTTTTACAATTGATCTTCATGGAACGAAATGTCACCTTCACTTACGGAATAATTGAGCGGAACATTTTTCCGAAAGTAAAAGTGACAGCTCCCATTAGTTTGCGTGGAAACCTTACAAATGCCAATTTTATGTTTCGTTCTTTTCAGGTGGATACTGCTGCAGACATTTCTTTTCGATTCTTTACTTTTCCGTTTCAGTAAACGGTATTTAACATGGGTTTGGGATAGGAAAAGAAATTTATTTCGAACACGATACCGACCTTTTACAGGTGGGATACTGCTGCAAACATTTCCTTTCGATTCTTCACGTTTCCGTTTCAGTGAACGGAATTAAACATGGGTTTGAGATAGAAAAAGAAAAACACGAAAAACATGATACCGACCTATAATTAAGAAAAGTAAATATAGTGGGATTAGGTCATAATCGCGATTAGGTCATAATGCGGATAGCGATTTTCTTGTAGCCAAGACCTCTATCAACCGACCGTCAAAAGATGCATTATTTGTAAACAATGCTGGCGTTCATACCCATAGAAACAAACGTCAGACAGGCCTAAGGGAACGTGCATTAATTATGACACGCAAAAAGTAAGTTTTTATAACGCGCGCCCCCCCACCCCACGCTTGTCACGTTTTTTGTATGGACCTTAAAATTCTTTTTTGCATGGATCGTCACGTTTTCCAAAACACCCTCCCCCCCCCCTTTTTTTTGTTGGGGCGTAGAACCACTGCGTCCACTGAGTTGAACTTTTATGGTATACCCCTGTTTACTATTCTAATTCGCATCTTAAAGCTAGATCACCATTTGTCAAGTGACCAACCTAAGACGCGTCTCCCAGTTAGGCAAAATTGAGTTTATAAAACCCACCATCTTCCCAGGATTTGCAGTCCAAATTTCTTTAGGTTGCATATAGCCACTGTACAGAAATTTAAGTCTGCTCTTGTACACAGCATCACAACTGCAAAGCAGATGTTCCGAGGTTTCACGTTCCATGTTACAGAAACGACAGATATCATTCTGAACCTGGCCAATGTTTTTCAAATGATATCTACTCGGGCAATGTCCGGTTACTAGGCCAGTATAGGTACAAAGAACTCTCTTATTGAGCTCCAGAAGCTTTTTACTAATTGTAACATTTGGAATTATAAACCTTTTCGCTTGAGAACACTTTGTGGTGACCAACCAATTGGTCATCACCCTTTGCTCCTCCCAAGATTTGAATTCAATTTTTATTGCACAGTATGATATACCGCAGAATTGTTCTGAGCCAATAAACTGTGCATTTGAACCTTGTTTAGCAAGAACGTCTGCCCTTTCATTGCCTTTAATGCCACAGTGTCCCGGAACCCAGAATAAATTTACCGAGTTCTCTTGGCACACCTTTCGCAATGAAAGAATGCGTTCCCAGACCAGTTTGGATGTACATTTATAATTACTTAACGCTTTGAGTGCCACTTGGCTGTCTGTAAAAATACAAATATTTGCATATCTATATTTTCTCTTCAGACAAACGTTAACACATTTTATTATAGCAAAAATCTCCACTTGGAAAACCGTTGGATAGTTTCCCATCGCCACTGAGATTTCTACCCCAGGGCCGAAGATTCCTGCTCCCGTTTTTGTTCCAATTTTTGAGCCATCTGTGAAGAATTTTATTGAGCCATGACGAACAGTGGGACCTCCAACTTCCCAATCTATACGTGACGTTTCACATATCTTGTAATGGATGTCATGGTTTTCCACAGGTTTCATCCAGTCTCCATGCATATACATCACTGGCCCATTTTGAAAGCTTTGTGAAATGCTCAGGTGACTGGCTAAGTCACCAGACATGAAAGTTTTCAACCGTTTAGCATACTCTTTTCCGCTTTTAGTTGCACGTATTCATGCAAAAGCAGCAGATTTAAAATTGCATTCAACGCATTTGATGGAGTGCTGCGCATCGCTCCCGTTATAGCAATGGATACTAGCCGTTGAAGTTTTGCAAGCTTTTTCTGTACAGTAGCCTCTTTTGTTTTTGGCCACCACACAAGAGAAGCATACGATACTTTTGGACGTATTATGAATGTATAAATCCACATTATCATGTTTGGTCTTAGACCCCATTTTCAGTTTGGCATCCAGTATCACTCCTAAGTATTTAACTTGTTCACTAAGATGGATCTTTAATCCTCCTAGCTGAAACGCTTTTAGACTAAACTTCCTTTTCCTAGTTGTCGTAAACGTTTTCTCCACTGGTTAAAACTCAACCTTACTCTCCAAAGATAGTTTACTGAATCAAGATATAGTGTGCTTATGCTTGGCTCGAAAGTGCCTATACGCCAGGTAGGGATGGCAGACGACTTGTCTCTTCGTGCTGGTGAAATTGCTTCCATCAGTACTAGTCAGATTTTCCCTAAGTTCAACATCCCACCAGCAAAGATTTATTACGACAAAACAAAGCCACCATGCCGGAATGTGTTCTCGAATATACCTGTTGCAATGAACCCATTGGTGGAGAAAATATTGGAGAATCTGGAGGCAGCAATACGATAACCACGGAGGACAAATAACACTTCCAGAAGAACTGGAAACACATCCGATTTCTTCCAGTCTGGAGTCATCAGCGCCCACATCTTCCTGGAATCTTTGACAAAGAGCCTCGATTAGACATCCAACACGGTTTGATGACCGATTTGTGTATCGCGTATTCCTCTAGTTTTCAATTTGCTAAAGTAAAGAAGCGATTAATTTTTCACGACTGGCATTGGCAACATCACTGTCAAAACTAAGCTTTACAAAAGGTAGAAATGTTCAATATCACAATATGAATCCAAATGTTCCAAAAGGAGATCGACCGAACATCGAGAATTTCAGAGGTATAACTTTGTTGTGTGCTTGTTCAAAGGTTTTCGAGATCATAATGAACGAGGTACTTTTGAACTCGTGTAAGAATTACATATCTACGGATCAGCATGGTTTCTTTCCCAAGAGATCAACCTCGACAAATCTCATACAGTTTGCCTCGTTTTGCATACGCAACATTGATGCTGGTGCACAGGTCGACACTGCTTACACTGATTTCAAATCTGCTTTTGATCGAGTTGACCATGGGATACTACTTGAACGCCTACGAAGAATTCGTATCTCTGCGGACCTGGTTTGAATCATACCTTAAAAAACGTAGGCTCACCGTTAAAATAGGATCTGAGTCTTCGAAAGCATTCTCAAACTCATCCGGCGTACCACAAGGGAGCAATCTTGGCCCTTTGTTATTCTCACTCTTCATTAACGAGCTTTCTACCGTACTACCATCTGGTTGCCGTGTGTTTTACGCTGATGACGTCAAAATCTTCCATCCAGGACTGCTATGCACTGCAACTGTTGTTAGATCGGTTCGCTGGTTGGTGCACCCGAAACATGCTGACGTTAAGCATCCACAAATGCAACATCATTTCGTTTCATCGCAAGCTCAATCCGATCACGCACAATTATGCAATGAACGGCCAGCCTCTCGAACGTGTTCATCAAGTTCGTGATCTTGGCGTCACTCTGGATTCGGCACTAACGTATCGATTGCATTACGACGATATTATCAGCAAAGCGAATCGACAGCTGGGTTTCATTTTTAAAATATCTAGTGAATTTAAAGACCCTCTCTGCCTTCGGTCTTTGTACTGTGCTCTGGTGCGGTCGATTTTGGAATCCAACTCTGTTGTTTGGTGCCCATATCAGGCCACATGGACAGCTAGGATCGAAGCAATTCAACGAAGATTCGTGAGATATGCCCTGCGTCGCCTACCGTGGCGTGACCCGTTGAACCTTCCACGATACGAAGATAGATGCAGATTGCTGGGACTACAGACATTGGACCATAGGCGAAATATTGCGCAAGCTGTTTTCGTTGCCAATACACTAACAGGTGGAATTGACTCACCGGAGCTATTAAGTCAGCTCAACCTCTACGCTCCTGAACGAATGCTTCGCCAGTGGGACGTCTTGCTGCTTGAACCCCGTAATTCATTATATGGACTTCATGACCCTATCCGCTTCATGTCAGATAGGTTCAACGTTGTGTATTTTCTATACGACTTTAACTGTACTTTGGCAACATTCAAGCATAGACTGTCAGAATGGCATACTAGGAGAAGGATATTTGATGAGGATAATTGATTGACGACGAGGACTGCTCCGAACTATGGATATTTCTAATTTTATACTTTGACTATACTCTACGTTTGTAATCCTGTTTATTTTAATTATGTTTACGAATGTGCAACTAAGCAATGTTTTGTATTGTATTGTATTGTTTTTTTACTGTATTGTTTTGCACAAGATATGGGGTTTTTACGCCAAATTAAAACGGCTTTTCCCCGTCATAAACAAATTCATTAAGACCACCTTAGGTCAGATGGAATATATATAATAAATCAATGTTCATAACTGCGATAAAGGTGGATTTTGTTTCACACGTCGTTGTTCTTGTACGCCTTTGAGCTTTCCTGATTACATTAGTTGATATATAATAATGAGCAAGTCACTGGACCCATAATCTCAATGTTCAATGTTCGAATCTAGGTTGATCCATATTTTTATTTTTTCAACATCATTATATTTCATAAGATAAACTTATGAAATTCATACTGATTTCTTATAGCAAAATATCATAATGCATTCCTATGAATATCGAAAGTTTATTTCGCTGAGAACATTGATACACGCAAAAAAAAAACCGCAGTAGCAACTACGATTTCGAGGGTTAAATTGTTGGTTAAATTGAGCGCAAACATCAACAATGAACATCTACTTTTAAGAATAAAATTTGGAGTCCGTGCCTATTTCGATATTTTATGCCTCACAGCCCTGCTTCCCAAACGTCAGAATACGTTTTTGTTTACTTTCAGTTTTGGAACGCAACACACAACTACACAGAACGCTACAAGTCGTCAGTCAGCGCTGAGCGAAAACTTGTTTTCATCGGTGGTTCTCGTTTGTGCTGCTTTGTACTGTGCTTAGCTCGGAGTTGGGCCTCTATCATCCACATTCATCGCCTGTGGGTAACCGTCCTTGCCCTCGCATCGCAACAACACCCCATCCAGTCAGTAGTGGTATCGTTCCGTTCCGTTCCGTTCATCGCTTCAAATGGCAACTACGCGTTCGATAGAGAAGACGTTTTTTGTGCTGCTGCTGTATTGCTGATTGTTCGTCGCGTTCAATAGTGTCCACGGTTGTTCCGGGGGTGAATAAAAGAAAAAGCTTCTATGCGCTACGACGGACAATGAGAGGTGGATAAAAGTTTTCCTAAGGAAATAAAAACTAGATTCTGGTGGCTAGAACGCAATAAGCGGAGTTATTATTTTTGATTTCGAAGTGAATTTTGACACCTGGTTTGCATACTCGAAGTTTACAATCTAAGACCGTGGAAAAACTGGATATAAGGTGTGTTCGATCGAGTGAAAAGGTATTTTAGCAATTTATGACCTTCGCCACCTACCCAACCGAATGGCGAAATTATAGTAAAATATACAACGCATACTCAATATTCGAAATCTGCTTCTATTAGGTGCCCTCTGCACTGCCGTATGAAAAAGTTAACTAGAGTAGTATGACTATTACCTGCCTGATTGGTAGTCGATGGGGGTGGCTTTCTCCCTGTAACCGTTCGTAGAGTATTGAGATTACATTTTCGATTTTATTGCTCCCATCTGTTCTAGCTTTGACCGTGTGTGAAACTTCGCCAGGAAACTGTCGTGAAAATAGTGAAATATTTTGCATGTTCCTCTTGTTAAGGGTGAAAATCTCAAGGGCGTAGCAATTTATTACCAGGGCTAAACGGTTCGTTGGTGACGAAAGCGAAAGTGCGTATCAACCTTCTGATGTTGGAAGGGTTCGGTGGAGTTTTATCGCAAACGGGCAGGAAGTAGTGAAAACGAATTAGTTTCATATAAAAGCTCGCGTTGTAAATTTGCATACCGCATATATGAAGCAAGAAAAGCCAGCATTTGCTGTGTGATAAGAGTGATAACGACGCAACGTGGCGCGGAGCAAATTGTTTGGTGAATAATTTCGCAGTGAAAAGAAGACATTATTTGCTGTTGGTCATCATCAGTAAGACGGCTGTTGCAAGCTGCCACAAGGACCATCTGAACTCGAAGGGAACGGCGAGGAGATAGGAGCTGATAGGAAGAAGCAACGAAACATAAACAATTTTTCGACATTTGCGCAAATAGACAAGCTCGCGGGAACAGGCAGCCACCGTACAATGGAGACATTTGAGCAGAAAAACAACATCAATCTGCCAGTAAAATTTCCAGGTGAGTGCAGTTCTTTTTGTTTCGCGTTACGTCTTTGTGCCGTACGGGTTGGATTGGTATTATCTCACTACTGTTTCGTAGGGAATTACCGATTTACCAGATGGGGGGAGATGTTGGCGAGAAAAATACAGGAATTATCATATTTATTGTTCTGCTAGGCGAGCAGCGCCAAGTTATGGCGTTGACTGCAGTTGTAATCTTTTGCCTTGTTCAGACCACGGAGAGGAAAAATGTCATTTGTAGTCGTATTTTGTATTTGTAACATCAACAGGCAACTTTGTCTCAATGGTGTGTGGATGAGATGAGGTGTAATAACGTGTCAAGAACACGAACAACACTAATATAATACTTTTTCAATCTTATTGCTAATGACATTACGGGACAGGGGTGCCATTGCGCAGCTCGGAACGAGAGTAAATCCACAATGGTGCAATCCGACAGATTTACAACAAACTCATTGAGATCAGAATTTCCAGTGAAATGGTTTCATTGTCCCTCTAGGTGTTAAACCTGACAGCATAGGTCTAATTGACGATTTGACGTGAATAATGAACATCTTGAAACGTGTACGATCTTCTTCAGAACGTAAATCAATTATCTAGCAATCAAAAATCCACTTCGAAACATAACCACCTCCGAGAGACATAATCTGTTAGTGACACGGCATAAACAGTAATGTGCGTGAAATATCAAGCGGACGCTCCCCATTCGTTACCGGGAGATTTTCCCCATTCGGTTCCAGCATCCATTATTAACAAGCAAGGCAATGCATTCTAAATATTCTATGAGATTTCTGTTCCGGGACTAACACAATCGGAAGGTGATAAATGAACACCTTTATCGCTGTTGACTTTTAAGTACATTCAGCATGGCGAAGAGTGCCCTCTATACACGTGTGACACGTGCTTCTGCCCTACTGGCGGCACAATTTCGTTTGATCATTATTATGCACTTTTATAGCGGCATTGCGTGGGCGGAATGAGGGTCTCATTCGTAGGAAGATTTATTATCAAGGTAGTATCACGCACTTTACCGCAACTGTGGTGGGATTGCTATTATCTTCGAAACGGGAGAAAGAAAGCATAAAATGTAACAGTGAGACGTCGTCTGTGAAACCACTTTCGTTCGAATATAATTTCAATGCTAATGAGTTTGATTTAAGCAGTTCAAACAGAGGATTTGCATGAATTTTATAATCTACTCACTTATGTTTTCTTCTGTAACTAATTTAAATTGTTCATTGTTTGAACATTTGAATACTTTTCAAAGGCCATGTCCATCTGATCGGGTCAACGAAAAAGACTTGGAACACTCTTGGGTCTAAAAGTAAATTGAACGACGTGATTTTATTGCCGACATTTTCAGAGTTTAGACATTGCGAGTGACTGTATTTGATGGCTTTATAAAAACGCACTTATTTGGTAATATATGCCTATGAATTGTTAGGGTATATGTCCCGTACCATGTGCCTAATATGCAGCGGTCGGTCACATTTTTCATCGTTACTCATAAAGTAATTGAGCTACAAATGGCATTCATCTAGTTTTTTGTTTGCAAAGATATGCTTAATAAGAAGCTTGTTATTTTAAACTACGATAAACTAAACAACTAACTTTATTAAGACGAACACTTTTGAGGAATATGTATGTAATGTCGGTCTATAAGCAACAAATTGGGTCTATTCGTTCCATTCGATAGTTATTTTTATTCATAGCAATTATCGTCCGTTTTTTTTTTTCTGATTTTCGAATTTAAGGCAATGCCAGCTGTTTTCTACCCAACACAAAAAATCTATACAAACTTAAATAACACTGCTTTAAAACACTTAAATTATTTTCACGTATAATTTATCAGCTATTCAATAATGAAAACAGTTTCACTCACTCTAAACAGATTGTGTTCCTGTGCTTTGTCTTTACATGCGACATTTGAAAAACATTCATTCGAATTTTATAAATTTCCATTGTAAATTTTACCAGTAACAACATTTTTACTACATTATTAATAAAACAGGCCACAGTTGGGAACATGGAAAAAAATATGTCCCTAACATTGGGTCTACGGTTTTCTTGTTGAATCATTTTTTTTTCATCTATATTGATTATAGCTGAATAAATGACATACTTGGTACATAGGCCGACTAAAGGAGCTAGGCTAACATTACATCCCGTTACCCTAGTATCTATTCATAGGAATATCATAATTTGCGTCCATATAGTAAACATCAAATGCATGCAGTAACACCATAGAGGTGGTCCCTTATTAATAATATTTAATTCTTGGCTCATTGGACCGGTCCTACCCGGTCCCAAGTTACCTAATTTGGAACATAATATCACAGAGCACAGATATCCAAGCTAGAGTGCCCTCCGTGTGTAAATTTCTGTAACTGCCATTTTAAAATTACAGCTTGATTTCTTTAGTTTTGGTGAATCGTATGTTGATGGCGCCACTTGCCCGCCTCAAGATTTGATAGTCTGTCAATTTTACTTTGGTGAAAGCTAGACTAGGCAGCGTTGTTGTTCTAACGGCTTGCTTTTACACAGTAAATTGAAAAAAAAAATGTTCTGGTCTCTGTGATAATATTTAACTACCCTTGTACTTTTTGACGTTCCGTGTTGACGGGAAATCTTGAGATGTGTTAAGAATTCAATGCCGTTCATGTATAAACGTCATGGTTAAGTATTGTTGTGTGTTAGTGTTGGGCGATATGGAAAAATGTTCGATCTTGCATTGAAACATAATATCAACCCGGATAGATTACATCTTACCAAGTATTTGTGATGTATATTAACCCGCGATGGGGCCTAGTTTGCAATTCTCTCAACGCTTCTTAGTTACCTAAGTTTGTTATCTTGGGTGAACTATTCAAAGATTTAATCTGTCGACTGTCGAGCACTGAAGAAGTCTAAATATCGAAATATTTGTCAAAAGATAAGCTTTCTATAGTGGAATTTAACGGAATTTGGTCGCGTTTACTAGTGATAGTTTAAAAAAGCTGAAACTGATCAAGTGAAGTGTTAATTTAAATTTTTCTAGTTTTTCGATAGTGATAATGTTTTTCAAGGGGGCTTCAAATGGTGAGTTGACAACTTGGCAGGAGGGTGCGACCGACCTCCGGTCCTCACAAGTTCCTACCTCACGCGTCCACGAGTCATATGATCACAAAAGACTGCCAGCTGAAACATGGAGACGCTGGTTGGCGTAGCCTGGGCAATGTTGTCAATCTGACAATAGCGAAGTGAGGGGGTGCGACCGGTAAATCATATCATTATTTTCCATTCTCATATCTTTCAGGTCTTCCCTGATGACTATAAAATGTATTAAAAAATAATTTAAAATTTAAAATTCATTTTTTTTCTCATGTCATACATTGTCTAAGTTTTCTGGGAGTTTGTCTACAATTGCAACAAAACAGCAGTCGGCACAGATGTAATTTTCATTTTTTATTATAATATTCCTTGACTATATATATATATTATCACATAGGACATTGTTTATTCATAACCATTATCAATCTTCTTTATCATCATCATTATCATGTTGATCATTACTGGTGTTTTCAGGATTTATATTTTAACATATTTTTTTTATAATTTCACCTAATAGTATATATAACTTATAAGTATATATAACTTTAATTATTATGTCTTATATGTCCAATTATCATCATGATTTAGAAGTATCTAGTGCCTTGAATAAAAGAAGCTGCAACGGAATCTATGGTAGGCTTTTGCACTTATTACCTAATGTATTTTTCAATTCCAGTTTGCAAATAGACCTTTTCCAAATCTGTGCTGTTTGCCATTCGGATTGTGTCTGATGTTACAGTTCTATTTTTGTCAGTACCGTATCATAACTCACAATACCATTATATTTGATGATATTGTTTTATTGATTTTACTTCATAGATGATTTAAAAATTGCTTTTTGTTGTTTTACGTCCATTTGTCTTTAACTCCCTGTCAATAAAATCTTCTCTGTTTTCCTTACACAGGAGCAATAATTATTAGGCCAGCAAAAATAAAAGCGTATTGCTGTAATAAAAATCAACACCAAGCAGCAAATAGTGACCATGGCAACAGTAGATTAAAATGTATAAATGTAATTTTTGTAAAATTTAACAAACTTTTTTAGGATACCTCAAATCAAGATTTTGGGAAATTGCTGCTATCGCTGAAAACGAACAAAAACATTCTGAGGCGCGAAAACACAGAACTCTCCACTTTAACACTTTACAACATTTCTTATATTTCAGGATCCACCGAAAGAGATCATAAATAATAGGTACCGAATGATTGCAGTATTTTTCATTTACATAAATATATACACTATTATATAAATATTTCATGGGAATGGGAGGGACCATCAGGGCACCCGATTGAAGCACTCTGGATGGGGAGAGTGGAAATGCCAACTCCCCATTGCTAACAGTTTGTGAATAGAGGGCGGGCTCTTCTCTCCGCTCATTGGGGCATCCTCATGTTAGATAGCTTGCTCTTTTGACCAATTGTTCAATCTTGTTGTTGGAAGGAGATTCTTTATATCCCTGTGGATACGTATAGGTGATGTTGCCTATCGATCCACCCAACCCTTTTTTGGCCCTTCATACAATGGCATGATTAGGATAATCAGTGGTTATTAAAGCTTGATCAAGTCTAACAGCGAGGAGAGCTCACTGCTGTCGGACTTAGTTTCCGTGCTACAATGGGTGGTAGTACATATCATAAATCATACAATGATAATGTTTTTCAAGACAACGCAACTTTTACGGATTTATTCAAAGAAGTAAGGAAAGTGTCGTTAAAAAAGTACTCAAAATAGTAATAGTAAAGGAAATAGTAGTAATCGTAAGTAATCGTAAGGCTCGTCCGGTTATTGTGATTAAACCAAAAGAGTAGATCCAAAAACACAAGATTAGTAATTTCAGAAATGGAAAAGATGACGCCATTATTGTTGAATGTGCCATCGGAGCAAATGTAACGAATGTCAAAAATGGCATTGAAAGCAATCTGGGCGAAAACTGTTGTTCCCACGTCAGTGCTAAGATTGAAAGTCGTGGGCATGAGCGGTCAATTATCCTCCGATGTTTTCATAGACTGTTTGAAAAATCAAAATGAAGACATCGAAATAAAGGATGTAAAAGTAGTAAGAATGTATGTAAATACACGGTTCATTTACAGCAATTGAGCAATAGTACAATTTGCGTACTCATAATTGTATGATACAGGCAAAGGATGTAATGTTGACTTTGATCGGTGCTTTGTGTGCTTTGTTGTTCTGACATGAATGTGCTGAGATTCTTCAAATGTGGAGAATTTGGACACAGGAGCATGGATTGCAAAACTGAGTGTAGCCAAAAACACAAGACATCGGAGTGCTCGTCAACTGTATAGAAAAGTATCAATTGTTTGAAAATGCATAAAGAACGTAAAATAAACATGGACGTCAACCATGCCGCATTTAGCTCTCAATGTTAGGCGTATAAAAAATTTTTTGATCAAAAGGTCAGCCCCAAACTAAGCTGGCGACTCCATTAGTGTTGGAAACGCCTTGGCGCTGCAGCGGGCAGGATCGGATATTGGCTTCTCTTTTGATAATTCCCTTATCCGGAATTCTGTGATTTGAATTGTAATAGGATTTCCTGACCGCTGTCTTGCTGTCTGAATACTTGCGAACGTTTGCGTTGACATCAATAGCTTTTCACAATTATATCGCTGTAAAGCAAATGAACAGTTATTGAAAAGGTTTACATCTGTAGATGAAATAGGTTCGTTTTTTGCATTATTTTTGAAGAAATTTTCTCAAAAATAAATCGTCTAGCTCAAACCTTTGTAGGGGTAAGTGGCGGGACCATCATCATCATCATCATCATCATCATCATCATCATCACCATATATCAATTATACTAAGATAACCTGCATTTCAACCTTGGAAGATGATGTTGCCATCTGCGATAAGAAAACTAGAAACATGACTTTCGTAATTATTAGTTATAAACTTATGCCTCTAATTTTTCCTGCTGAGTAAAAACTAGGCACAAATGTTTTCCTTTAGATATAAAGTGTATCAATGTTTGAGTAGTTTTTCAATGGCAATTGGTCGAGTTTTCGAAATTTCTATTCAACATCGCCCACTACTAGTTTGACAGCTTACATAAAAAATAGTATTAGAAAAATGTAAACAATGGCTTTTTCCACGAACTTGTCGTCATTGAAAATTTCTCCAATCAATTCACCACGGTCATTTCGAAGAGGAAGAGTTCACCTACAATTGGAGGCTTACATGGCTTTGTGCACGAGAAATTTACGGAAGAAGTAATTGTTAACATTTTTCAATTAGGCTCTAATGAAAAATCTTTGTCGAACTATTTGTAAATCGCTAGCTTTCAATGGATTGCTGGTAATAAGCAAGCAATAATCGGAATTATGAGCGATATAGATTTATGACACAACTGTTTAAAAACCATCGGCTGATGGCAGCAGAAATGTTTCGTCGCCTTTAAAAATCGTTACCAAAATGTCCTATCACTTCCTCACATGTCATATTCAGCGTCTTAGCTATCACTGATACATTATTTCCCTGACGAAAAATATCAACAATAGCAGCGCGCAACATGCTCGACTTCATTGCCTAGGTAATTGCCCTCATAGCACATTTGTTGCCATTCAGTTGAGATAACATAAATGCTAAGTCATAATCAAGTTGCTACCACTAATTATGATCGTAGTGTGTTACTTGGGTGTAATCACAACTGCACTAAACTTGCTATGGTTGTCCAAAAATGACCAAAAGTATACACCGATAATTTGCAGACACCCTGTAGAAATTGCAATTCAATTCCAATTGGATTTTTCTACCACAAATACTTTCTGAAAAGGACTTTTTTGATGAGATGTTGGCTGTAGGGGCAACTGATTGCATCCTTATACCGAGTGAATGAAATAACCACATTATTTAATCCACACCAGTCAATTCAAACCTCATCTGAAATAGGTAGGTCACATTAATAAATACAGAACAAATCATTGCATTATGGTTGCCTTCTTTTAAAAATTGCACCACTGCAGTGCACTGGACTGGTTCACATCAAAACGACGATCTGCCATATCATATTAAACAAATAAATTTGGAGTTAGCTGAAGAATGTTGACTCTCATCCGTGCTTCGTGTTGAAATAGCAGGTTTTGATCCGTGCCAAGTTCAGAAAAACCACTTCTCGAGTACTTTTTCAAATAGACGTAAGACACAAAATGTAAACTAACGCGTTGTTCATGGCATGTAATTGAAAAATCATGTATATATGTCCATATTTGTTGAACTTTGTGATGGATTATTTCTGAATGTTTTAACTAACTTTTAACAAAACGGTGTAAGATCACTTTTGCACTTTTTTGGAATAATGTAGATACGCCACTTGTGTTGAAAAGTAACTTGCGAATCATTATTATATCATTTTAATGCCCCTTAACGACGCGTAAGTAAAAGTATTTATACCACAAGGTTAAAAATTTAGATTTTTTTTTAGTACAAATTGATTTTTTTAGCAAAGATATTCTTAAAACGTTTTGTTGCAGAAAAAAACCAATACGTCATTTTGATAAGTTCGACGTATCTGTGTGAAATATAACAACTTGTCGTAACATTTCGACGTATCAACATTGTCATTCACAGAATTACGTATCATTTTGACGCAAGTAACATGCCATCTATCATACTGACTTATCAAAATGACGTATTATCTTTTTCTAATGCAGACCGTTGTAAGAAACATTTGACTAAATGAAACTGGAATTTTCATTCCTAGTGTAATTTTTAGGCACAGTGATGAAATATCTTCCCAATGTGACATTAAGTGGAATTTAATTGGGATAACCATGTCCGGTTTTCAAATAGGAATAAAAATAAACTCAAAAAAGTTCAATGCTGATTTTCTCATTTTCGTCCAAATGTTACTTACGTCCATTTGAAAAAATACTCGAGACTTTATGAATTTGATCATTACTCACCTTTTTTCCTTCTCACTTGAATCACGTCTAGTCACACGATTTCTTATCCTTTCGATGATTCATACATTTTACAAGTGAGTCTATGTATGAAACCAACACCTTCATCAACACCTCGCCAGCAATGGATCGATCCCCTAGTCCCGTTCAAAACACAAAACAATTATACCGCGGCGTGGGTCCTTTCAGAACAGGCACGGAAACAAGATTGCATTTAGGTCAAATTATAATTTCATTCAACCACAGCGTTTCACGATGACTGATTTGATAAACATCAAGAACCCACGGGGACCTAATCTATTTTTACCACGCTGTTTTGGCAGCCTAATGGATTCCACTTCAAAATTCATTCATCATATTTTAATATTCTTCAACTCCGCGCCACCTCCGTTCTTAGGCATCGTGGAGGAGAGTGGTTCACCTCCTGCCGTTCCCAATCGAGTGTACGTCACCAGCTCGGCCCCGATATGTGTGGAGGTGAATGTCATTCTCGATTTTATGACATCATCGCTTCGCGTCGCTATTTGAACAGCTCTTGAAAGTTGAGCTCATCTCGGTGTTAGCCTAGTCGGTCCGGTCGATTCGGTTGGCGCGAGTTGAATGACAGGAATCAGCTGTTGTGGCTTTGATTGCCGATCGACCAAAAATAGCTCAAAGAGATAAAGATCTTCTGGCGAAAAATGAAAATGCAATCAGCAGCAAAGCATGTTCAATATAGGAACGAACGGAAAAATTGATGTTAGCACATAAATTGAGAATTGATTGATGCTAATGAAGACACGTTGCCTGTTCTCTGGGATGGGGATTTTATCGGAACAGATTCGAATTGGGGGGGTATCGGAACGTAAAATGAGATTATTTTTTGGCTCTGCTAAAAATGCTGATCCGAATCGGTTGTTTGATCTTACCTTGACCTGGGAGCTGGACAGGGCCAACGCCATCAAGCTGCGGCAGCACTTTTTCAATTATACATATCTGAAAAATGGAAATATAATTGTAGTTCTATCGTTGGATTGTCAAATGCACGAACAACACGTGACAGTTGGCTGCGCTGTAAGAAACTCGGCCTGCTGCGCTTCAGATTCCGTGCATGTATATAAGGGTGGGACAAAGTATCGCTTGCTGACGAACTCCAATTGCACATTGGAGTCATTAGTAATTCGATGTTAAAATGTATTGATAAGATGATGTTTTCGTGCAACAGGGATAATACGGACACTATTCAGCAGGCAACATTGGAAAGAACCAAACATTGGGTTTTCCCAACTCCAAAGGATCTGTGCTATTGGAGTTCGCAAACAATAGAGCTCAAATTTTAGGAGAAAAGTCAGGCCCCGATTAAGAATCGATTAAATGGAGTTTCGCAAAAGCGATACTTCGAACCACCCTAAGGTTTATCGAACAGCAATGTATGCTCGAATCTATCTTTACCACTTTTTCCCGACTGGTTTCAAGCTCACGGTCAAGTTGTATCGAAGCGGTGACCCGTCCAGTAGAAACATCGAAGGGTGGGGTAATTAAATTTCCTAGTTTATCTGTATAGTCGCGGATTAAAACATTGTTGCTATGTGAAATCGACCACTTGCTAGATGATTCGATACATGGAATCGATGGGGTTCGGAACATCTGCTAAATTAAAACTAGTCTTTTCGGAAAAAGAGAACGGGATCGGCAGGCAGCATATGTGATTTGTTTTCAAGCGATTCTTTCGATTTCCAAGATCTATTAAAATGTTGGTTTCCTAGACTCTAAAGCTTTTTCCAAATTTAAAATCATCAGCCAAAATGATGGAAAAAGCCTGTATCATACAGCTAACAGATACCACTTTTAGCAGTACTTAAGCTCCTCGCCTGGCTCCTCGGTCGTAATTCATTGCCTTCTCTTTGTTCCCCGCCATTAATTTATGACTGCACGATGACAACCCGCACACCGGCATAGCCTCCACACAGGCAAATGGACTATTTAATTATTAATATTATACGATTGCGAAAAGTAACACAATCCCGTAGCAGCGCAAACCAACTCTGAGTCGATCTTTTGAGTGCACGCGATAGTCGTCGACTTCGACGACGACGACGACGACGTCCGTAGATGAGGTAATTAACCTATTGTTGTTGTTTTTAATTTCCTCTGATCGTCCCATGTTCAAATGGTAGCAGTCAGTGTATATAGCATTTAAGGTGATGAGCATAAGATCTGCTCGTTAAGGCGGAGTTGAACCATAAACTCAGCCAGAGCCAGTCACCCAGCAAGCCACAAGCGCGAGCTGATCTTTACCGACTTCAACTTGATTTGATGAATTCCTCAAGTTTCATTTAACGACCGGCTTTCTTTTCCGCCAGTTTTTTTGTTTCACTTATGGATAGTATTGTCACTGAGAGGGTGGCGGCTGCCCATATAATAGCATCACGTGGTATATTTTGTTTTTTTTAGGTGTGTTCCGGCTTGTCACTTTCTGTACTGTTCGCCACATGGTCGTTGAATGCGGGTTGGATGAATGGATCTGATAATTACATTGGAGGTCGAGGTTAAAGCTTCATTCATGATGGGCTGGCTAGTCCGGCTGATGGTAATTGGTACCAGCTTTCGATTGCGTGCTTTCACTGATGATTTGCATCTTAATCAAGGGCTGTAAGGCCTTTAACCATTAGTATTAAATTCATGATACGCGCGGCAGCGATCAAATTTGCATTTCAACAACTTCTTCCATCGCCATGAAAGACGACAAACCCGTTTGTCAAGATTCCGGATCGCGGCTCAAGTAAACTTCTTTCTCTTTCTTCGAGATTCCAATCGAGGACGTCTGCATTTCCAGCAAAAGAACGCGCACCTTTCTTCATGCTTGGCGACGCATCATGTGATAACCGTCATGCAAAACCCCAACATCGCCTAACTCGTTAAGTTGAAGGTAGTCCGCAGGAATTGTCGCGTCTAGTCACTCCTCGGAGTGAAGAAAGCGGAAAGGAAGTGCACCATAAAATTTCTAGACATGCAAATGTGCAAATGTAGTGAGTGACAGTCTCTTCTCGATGAGCTTCAACGCTTTTTTGGTCTAGAAACTTGTTTTCTCTGCTGCATACGAAGTTGTTGACGATTATGGTGTGGCCTGCTGTGGCGTGACGTCGCGTTGTTGTCAGTCCATTGACTTGAGACTTCTCGGACAGGTGCTAAAAGGGATGGATTTACTCGAAAAGGAGCCACATAGCATCAGGTCAATCAGTTTGTTCGATTCGTTTGATGCTAATTCCGTTTCGTTGTGTTCCTTTCCAAAACATAATGGAATGCAGCTTGTACATCAAATATTAAAGCTGTTTGCAATGAAACTGGATAAAATTGGATGGGATTTCTTTACTGCTGAATCTTTCAGTCTTAGCTGGTTCGATTCATTCATTCAAACTGGAAAACTTATAAATTACTTCAAAATTACTGCAATTCATGATAACAAGGATAACAAATACTGTAGACATTGTCAAGCTCTTTAAAATATGCTGTATTAGTAAATATTCAAATAATAATATAAAAGCTAGAAAATGAGAAGAAAGATTACTAATTTCCATTTAGTTTTAATGAAGATTAATGTACATGTAGAAAACTTCTAGTAGATGTTGCTCAATATTTATTTCTGAAGAATTCTCTCACCTTACATCTGATGCCTCCCATAAGGTGCAAACTAAGTTGTTAAAATTGAGCGTTAAAATGCACAATACAGTGAAAGCTAATGGTGGGGTTCACTACTTAAGTAACCGAACGCATCTTGTTCAGAATCATGATAAAAGTTAGCTTGGAAGAATTACATGCCCGCTCTTTTTGACACAATTCTGAGTCGTTTTCGATTCACATCACAAAAAATATAATTAATTTTAACAAGCGCGTAAAATTTCCCCTCGTTTAATTCCAAGCCAAATGAGGCGTAAACAACGAAATTGTTTGCAATCTTTCATGCGCCATACAACAAGGTTTGCAATCTTTCATACAACATGCTAGATTTAGGCGTTATCTGGCTTAAATTCACATGAAATATCCCATTATTTTGTGCCAAATCTAGCATTCCCCTTATGTGCATAAAATGATGCAGAAAATTCAATGTTTCTTTTTATCTGTATTTAGTCAAAAGAGACGTCTCTCAAATTTGCATAAATCTGGTTCGGACAACCAGATTTATGAAAAGTCAGCAAGTTTATTTGTTGCAAAAGATGTGTGCAGTCCAAGCGGTTACTCGATACATCGAATGCAAACAATCTTTGCAACTAAATCCTCCGCTGGTGAAGAGGCTCTAGGGTTTAGGGCTCGTAGCTGCAGGAATAAACAGATCCAAACTTGATGTAGGCAAATCTACCATAGAGATAGGAGCGTAACTAGATTGTCAGCCATCCAGGATATCCGAATCGTTCCAGTTTTTTTAGCGTTAACTCATGCGGTACCTTGTCGAAGGCTTTGGAAAAATCGATCATTATACTGTTTAACTTGGCATCGCTCTTCAAGACTACTAGAGTGCTGACGTATGACATGAGTTTAGTGATGGTTGATCGATTGTTTACAAAACCGTGTTGAAATTCGGAAAGGACAGCATGAGAGGCTCTATACATTTTGTTGTGAATAATCGATTCCAAGGGCTTTGTGATACCGAATTGAAATAGGACGATAATTTTCCACGCTGTGTGTTATGCCAGATTTGTGTATAGGCGTTACCGCAGCCAGTTTCCATGCATCAGGAAAAGTCCTTCTAACAAAGAAAGGTTGAATAAATAGGTAACAGGTTCTGCAAGTACATTGACACATTGTTTGATAAACGCAGGAGGCAGTTTTTCCGGGCCAAGCCCCTTCGACGAGTGTATAGAGCTCAGAGCGTATTTAACGTCTGCTGCTGATAATGTAGGCCTTGAGAAATTAGTCGTGTAAAATGGCATGCTTTCCGCCAGATTCCACCAGATTCTGGGAATCCGGTGGGGAACCCGAAGTATAAGCGCTTTGGAAAAAGTCAGCAAATAGCTTTGCACATTCAGTAGTGTCGTAAGAAGTGGCGCCACCAAATGAGATTTCTATAGTCCAATTTTATAGGTATAGAATTGGACGCTCCCTATTTTTATTGATGTTCCAGAAAGATGCCGGATTGGCCCTCGCATCATCTTGAATTTGAAATACATACTCACGGATAGAAGAAGCTGCATCAGCGTTGTATTCAGTCTCTAGCCTTTGGAGAAGAATCCGGTTTGATGAAGTTCTGTGCCGAAAAAATCGACGACGAGTTTTCCGAAGAATATTCCGGCGATGTCGTAAATCAGCATTCCGCCATACTTGTCTATAGAACCGGCGAATAAAAGCTCTGCGAAAAGGAGTGTGTCGGCTTATAGAATCAAACATCTCGTTGTAAAAAAACAGAGATCGCTAGATTAACGTTGGATCCGTTGAAAAGATGTCCCCAGTTTTTCAAGCTCAATTCGTCACAAACAGCATTGTAATCACAACGGGTAAAATCGTAGTCCATGTGCAATTTTGCTGAAGTCCGCTGGCCACCATGCTCTCAGTTAGCGCAAGCTCCTGCTCTGAAGAAGCGTTTGTTGGTAAGTAACCTCCGATATCTTTGTCGAAAGACCACGACTAATGTGGAAGGCTGTAGTCGCCAACAATCACAACAGT
The DNA here is from genome assembly GCA_034211315.2 of Aedes japonicus. Classification (NCBI taxonomy): domain Eukaryota; kingdom Metazoa; phylum Arthropoda; class Insecta; order Diptera; family Culicidae; genus Aedes; species Aedes japonicus. The sequence goes on from JASCZW010005318.1 coordinate 220,108, forward strand.
ATCACTCACAGCGGCAGCAATTAAAACCTGTAAGGCAGCTTCGGATTGTCGCATGTAGCGTTCGGGTTCGCTGTTAGGTCTCAGATATATACCCACACACGAAGACTGATCGATCTGCAAGAGACACTTTCACAGCGACCTGCTCAAGTGACTCGCCTCCATTAAGTCGAACGGAAACACTTTGTTAACATGATTTTACTGCAATGAAAACCTCTCCGCCTCGTTGAAGTTGACTGGTAGCGGGGGCGCGGTGACACCAGAAAATGTTGTAATTCGTAGCCAATTCGGAATTGCTCACGTCACAGCGCAGCCAGGTTTCTGTTAGCACAATAACTTTGTAATCACTAGATGCTGCGGTCAAGAAAAAGTCGTTGGTCTTCGTACACATACCAACCACGTTTTGATAGTACACAAGGAATAACTTATGATGTTAACTTGCTACCGGGAGTTGCGAGCTTTCAGGCGATTGAAAGCTGTTAGGAAATTCGATGCAGGAGGAGTTTGAACTTGTGACGTAGTTGGTAAGAGCGATTTCAGAAGTTACCTTCCAGCAGGCGTGTTCAACATTGTTTGTGCTGGTCTCCAAAAAAACAGCTTTTTAGCACCATCATCTTCAAACTCACGAAAGCGTATTCCACATGGCCACGTTTCAGTAGACAAGGCAGCTGGTTTCAAGTCTGGAGACTTCCCAATTTTGTACGACACAAATGTTAGGGATCTAACATCCTTACCAAGTGAACCAAGCTTGAGCACCTTCAAATCATCGGTTTTTAACTTCAGCTGGGCTAATTCGATGACCTTGGTCTCAGGAACATCCGGCAGAACCCCTGACAAGTATAACCAAAATTTGTCGAAATCTTGTTCAGATGGCCGAGAGGCTACCATACTTGGGTCCGCCGTGCTTGTTCCGACTCCACAAAGTGCTTTGGTCGGGCGTTGAGAAACAATGTCATTATTACCATCGTTGACGCGATGCCTTTTGGATCTAGAAGCCGGTGCCAATGGAATACGACGAGGTGGTGCTGGAGTAGACAATTAATTTTACCCAACGGATTAAAAGCTAGAGCGATTTGATTGTGCATAGATTCTAAACGGTACACCCTTTAATATATCATATTGACATCATGATCATCAATTTCTTATAAACCCAATATACATGAGTGGGTTCTAGAATTTTTCATATTTTTTAAGCCGTCATAACACCACTGTGTTGTGCAGATTATCTTCACAATCTTCAAATGATCTTAATTTGGCTTAATTGAACCGATATACCCTGTGTGCACTTTAAGCCTTAATGTATCTATGTATGCAAGGTAGCCACCACCCCTTCTAAAACCTTGTCATGTATGTAGCTCCCTTAGTAGAATATTTGTTGCCATTCGGCTGAGATAACATAAGTGACTTGAATCCTAGAGGGTTTGCGCTGTGTAGTGGAATACCTGTAACTAGAAATTAGAAGAAAAATTAGTATTTTCCATTTAATTCCAACTACCTTTGCTTATCTTGACAGATACGCGTATTTCGTCTACAATGTGCAGACTTCTTCAGTGTCTCGTACTAATAACACGACTTTTCAGTGTTTGGTTCACTCGACTTAGTCGAGTTATTAGTACGAGACACTGAAGAAGTCTGCACATTGTAGACGAAATACGCGTATCTGTCAAGATAAGCAAAGGTAGTTGGAATTAAATGGAAAATACTAATGTTTCTTTTAATTTCTAGTGATAAATGACTTGCTAAGTCATAATCAAGTTACTACAACTAATCATGACCGTAGTGTCGTACTTGGGTCCACTTAATAGCAAGATCAAATTGAGCTGCCAGTTTGTTTTCACAGTAACGCTGTATGAAGGACCAAAAGGTGGGGCGGACCCGTAAGCAGAGCTACTAACGCGAACCCCGCGGGAACATAAGACTCTCCTTCCAACGATACGATGCAACAAGTCGAACATTCCCATTTGCAATACTTACTAAGCTTTCAACGGGACGGCTTGTTAAGAAGGGCGCGTCACTCTCGCTTGAACTGTTGGAGTCGAATTCACAGCATCACAATAGAATCGGAAGACGGCGGTTGTCATACCACTCTTTTGTCCAATTCCAGCTTGAGTGATACCCTGATGCTTTCTTCCTTCCCAAAACAAATTGAATCAGGCGATTGAAGGCCCTTCCAACGATTTTGAATGTTAACACTTTTCTATATGGGCACTAACATTCAAACTAGAATGTTAGTGCACATATTACAAGTGTGGTTACGCGATGCCCTTGCAATTAGAAACTGCGATCATGAGAAGACTTATTTTCGATCATTATAAATTTCCACCAGAATCACATAGAAGATACGATCAAAATGCTGAATGGATGTCACTCATATACGATTCTCTGCAAATTGAACAAATCTCAAAGTGTAAACCGAGTTCCAGGAAATAAAAATGATATTTCTACATTTTCTGCTGAACTCAGAGACATTCTTGGAGCTTTAGGTAAATTTAATCTCTTGTAAAAACAAGCTCCTCGGTACATGAGCCACCAGACGGGAGTGGTGCACAAATCACGGTTGGTTAACTCATGGCTCTAAATATGCTCAAGAGAACAGATAATGGAATTTGCAGGCGTCCGTTTGCTACAATATAATTTTCACCGTAAGTTCCCGAACAAAGGTCCTAGAAGGAAAAGTCTTTGTAAATGCTTCAGTTGAATCAATTAACAGTTGGCCTACAATCCGTGCCTACAAGTTATTTTTTTCCGAAATCACTAAACCAAACTGACCACTGAAAATGTGTGTTTCTGTTGCTACCGCCGTCAACTGTTATTAATTGTTCATGGCTTGCTGTGGTTTGTTCTGCCGAAGCTTCAAAGACGTTCAGTATTAAACAATTTACCAAAGTTTCACCCCTTTAATCATGCAATAAGAAACCACCACGGGGGAGTTCAATACCCCTAGCAACTTAATGTTTGACCCCCCGCCCCATAGCAAATCAAACCGAACGTAAACCCAGAGCACACCTGTCGACTGGGCGCCACCCCCTATCGGGGTATCGAATGGGTTACCTTCCTTGATGAACCAATTTCGCCTTAATTTCATTCATTTCCGAGCCATTCATTCTTGGGCCGCTTTCCGTCGGAAAATGAATCCCCCCTCCCCTCTAACCTTCCCTTCTAATCTTTCCGACAATAATCCGCTTACAGTGCCTTTGTTTGTGGGGTTTATTAATCAAACACCCATCCCTTGTGCATATGCGTTGCAGTCAGCTGGCACAATTTATGCATAAAAGAGGGCCTTAAGGTGCTGTTGCAACAGCGCCCACATCATCCATCGTCAGGTAAAACAAGGAATTACGAGTGTTGAGTATAAAAGTAAAACAGACACGGAACGCGATTATCTAACTCGAACATAATTCACCCCGGGCTTCTGCTCCATCGGTTGGCCGGAGCTATACTACTATAATAGTTGCAGTTGCCTTCTGCCTCTTCCCCATTGCACTCCCATTCACACCTTGTTAATCCAGTGAGTGTTTATGTTATGTGTCTATCAATGCGACGTCGGTGATGCAAAAGTGCATTTCTCTTTCATCAGGGCGGGGGGTGGAATTGAAATGGCTGTTTTCTGTTGAGACCGACCACTCAGCCCAAAACACTAGGTAATGGGGGCACTTTGAAGCACCCATTGAAAGCAAGAGCCTACTGTGAAACATGCGTGCCCGGGCGGAATGCATTATTATCAGCGGTTCTTCCATCCGAGCGAGCGGTATCTGATGAATGACTCCGCAAGCCCAGATCGGATTGGCGTGGAGAGGATTTTTGAAGAAGTAATCGATTATGAAACAGGTGTTTCCAACGGGCCATAACGAGCGATTCTATTCGGGAAAAACAGTTGTGTTTATATTTGGCCGTTTGCGTATGTAGGCGGGAATATTGCGGCGCTTTATGCATGCGCTAACACGCGCGATGATGGCCATATCAATCAACGCGCGCTCTTCAATGACCCTCTGGAGGCCGTTTTGAATTGGTTTCGAAGCGTGTTACTGCAGATTTGGCGCGGTGAAGGATGAAGCGTGATTGGCATTCCGTTTATCAGAGATCGGCCGTTGTGGAGATTGGTCCGATTTGGTTTCTTGGTTGCCTTTTAAGTAGAGGAATGTTTCCTGCTTTGTTATTGTTTAGTTCTGTATTTACTTTTATTCAAAATAGTATAACAAACTACTTTTTTAATATTTGTCGAACCTCTTATTGGAATTCCTTATGGAGTGCTTGAGAGTGGATTGAGTTATTTCCGTTGTAATTGCTTTTCGTTTGACAGATAATATTAATTGTAGATTTCCTCAGTGCCTCGTACTCAGGCACCACTCTGGTGATAAAGGCTTTGAAGACTGTTCACGTTTGTAGAACAAAAATTATGATGAAATGTTCAATCTTGTTTGAGTATGAAACTCATAAACTTGCATTGAATATCTTGAATGTTCGAAATAAAATTTCAATTGAAGCGAATTTGTTTCAGTGGGATGGAACTTGATTCATAATACCATGGTTGGCGCAATCCCAATTCTTGGTAACGTGGAAGCATACATCCTATGCACTTTTGATTGTTATTTTTTGTGTTCTCCCCAGCGCGGAATCGAGGCCATCCTATGTTTAAATTTTGTTACTTTTATGTATTTTTGGAAACAGTATTAATAATTATGATAGGCATAAACATAACCATAAGTAATTATCAATATGTACAAAATTGTTGAAGTGACAAAAAATTAAATAAGTGAAATTAATGAAAACCATTACGTATAAATGTCATTCCATAGCTAAGAAATGAAACACTTATTTTTTATGTATGCATGTATGTAGGAAGCCACCATACTAGCGTAGGCCTTACGCTGCATGCGGTTGCTCTTAACAGAAATATCATGCTTTGTTACCGTTCTAAATTCAGCTTACTGCTGTACAAAGGGCAAAAAAGGAGTGTACGGATCTGCCCACTCAGTTCACTCAGACACTTACGCGAAACCTGCGGGAATAGGAGAATCTCCTGCAAGCAATTTGATCCGAGAAATTAAACAAAAATTTTTGATACAAAAATAATATAACAGTTCCTAGAATCATGACCTTTCATAAGGAACAAAGTGATCGTTTATTGTTTTATCATTAACATGTTCAGCTGCCTGTGTCCTGTGCCCTGTGCCCAGGGAGTCGAAAATTTCCTAAATCAGACCAGGAATCGCACCAAGCCACCCGCATTATAGAGGTCAATTCTAGCAGTCGAGTTGAGCAACTCGACTCGCATCTTGTCACTGTCGAATCGAGCAAGAGTGCGCATTACAGAAGCCGACTGAATCTGAGTGAAATCTGAGTGTTGAAATTTAGCATAGTTCAGGACTTTCATCAATTTAACTTCATTTTCGACAGTCGAAGAAAAGTTTTGATGTTTTTCACTCTTATTTTGTGAATTACACTAATATCTCTGCAATGCTGATCCAAAGTTGCTATTTTAAGTATTTTTCGAGGAATTTATTATTGTATATGCAGACAAGTGTCGATATTTATTTTGAAGATGATTCAGAAGACGAGTTATCACCAACTGATTTATTGCTAGCAATATTTCTTTATGCATTTAAAACTCTAAGGTTTCTGTATAGATATGCAGTGATCGACCTCACTTCAACGATTTAACCTCGAAGTTCTCTGACCTTCTGGAAAAGTATTCAATTTTAACTTAGGACTACGTTTCTCTTTTCTATACCGGGGGTCATTTAAAAAATTTTGAAAAATAAAAGCGTTACCTCTAAAGTGAAAGGTTTTGAACGTTTAAAATTCTCGTTTGACTGAACAGAATGACTTCATTTATACACTATTTGGTAAGAAAAAATTACTTTAATTTAGTGTTATTAGTATAAGTAGTTCAATTGTGTACTTAACGTTATCTAATTTTTCTCCCATACAAATTTGCATATGAACAGGTTGAAAGTATGTTTTTCCCTTTCCGAGTCCTCAAAAACTTTTAAATAATTAATTAATTAATTAAATTATTTTTCATTCCATGTTCAATAAAATAATAGCCACATCCCACAGCTGCAAACATATTTTGCTTTGTTGCCAGCGTCTGATTTTTGCATTTTTTGTTTTATTTGTATTTTTGAGTCTCTCTTCTCAACGCTAGTATATAGCACGCAAGACTAACCAAAATCATTTCAGTGTTCGGCACTAGCTCTCAGCTGGAACAGACTACAGAGCCCACTGCAACGATGAAATCTCGGGCCACTGAAAACCTCAAGGCAGGAAACAAAGCTTGTGACAACTGAAGTTCCAGAACCATCCCATTCGGCCATTCGCATCGACGATGAGTTTAATAAACTATTATACGGAGTGAATGTATACCATATGGTGTCCTTCTGGCCAAATAAACCGAAAATACAAATAGATTTCTAACGCGTATCATAACTACCGTCCTTTTCAGGACGACCAATAAAATTTTACAATAGAAGAGTTTGTGTTTAAGTGAAAATTTCGTGAATTAACCTACACAACCATTGCATATTATCAAAAACAATACAATTGGGATTATTTGAGGCATTCAGTCAGTCGAGAGCGGTAAATTCGACAGAAATTTCTTGGTGGAGCCGAACTTTAAAACGTAAGCAATGGATTTTTCCACAAATTTCTCGTCATTTCAAACTTACTTCATTGATTAACCCTATTATTTTCAAGCGGAAGAGTACTGGTCTAACCGCCAATCCGATAGAATTGGAGGCGTACATGAGTAAAGGGTGCGGCAGAAAATAATGCGAAAATGTTCAAACTTGAATATTGGGTTAATTCGTGTAGCTAGTGACTAATTTCTGTCGAAAGTGTATTTGTTTATGTTTACTTTCAAGTGCTGCATCCAAACATTCTATTTGTTTTATTGCAAATTCGTCAAAATGTTCGCGAAAGAAGTGATCACCAGTTTGTTGCTCGCCCAGAAGAAGCCGAAAGAGATTGCCAAGGTGGTAGGGTGCCATTTGGCAACAGTTTACCGCATCAAAAAGTCCCTGCAGGGTGGTCCTAAGCAGCGGAAGCCGGGAAGTGGACGTCCGCGCTTTGCACGCACGCCGAACGTGGTCAAATCGGTCCGTGCAAAAATTACTCGCAACCCGGTGCGTTCCATATGAAAACTTGCAAAGGAAGCCAATATTTCGGAGAAATCCATGCGGAGAATCATCAAAGAAGAAGATCTTCCAGAGCCAGAGTGAAACAGATCTTAATCCGCAGTCCAGATCTTAATCCGTTGGATTATTCGATTTGAGCATATGTTGAAGCACGAGTCTGCAGAGCATCACACCCTAGTGTGAAAACCCTGAAGTCAACCATAACACGCACATGGCAGTCAATGTCGGAGGAATACGTCTGAAAGGCATGCTCTGGCTTCCGAGGTCGGCTCGAGGATGTTATTAATAAAAATGGAGGACACATTGAATAAATTTGTTTAAAAGAACTTTATAAAGATAACTGCAGTCGAAAATGTTGATATTATTGCTTGAATTATTTGAAAATGGGATTTGAAAGAAATAGAACAAATTTTCGCATTATTTTCTGCCGCACCCTGTACTGCAGCAGAAATTCGATTTAGATTATTTCTTAGGTGAGCTGGTACAGTGGTTCGATGGTACAGTGCATCGAGCGCCTGTTTTGCAAGCAGAACATCGTGGGTTCTTTCCCAGACCCGTTCGACCTCACTACTAACACATTTCAACCTTCCCGTGGCACTCTATGATGATTCGTAGATTTCTCTGTTTTTAACTTGGGTTAAAATAACAAGCCTTGCTATCCTCACCAGTTACAAGGTCGTGGCCAGAACAGTACCCGATTGTTGGAGAGTGTACCACTTCCAGCAATATTATATTGCAGTGATTAACTCAAAAATACAGTTTCTATCGGTGGATGTCTACAGCACTCGTCCAACCATCTAGGGATTGTGCCACCTACAAATTTGTGTGACATGATCAATAAAGTGCTTAAACTACAAACGATTTGAAGTTTGTTATACCTATCGAAAAATCTCATAAATCTGAGGAAAAGTTCTTAAGAAAATTATATCAGCTTCAGCTTTGAGAGTGATCGCTTTTAAGCTAAATGTAGAATGAAATAAATAGTAATAAGTCGAAATTTTGCCGGCGTGGGTGGTGTAGTGGTAAGCGTGACTACTACTTGGCACCCCAGTGGGTCTGGGTTCAATCCCAGTTGACGTCGGTGGTTTTTCTGAGGCGAAAAATCTGGTCACGTCTTTCGGAAGGGAAGTAAAGCCGTTGGTCCCGGCTCATAGTAATGAGTCGTTAGGTAGGGTCCAGGTGATGGAGTTGTCTCCCTGGCGTCGGTGATTGTCACCATGTGAGGAAATAGGCCAACGGAAAATAAATATAAAAAAAAGTCGATATTTCATTAAATTTTTGTGTATGCCAACAAAGCTGCTATTAGTGTGTATTTCTATTTTGAAAGAAAGTAAAACATATGCAAAACTGTACGAAACAAACACCCCTCCACATTTCATGAACACAAAATTTAGTTGTTAATATCAACAAGCGATTATGAAGTGATTGATTGTTGAACCATAGGAATTGCATAACGCCGGCAGGTTCCCTACCAATAAAATACTCAGCTCGTTTCATCTTATTGCAGCCACCGCGAATACAGCAATAAGCTACCACTTCATCAGTATCGTCCTTTACTGCCCCTCAGCATCCAATAAATTTTTTATTGACTCATTACACCTGAATAAGTTGTGCTCAATCAATCTCTTATCAAATAAAAACAGTGATAACCTCCCGTCCTCCCGGTATTAACTTTCTCTTTTTGTTTCCAATCGATCGCATTTCAGGTGCCCCGATGAACCCCTCGCTGATGGACCACGGCGAAGATCCACATCCCAGTCTGTCCGATTGGCACGACTACGAGCCGAATCTGGAATTTGACGATACTGAACTGTCACAAACGGCTCCGGAACCGGGGGGTACGGTGATATTCGACGAGGATAATTATTCCGGTAAGTCAGGCTTTGATTTACGTATTTATTTAGTTCGATCGGGGTCATCCTTCGCTCCCTTGCTACTGGGTGATTATGCCAAAAATTGGCGGCGTACAAGTACAAGTGATACCGTAAGGCAGAGGTGGTTCGGGGGAATGAGAAACCACAACACACAACTCGTGTGCAAATGACCGGTACGTGCCAAAAATCAGCAGCCCTCGAAATGCTCACGAGGGGACACCGGGGAATCGAAGGGAGAGAAAATTTATGCCATTTAGATAATTTCTTTGTTCGGGGGAAAATTCACAAACACACATTCAAGCACACTTGCGAGTATATTTTGGTTTGCCAAAGATAGTTGAGGGGCTCATAAAGCAACTGCATTATAAAGTCTGCATTTTCAAGTGCAGAAATCAGAAAATAACACGAGGGTAAAGAGACTGCTCCGGGCAGGATGTGAACGTGCCAAAAAAATAACAACCCGGCAGACGAGGAGGGTTGGATTAGGAAGCGAATGAATATTTATTGAGCAGTTTTATTTCATTTTCGAAATGACTTGACTTCACTTGTTGAATCGGTGATTTGAACGGTACGTTACGAGGTACGTGCAGGATGCAGACAGCTTCTGGGGTGAGGGGATTGAAATATGAGTTACATTTGTGAGCTATGTGCGTCCATTAGAATAATTGAAAATAAAAATTCGTAATGGGGCAACTGTACTTGCCATACTACTATCGTCGAGAGGTACCATGTCGAATTCTTATTGCCGAATGTTCCCGAATAATTACAAAGTTGCATAAGTTCGAGGTTTTGAACAAATTTCAGATCGAACAAACGGTAGAAAAAATTTAATCCTCTGATTGATGAAAATCGCGATCTCAACCCAGGTAACCAATAAGCAGTTCCATAGCGTCTTTACGGCAGCCTATCAAGCAATTAAGTCACCTTAAATGCAACATAAATGCCACTTTTGGCCCTATACACGGCTGCTTTCCTGCAATGCTATGATAATGCTTCATTGATGCTATTTTGCATTTGTAATGCTTATTACAGGCATTTGAAATGCAGCTTTACAACAGATAACATTCAAGATGCTGATATAATGCTAATATAATGCTTGTAGCATCTGAAATGCAGCTTTAGGGTTGATTTACTGCATAAGCCAATGCTTATTTGTTACCTGGGAAGTTTGGATGTAATGAATAGCTCTACGTTTTAGATTGTTATCAAGGTCTATTACTTGATTCAGGTACCTAAATACGTGAAAGTTGGCTCGTGTTAAAGATGAAGATACATTGTATCCTTAGTAACTGTATTTGTGAAGTTTCCATTTTCCATACATTGTAAAGACTGTTTCAATAATTCTAAACACACTAATGATTAATCGTCAATACAATATGCGAGCAGTATTGAACCAAATTTTGGCCGCCTCTTGTTGTTTACATCCAAATTAAACTGAAGTTGCCATTTTCTTTCGTGGTCTTTCTTCCGAGCAAAGAAGACTGATTGTACGCTAACGGTGCACCGTCAGTGGTCTTTCGATCAGAAAACTGCCTAAGAAAGAAGGTGCAAGCGTCGGAGAAGCTCAAACCGCATTACGGAAGTATCGAAAACAGTGCTCTTTTGCAAATTCACCGAGACTGGGTAGAAAACCCAGTCCCGCTGACCCTACAATCGACAGAAAGGTACGGGACTATTTCAAGCGTCATCCTTTAGTATCAGTCTAGATGTGGAAAAATATCTCGTCCATTCATTACGACAGACACAAGAAATATTTTTTTGGCTTCCATTATGCTCCGGAACTTGTATCTTGCAGTGTAGAACTGCTGACCTGTAACCTGCTGGAAGTCCGGCTTTATGTAGGATTCATCATTCATTACACAACAGTATTTTTTTCCGTTAGCATTTCCGTATAAACCTTGTTTGCTCATATTTTTGCTGCCACATTCTGCTGGTTGTTACGATTTGGTGCCTTCTGGACTTTGAACACGTAGTCCAGCCCGATATTTGACCTTTTGCACATTCCTTTTGGTCAAGGTAAATAATATGCCGGATGAAAGCGTTTGGTTGGTGTCTGGAAGCTTTAACGACTCTACTGTCGTCTTAAGCGTTCCTGCGAGAATGTTTTGTCCACTTCCTACTTTCCAATCAGAGATCAGATATTCTCTGTTATGCTTGAATTCACGGGTTCGCGATTCCTTTTTTTTTGCTATGGCACGACGCTACGTTTGGCATGACTGATTTTCGAAATGTAAAACTTACAAGACAGAACTACAATAACACCAATTTACCCTAAAGGCAAACAAGTTATAGCTATTAACGTGTATTACAATTTTAACGTGGACAACCTTTATCAACTGGTCAATGCGGGAAAGGTAGATGATTTAGACTTTCCGAATCCTTTGATTTAGAAGCAACAACAAAGAAATTCGCTTACTTGGAACAATTACCGATAGTAAGCTACCACAACACCATACAAGAGAGTTTTATCGGGTTAGATAACCTGAAAATTGTCGTATTGCTTAAAACAAAAAAAGTAAAAGGATCTGGGCTAATTTTTTTTTGTTTTTTATCCCCATAGGATTGCAATGATCGAGCTTGGTTCTTGAAATTTTTTAAGTGATTATGCCGGAAGGATTAGTGTATGGTGACCAAATAAACACCGGGCTTTCGAAATCAGCTCACATAATCTTCTTGAATTTTTTTGGGCTTCAGTATCAGTCAGTGTACACGTTTTGTTGTCCAGGTATTTGTTGTTCGTGTTTTTGTACTTGTCCGTGTCATTATTAGTGTCATTGTTAGTAGTAAAGGGCGAACACGAAATTATTGCGAAACATTCAACAGAGCATAACTTTTTTACCATTGGGTAAAAATCAACCAAATTTTGCACACTTTCTCATTGATGTGTATTGTTTACATGCTGTCAAACTCTTGTCGTGTTTTTCGATTCAACGAAAATGGAGGTGAACCAACGCGAGTCGAGAGAACAAATTCTTTCCAAACACCTGGAATTTCCTGAGCTGTCGCACCGGCAGTTGGGAAAAATGTTGAACATTCACCATTGAAGTAATTGTTGAAGCGGTTCCAGGAGCGGTTGACGTTGGACCACGGCAAAGGAGCTGGAAGAGAACCGGGACCGGAGAACAAAAAGACGGAGGGAAAGGTGAAGCGGATGATTAAAGCAAAACCCAACGTCTCAAGCCGTGATTTGGCTAAAAAGATCGGCATGTTGCAGAGCTACGTCCAGAATGCAAAGAAGAGAGCTGGACTACATACATACAAGGTACAGAACTTCCCAAACCGCGATGAGCGGCAACAATCGACGTCTAAAACTCGGGCACGGAAGCTCTACGAGAAGATGCTGACAAAATATGGCTGCTGTGTGATGGACGACGAAACGTATATAAAAGCCGATTTTAAGCAAGTTCCGGGGTTGGAGTTTTTCACCGGCAAGAGCAAGTTCTATGTGGACGACAAATTTAAGAAGAAGAAAATGTCGAAGTTCGCCTCCAAATATCTCATTTGGCAGGCCATCTGCTCTTGCGGACAAAGGAATGAGCCTTTCGTGGCAAAGGGCACAGTAAATGGCGAGATCTACAAATCTGAGTGCCTCGAGAAGCGCCTTTTGCCGTTCTTGCAGCAGCACGACGAAGCTCCGCTATTTTGGCCAGATTTGGCATCATGCCACTATTCTAAAAGTGTCCTGGAGTGGTATGAGGCCAATGCTGTCCATTTTATTCCAAAGGACATGAATCCGCCAAACTGTCCGGAGCTGCGCCCGGTGGAGCAGTACTGGGCAATGATGAAGCGGGAACTTCGGAAGAGCAAGAAGACAGTCCAAGACGAGAAGGACATGTTAAGAAAATGAAAAAAAAAAACTGAGAATCAGGTACCGGATGACACTATAAAGACTTTGATGGAGGGCATCAAGCGAAAATGCGTTTAATTTTACACTCAAGGCTCCATCGATTACCTTTTTTTTGATTTTTGAAGTAAATATATGTATAAAACTACCCTAAACTTTTGGTTTGATTCTAAACATTATAAGAAAATTGGCATGACATTTTCGGTGTCGCAATAATTTCGTGTTCGCTCTTTATACTTGTCAGTGCAATGTTTGGTATCTGCGGAATTTCATGTAGTACATGTGTGACAATGTAACAGCTATCCTCACATGGTGACTATCACCGACGCCAGTACCCTACCTAACGACTCATAACATACCAACGGCTTTACTTCCCTTCCGAAGGAAGACGTGACCAGATTTTTTCGCCTCAGAAAAACCACCGACGTCGACTGGGATTGAACCCAGAGCCACTGAGGTGCCAACTGGCAATCACGCTCACCACTACACCACCGACGCCGGCGTACATGGGTATTTGTGGGCAGTCTTTTAATATATAGCTATGTATGTATGTATGATATGTATGTAGTTTTGGAAATGATAAACGATTTACTTTCCCACACTGTAGATATTACTGCTTGTGCTTTCTCCACGAAGGTCTTTCTTGGGCGGCTACTTGGTCTTAGTTGGAGGCCAAAATGCCTGACTATCCAGGTTGCGGCGCCATGAGACTCGGATTTGCTTCCTCTGTGTCCCTGCCAGGCTTGAATAGTTTCTTTTTTCGTTCTACAACTATACAAAAATATTCGCTTCTTTGCCAACAACAGCTAAACCAAACGTAGAATCTGTGTGGTGCTGCTTTCCAGAAAAGTGCAGACCCATATTAAAACTCAGTTATGATAAAAGTATTGAAATTAATAGACGATTCTTTGAAAATAGTAATATTATTGAAATTACACAAATTCTATATTGTATGAAAATAAGGAAAGGTATCAAATTAAAAGTTAGGATGCTACTACTAGTGGGTTCAAATGCACTTCTGGTTCACATCACCCCTGGAAACACTGGTTTGCATCTTTCCCATTTGGGCAAAGATCAAGATAAGCCCTGGGACCAGTTAGTTGTTAAGCTACCACAAGGTTTTTCCAATGCCCAGGGAAGGAAAAGGATCTGGGCTAATTGTCACCAAAACACGATTAAGGTGCTCAATGACGAACAAGCTCGGGATCCTTTATTGGCTTACACTGAGGCATTCTTGACGGCAGCCATTACCTCAAAATTTAGAATTGACATAACTCAGAATTTGTACTAGATATTAAATATTTCATCAAATCAGTTTGTGTGCTTACTTGTTGTGAGCAATCCGATGAAGTTCGATTCGATGTTTGCGAGAGAGAGAGACAAAAGATAGGAAAAAGTACACGGAGAAGCAATTCACCTTATGTCACTCTAATAAAGAAATGAAGAAAAAACTGTTAAGGTGGTGCAACTATGGACGCTAAGTTTTATGAATCAAGGCAAAATTTCCTTTCCATATTTGTGAAAATTCAGGAAACAACGAGTTATATGACACTGTAAAACCGTTTTTCGCAATAGAGTACAATGGGGTAAAGCAACTCGAGACTATTCTCAGCGGATAGCTACGGCCTGGCATTACGGAACATGACTGTCTACAAACGAGGATGCAACGCAGCCCAGCTATGCCGTCAAATTCGCGAGTACGTGGACAAAGGAATCGCACATCGAGCCAATTTTGATGATTTGGAAAATGTATACCCAAGGAAAGTTTGATTCTTATCGTTGGGGGCAAATACGAACCCAAGTAAACCCGGAAAGGAGGGTTTCGGGTGTCCCGTTAAATAGTGTACTGTTGAACACTAACACTCTGGGTAACTGTGTTGCTATCAGCGGGGAGATAGCACCAATGTTTCATCAGTTAGGCATCCGACGGGATGATAGGAGCTCCCTGCACTTCCTGTCGATTCAGCTGATGAATGTTGAAACGTTCTGCACTACATTTTCATAAGCGATGTATACTAAGAACACTAGGAATACATCCAGCAATGTCGAAGGGCCGTCGAGGGAAAACATTATCTTAAGATTACGTCAGCTCGTGAAGTAGATTGCATATGAACGGGGTACGTAAAGATTGTTTTAATAATCCACCAATGGCTGCACTTACGTTTAACTACTTGGCACTGGATTATTTCGGACTGCTTACAGCACAAATAGGAAGATCGAACGTGAAAATGTGGGTCGCTCATTTTACGTACGGTTTATCGGCCGCAGAAGATCGTCGTTCTGCCGCTCTTACCGTTGTACTCCGTGGTGTCTGAACGGAGCAAGCTAAGAAATGGTTGGAACCCAACAATAGACTATTTCTCGTGTTATAAAACGTTTCGGAGAACTTTTAACTGTTGATCAAAATCAAAACAGTGGAAGAAAGGGTGTTCTGTACAGAGTTAGGGATCGTATGCGACTGATTGCCGCAAATGTAACCCAACCATTTCGTACGGGATGTCACGCTTGCACCTGACAAAAAGTTTCGTGCAAAAAGCCAAGAAACAAACAAGACTACATCCACTAAAGTTTTGAAACGCACAAACCATTGCTAGAATACGTGAACGTAAGCGGTATACAAAAATGTTGGAAAAAACCACACTGCTGTATCATGGACGATCAGACATTCTTAAAAGCGGACTTTAAACAAATTCCTGGAAACCAGTATGTGACTGCGAAAGAGAAGTTCGATGTTCCAGAGACCCTCAGGAAACAGGATTGTCGATGTTTTCCGAGAAATTCATGCCATAAATGGAGCAAGGCTTTTTGTAACAACTGGAACCGTAAATGGTAAAATTTACATAGATAAGTGCCTGAAGATACGACGGCTTCTTCTTCTTCTTTTCTTTAGCATTTCAAGCTTATTGCTTTCACAATTTGCTTATAGAAGATCCAAGTTGAAAAAGAAGAAGACACCGAGTGGTGATAAATCTGACAGCTCCCATGTCAAAGCATAGGACAAACGTTTTAAAAATGCTTCTAATAAATTCAAATGAAATTTTAATTAATAGCGGTTTGTTGTATGATGTAAGAAAAATCCTAAACTGCTGAATAGGGCATTATTTTGATTTATATATTATTTTCCTGAAAATGTCTTTATTCAGTAGTTTTGGATTTTTCTTACATCATACAACAAACCGCTTTTAATTAGAATTTTATTTGAATTTTCTAGAATCATTTTAAAAGTTTCGTCCTATACTTTATCATGGGAGCTGTCAGATTTATCACCACTCGGTGTCTTCTTCTTTTTCAACCTGGATTCTTCCATTGCTTGCTCACAACTTCTAAATGTTCAAATGCACTTCCACAGTTATTAATTGAGAGCTTTCGATGCCAGTTACCATTTTTGCATTAGTATGATTGTGTGGCAAGTACAATCATACGCTATGCGCAGAGAGTCGAGAAGTTTTCCTTGACGAAAAATTCCTAGACCAGACCGGGAATCGAACCCAGCCACCTCCAGCATGGTGTTGCTTTGTAGCTGCGCCTTTATCGACTGAGCTAAGGGAGGACCGGACTGAGCTAAGGGAGGATACGACTGCTTGCTTTCCTCAAATCCCACAACTTTTCCAAGGACATTTCGGAGTAGTGCGAGATATCATAAAGAAGGTTGTTTTTAGACTGAAACGAATATACGAACACTAATTGTATATATTGTTTTTTATTGCCTGAAAGTCTCATGACAATCGGTTCAGGGACTTATTTTTAACAAGTAGTTCGAAGTTATCCAATTATATCGTGGACACCCTTTCGAAAGACAGCACTAAATTAAGTAATCCAATATCATCGAGTAAACTTCATAAACAGGGTTGTTAATCCGTATGCGTCTTTATTAACTTCTTATGTGGACATTTGCTAACCGATGATAGACATTAACGATTGACAATCCTGCCAATAAAACATGCTTTCAATGACTTATCTTCCCCTTTCAATACGATAAGAGCCTTCTCCAAACTGCGATAACATATCGTTTGGTTGTGGTAGTGGTTTTCGATGCTTTTCACCGCAAAAAAAGAATCAATCATCGAACTTAAACTAACACGTCTGGACTCTAGAGGGTTACCGTGCACCATTCCATCACGGCTCGATGCATTGGCATGACGTGGTGGTGATTCTCGGCATAACTTTACACAATCACTCCGCCAAATGGTTCCAACCGACTAACTTCTTGCTCGTAATAGTTGTGCTCATTCTTTCCATTTTCTCCGACATACCCCATTCCAGGCGAGTTTGAGGCAGTATCTGAGGACGAAATCATCAAAACCACACTCGATCCGGACAATTACGAAGAGCAGCTGAAAATGATGGAGGTAAGTGTGTAAATTTGATCGTCTACGTTTTCGAACATTGTCACCATTCTCGCTCCCTTCTATTTTAGCCCGACGAAAATGCCATCCGTAAGGAATTCAAACGTCGGAAGTTCATCGAGTTTATTGGAACCGACAAGCACGGTCAGCCAATTATTGCCATCTATGCGTGCAGTTTGCCGGAAAGGAAAGACCTCAACACGAATATCTTTATTGAGTGAGTCACCGCCGATGTCTGAATTGGCATCTGTTTTTTTGCTACGATTTTTTTTTATTTAACCACATCAGTGTAAACGACAAATCGGGCTTGCCATTGAATGTACAGGCGGGCAGAGTTCGTCACATATTAGTAATAGTGAGTCGATACGACCACGAGGAATGGTGGACGTGATAGAGCTAGTCCGTTTCGCTTCCCTACAGAGAAGACAGTTCAGTCGAGGCTCGTATGTCTACTTTGTTGTTGTTTTCATTCAACGTAAATACTCATGTATAACTCTTGGCCGAGTTCCAAGTCAGACGGCAATGTGACGGTGACGCTTTGTTTGTGCTAATAATTGTGCAAATAACAGCAATTTGTTCGCTTGTTCGTCGACAGTTTTGAATGGTTGGGTAGCTTCCTTATCACTCGTTTTATGGGTGTTTTTGAAATGTTGTTTTCTTGAACGTGATTAAGATGACCATTTATATGTCACTGTTAGATATCTATACAAGGAAAATGTTTCTGAGGCCGGAAAGCTTCATCTTGAAGCAACTTTTAATTTCATCCTCAATTGGATGGTTCAGAATTATTTACCGAATATTCTTGATCGAGATTTAGTTCAAATATTCTGTGCTATAATGTTAGGCTAGTCTTAAATTTAGACATGTCGATGAAACGTTCGTATTAGGCTTTTATTTAAGCAAATTTGTAAGTTTAAAAAAATGCATTACTCTTACAATGTATCGATGATCACAGTATTCTGAAATCTTGCTGTGATATTTGCTATTCTTAAACGGGCATTGAGAGCAGCCAGACTTCTCTAAAAATGATTAGAATCAGTTAAATTGCACAATAAATCAATGGAATGGGTATTGGTGGAAGAAACCGATTATTCTCATTACACACGTTTTAACGACTCGGTATATTTATGATCAATAAGTCTGCATCGTGCTCGTGCGGTTCTATTTTCCTTCAGCTGAAGGAAATGCTTTTCTTGCCTCTGGCTACAACAAATTTAAACAGCGTTTTCCACTGCTAAACATTACCAGTAATATCGTCTATTAAATGCACAAAACACTATGCTCTTGCACATACCGATTTTTTCGAAAATGACAAATCACTTGTTGGAATCAACAACACCATCACGCGGAAGAGTCGTTATATTGATTATATATGTTTGTTGCATTGATTAGCCATTTGCGAGTAATCGTCATTGGAGTAACTTAGTGCGATGTACATAGAATCGATGTGGTATAACGGTATCTGCATTTCTCTGATATTTTATTTTGATTTTTCTGGATGTCTACTCTAGGCAAAACGGGTCGATACATCAGCTTTAAAAAATCCTCTCCCGGATTCTTATAGTAATTTGCTTGGCTTTAGATACATTTCTTCAGCCACCAACGCTACTAATCATAAAATATAAGCGAAATCTCTCGGATTTTAAGAATGAAGCAATCATTAAAAAATTCTACTAATTTTTCTCCACTTACGTTTTTAAAAAATATATAACTTCTAAAGTTTGCTGACCGGACTTTCTTGAATATTCACTAAAAGGATCATTAAGCTACTGTTAGCGTCACGAAAATTAAACCTTTTGTTCAAGCGAATCTCTCATTACAATCCCAGAACAGTGTCATCCGGTGTCGCACAAGAGGCAAGTGATCTCAGATTTTCTGTTCCTGACAACACTTGCGATTTGAGCTATAGGCCTGCATCTGACAATGTGAATAATATTTCCATTACGTGATGCAGATACCTATGATAAGAGTGCTGAGTGTTATTGAGAAACTGTTTGAAGCTTACTACCTCTTTGTTTACAAAGTCAGATATTCATTTGATGAATCGTTAATGTTCTTGAATGATAGGCCTTAAACAAATTTAGTCTTTAGAATATAAACAAAGTTAAATTAACAAATGTAAACTTACATCTCCTGTTGCAGCCGGTAGGAAAATAGTATTAAAATTCCAGCGGAAAGTTAGATGAATTAGAATTACATATCAATACTCCAAAATCAGATCATCCCAATAATCAATATATAGATTATGCAGAATTCGTTAGTTCATGTTTGAACTTCGTTTATTTGAATTTGAAAATTTGTGAATTATATTTCCTTTGTGGGGCAATACCAAGGGGTCGGTCAATCTGGTTAATTTGAAATATTCACAAGATTGGGCCCCTGATAATACACTCTGTATAACAACGCATTTTGAATCAGAGCTCATATTCAAAGACCGTGTGAACACTAAACACTATACTAAACATGAACTGTAACGGTAATACAACATACATATTTTTAATTCAGTCACTAAAATTGAGTTCAGTATGATTTAGTCGAGGCACCCAATGTTGAGGCGGAAGTGCGGCATCTTCAAGCATAAATCATCAAAACATCTTGTGCACTTGTTCAACTCGATGTTTTAACATGTTATATGAAATTACATCTCCACCACATCAGCGGGCGCGACTGGCGACTCATATTTTCATCATCAATTACTGCTTTCATGAACTGTAAACATCGGCATTGCATGGTGGAGGAATCCAGTAAGCCATACTACATATACAAGCGCCCACAAGAAACGCCATCAAATGGCTCGACTCCACTTGAAAATGGTGTCACAGATAAGGACAACATCGAAAAGTTACCACAATCCAGCACGGCATGAACAATTTCAATTACAATTTATACCACATAACGATCTCCAGTAGGTTGTGGCTTATCATTTTGACTCAGGCATATCCATTTGCCAATATCTCCTTTCAGAGGGTCTATTTGAGTATGATGTATGATGAACTTGTAGTGCATGAGTAGACCTACAACTTTGTCTAACAGTACATTGCTCTAACCCCATATCTTCGACATGAGAGCGTATATTCACAGTGATCTTCACGATGATAATCGCGTGATCTTCACCGCGAATATCATCGCGAAGATCACTGCGAATATACGCTCTTATTCCTCAGATATAAGAGAGATAGAGCTATGTATTGTTAGACCAAGTTGTAGGTCTACTCAAGCACCATAAGTTCATCATACATTATATTTTGAAATTGAGCTCTGAGAAGAGCTATCGGCAAATGAATATGGATAAGTCAAAAATGATAAGCCGCAACCTTGATTCCAGGAGACATTTATTTTGTGCGTCTGCTTAGGACGCTGAACGATTCATCTGACTTGAAAACATAGTTTGTTTCATTATTGATAAAGAAATTAAATTATTGCTTTCTGGCTTTTACTGTCCGGTTCATTTTCCATATTGAAAATGGGTTTTGTTTGAGCCTTGTTATAAGCAATAGGAATCTCAAAAAATAATCCAATAGAAATTCTCGGCAGCCTCCTTAGCATACTTGGAGGATTGACGAGAATATTAATGAACATATGTGGATTTTCCACCTGAACAATCGTTGTTTTTGGCCTCTGGTGATGGAAACATTCGGTAGTCTACATATTTGACTGAAACAAGACGATCTTCAAACTTCTTCCTATGTGATAGGGACATCTTCTGTTTGAAGGCTTGTTTTGCGTTTTTTTTGTCGTACAGGCTACCGTTCCCGCAGCTGTATCACAGTTGTACACATTTCCTTGTGTCGTTTGAAAAGTGATTTTCCTGTCAGCAGCAGGGTATCGCCCGGACTAATATGGGTCCTTTAAAAATGAGAGAAAGGGTTTTCAAACTAGTGAAATTTTTAAATTCACGCAAATCTTACGAGTTTATGGTGTTCAACGTTGTACTGTTGGCTAGGGTTGCAAAATGGTGAGTCGACAACTGTGATGGAGCGTGCGTCCCCGCAACATAGCTCTGGTCCTCACAAGTTCCTACCTCATGCTTCCACGGGTCAACAGATGACAAAGACCGCCAGCTAAGGGTTGCGTACTTAGCTGGTAGTGCAGCCTGGGCACTGTTGTCCTTCTGACTTCAGCTAGATTGAGGAGGTGCGTGCCGAGCGTCTGTCCACCAAGGAGGTGCGGCTCAAACAGCGGCTGAGTAAGAAACGCTGTATCTCGTCAGCTATACCTTAGGAGGCAGTCCCACCAACGCAATGTAGCCAGCGCGGTAAGATAGCATGCTGAAGTCTTACCCTACCACGAAAAATGTAAGTATTCTTTATTTTGTGAGATTTTTCCTCATTTTATTGCCCACAACTATTTTATAAGGAACAGTAGAAATTTGCAATATCCCAGTACATTTACTAGTGCAAAAAAAAACAAAAATAAATGTGTTAATTGAATCTAAAGTTCAGTATAGCCGTGAAATTTTCATTTTGTCTTAACTTTTTATAAATCATTTATGCTAAAAATGTCTACTGTTCCTTTAACAACTATATAACGGGATTCCCTGGGGGGGGTAGCCCTAAGGCAGTCGAAGGATTTGTTGACTGGACAAGGGTTCGTGGAGTCGCCAGTCCCTTGTCATGCGAAGACACGTGGCCTTCTGGCCGTAGTCTTCCGAAGGTCCTCACTGAGATCGGCTGACCCTGCTACAAGAAGCCATCACGTAGGCTATTCTCTCAGAACAACCTGCTGAGAATAGTCCTGCAGCCATAGGTAATCCTTGCACTGATGGTGGGTTCTTATTACACATCACATCACATCACATCAACGTTGACCTGTTGGCAAGAATTTGTCTTGAGCATGACGAGAATCTATGAAAAGTCACTTTCTTGAGCGTGTGCTTTACCAACGAAGTGAGTCGTGTTGACAAACATCCTCCTGAAACATCAGTAATTTAATTGTTCTAGTACAAATTGGAATGTTTCTTTGTATACATCGAAGTCTCTAGTGTTAAACACCCCTGACAGCGTTCTGTATTTGATATCAAAATCATATTTCGTTCTTGCAAAGCCAAATCGTGGATAACGTGTTCTGCTGTTTCAGGTTCCTGGCATACATCGCATAATGTATCGTCTGCAAACCGCATTCTAGCCAGCCAGACCTTGAATAGTCACGACCACTAATGAGTCGATTTAGTAGTCTGATGCTCTTGCTTGGTATTTCTTTTCCGAAGTACCAGGGTGTACTTGAAAATGATGATTGGAATTTGTTGAACGTGTGTCCTGTAGTTGGTGTACCACCTGTTGTCGTCTTGTGCAGGCACTCTTTTGAAGTGATGCAATGCGTCAGTAAGCAGCAAGTTGTTTTTCAGTACATTTTCAGAGTTGGTTCCCAATTCTGCCAAATCGTCCGCTATGTGGTCTGCCTTTGATATCCACATGATTGGGACTATCAGCCTGATACTAGCGTGTCGTTTTCTAAGGGATTGGTGATCCTTTGTTTAGTGCTTTCGACGTCTATCCCGTACGTTCTTTTTATTTTTTATGCGTCTGTGAATATTTTGCCTCTTCCTCTGTATTTCCTATTCCTAGCGTGAAGTGTCATCTGTTTCAGCTCATTTGGGTTTGTATCTCGCTGTTGTAAGTCCTTCCAGATAAGGATAGATATCTACGTTGATACCCACGTTCAACTTTTTTGACCGGGATGATTTGAATGAAGATGCTTTCTTCATTTACGAGAATTTCTACCATCCTTCATTATTTTCTGGCAAAAGCGATTTCTTTAAGTTGCTCGAAGCGATTTCATTGTCCCTTGTAACACAGCGGGCAATTTCTTGAATGTGACGTAATCCTGCCTCAAATCAATCAAAGCTCCTGTCCCTTAGTGTCGCTAGTGCATTAAGTGGCGTCGGCTTCGATGCTCCAGTAACCTTCCTCAGGCACTGATTGTTGACCATTTTCCGGTTGGTGCGGGCTGCACTGTTGTGCACAGAGCAACCATTCTCGCAGAATAAGGCCTCGTATATCCGGAACGACTGTTTCCGGATGCGCTCCATTTTCTATGCCACTCAGTATTTTTATCATGTTCAACCTTTTCTAACTTTCGTTCGAACTTCCTTCAAGTGGATTCCGAAACTTGAATAGCGATCCAGTGTGAATCCTAAATATTTGTGATAGGATACGCTGCACGCTGCAACGTTCCCAGCAATAAATTACCGTCCATTCCTAGCGCTTCGGCATGGAGATGAGAAATTATCTGCTTCTGACAAACTTCATCATACCAATATTTTTCCAAAGTTCCTGCGAAGTCAGTAAACGGACCAATCTCTTCCGGAAACTCTTCAAACATTTTCTGATTTCTTCTCGTTTTCGTCGCTGGAAAATCGCAAAGTCTTCATGCTTGATAACTGAGGGATTCCATCCAGAATGTGCCGGAAATCCCAAAAATCATACCCGATCATCATTGATTTGGATGAAACTTGGCACATGAGTTCGGTACGTTGGAAAAAAAATTCCACTGGTGTTAAGATAATTTGGGTTCAAGAGTAACTTTTGAGATGGCGTATGTGTTTTTTCCAACATTTTACTTGAAAAATCGTAGTTCAAAACCATTACATTTAGAGAAAAACTTTATATAAGGGAATTGTAGGGAACTAAAAAGCCTTTCTTAAAAAATATACACAGAAAAAAAATTTTTTTTTCATCAAGAAAATCAAAAATAATTACTAAAAATAAAATATCTAAAAAACATATTTTTAATATTTTTTTAATTTGTTGTATGGAAATTTGAGGAAAAAAGACACGTTTTAAAAAAACTCTAGGATGGACGCTCTTATAATAAAAAAGTTTTTCAAATAGCGAACTTTGGTGTATATTTCAAATTTTGGTTATTCATTCTTATAAATAAATTTTGATGTTACAATATGGTTTTGGAGATCATTACAAACAATAATGATGATAATGATAAACCACGTAAACGCAACTGTTTTCAAGATATTTCTGATTTTCTTTCAATAAAATTTCAAAACCTCAAAAAATACGCCCTTTTCATAAATTACTCGTGATATTAAACAACAATAGCTAACGATTGTTTCTCTTGTGTTTTTAGCCTTTTTAAAACACATGTATGTGCCTCTTACTTACTCTTAACAGCTCGTCGATTGAAAAAGCTTCACTTAAAGTTATAAGACAAAAATAATGAATTATGGTTGGATTTATATTTATATATACCATTTATTAGTCTCGGTCATTGATAATATTACATAAACATTATATAAACTATTGATTGCTTTTATATATATTATGAATCCTGCCTTCTTCGTCATTCGAAAAACAGTTTTACAAAAACTTCGTTTTCTGAAATTGGAACGAATGAGTGGTACTTTTGTGTACCTGCAATCGTTTTAGTCTGTCGGTAAATTTCATTCCATTCTGCTACCCCCTGTTCATACTCTTCATGTGATACATAACAAAACGACATTTTTGTTAAACAATCATCACTTTTTTGGTTCGCCCATTCGAATAACTCTAATGCACTTTTATAGGGTGTTCATGTTGTACAGCAAGGCTTGCATATCTTGCCATTCGTTTTAATGTACCACCAATTGCATCGCAAAGGTCTCTTACCGTGGATGTTGCGAAAAATGCCATTCAGCATCAATATTGTATTTCTTTTTAAACTTATCAAAGCTTTACTTAGGGGCAGCTAAAACACCTTCGTGCTTTGCAAGGAATTTAGCTTGTGATACGATGTACTTGTTTGTTATTCCAAATTCTGCCATTACTCTTTGATTTGTCCAAGATTGTGGTAAAACCAAAAGTATCCTTACTTGATCGTCCCTCGAAGTTTCTGGATCAGCATACCGGTCCTTTAGCTGCGCGATTATTTCGTCATATTCGGCTGCTTTCACTTTCAATTGTTCCAGGTCATCCTCCTCCGCTTGATCCCCAAATATGTGTGTCCGAATGCCGTTTGAAACATCTTTGAACTTTTTGCGGGCATAATTTACGTTCAGGAACTTTTTAGCCGATATTGGCGAAACGTTGATTCCAGCTACGCCCTTGTTAAATAGCTCAATATTATGGCGCCTTGAATAATCTTGCACACTGCTATCAGATGGCACTGACATTAATGATATTGCCGATGGCGTTTCCTCGAGACCATACAAGTCTACTTGCCGTGATGTAGATGGTTGGGGATCCATAATGTTAGTAATTGATGGTTTCTCACTAGGCTCCGAAATTGCAGCATGGGATTGTTCCGTTCTATTTAAATGCAAACGACAATTATCACAAATCATCAAAGAAGTGTCCAAATGTGTTTTGCCCATAAACTTGAGTTTTTTGACATTTTGTTCGGTTAATTTACGAAGGTTTTTTGAGCACCGTTTAGTGGGAAACGGCATACAACACTTCTTCATGTTAAACTCCATTTTCAGTTCACTCAGATAGATTTTACTGATGAATGCGACTATGTATGAGCATATATATTGGCTGTGGTACCTTTGGAAATGCAGGTATAAAACATCTCTGGTAGTTTACAGGCAGCGTACATTAGCTGTTTTTTTTATGAGAAGATATACCTGACATACGTTATAGCTGCTATTTGTCTACCTACCTTAAACAATATGTGTTACTTTCATCGCTACATCACCGAACTGTTCGGAGTGTAGTTTTCACACACTACACCCGACCTCTAACATCGTTGGAGCTTGGCAAAAATAGTCAGCAGTTCGATTAATATGCTTCTTCTATATGACCCTCCGCATAATTTCATCATCTGTCCATTTTCACACTTGTCGCCCCTGCGACATCTATCTCGCTGTTACTTTCATCGCTTTAGCAAATTCGCTCCCTTCATTCTCTGAGCGGCCCGACCGATACAGCCATAAAACAATTATAAATATATTGATTGCAATATTAAAACAATAGTGCTATTTATCTTGTTCTTTTCAAATGAGTCTTCTTATCATCCTGATATCAAAAGAAAAGAGGACATTAGAGTAATGTGAACGTTATAATATGAAGATCTTGGAAAATTTATCATTTCTGGTGGAAATCTCGATTAACTTAAGAAAAGAGCGAATTTTCTGAGGTTTTTTTCATTCTATTGAAATAAAATCCGAAAAATCTCGAAAACGGTTGCGTTCAGGTGATTTATCATTATCATCATTATTGTTTTTAATGATCTCCAAAATCATATTGTATAATTAATTTTCATTTATAATAATGAATAACCAAAATTTGAAATATGCACCAAAGTTCGCTCTTCGGAAAACTTTTTTATTATAAGAGCGTCCATCCTAGAGTTTTTTTCAAAACGTGTCTTTTTTTCTCAAATTTCCACAAAACAAATTTGAAAAATATTAAAAATATGTTTTTTTTTATATTTGATTTTTAGTATTTATTTTCGATTTTTCTTTTATGAAAAAAAATTTTTTTTTTCAGTGTACATTTTTTTACAAAGCCTTTTTAGTTCTCTACAACTCCCCCATATAAAGTTTTTCTCTAAATGTAATGGTTTTTGAACTACGATTTTTCAAGTAAAATGTTGGAAAAAAAACATACACCCATCTCAAAAGTTACTCTTGAATCCAAATAATCTTAACACCAGTGGATTTTTTTTTTTCAACATACCGAAGACGTGTACCAAGTTTCATCAAAATCGAAGATAGTTGAGTTTGGTGACCGACCGATTTGGCGTGGAATCAGTCA
>JASCZW010005319.1:0-246556 GCA_034211315.2 Aedes japonicus
AGGCAATTAACTTAACACGTTTTTTGTAGTTTAAGAAAAAATGTATCAAAGCTGTTTACTGTGCGGAAGTCTGTTTCAGAATGAAAAAAATACGCTACGACGGACGTTAAGCGGATGTGCACGAACGCAAACTCGTCAAAGTGACAATTCATCATGCACGACAACAAAATTTCAATTCTGGGGGTAGGACAGTGTGCACAAGGTTTGCCACGAAATGGATATTTCTAGTAGAACCAGAGGCTGGATACGCACCAAAAGAAAATCGCAAGGGTAAGTCTTGCTCAGAACAGTGTTCCGGTGTACGCCGTAGTAAAAAGTCTGACACTATAACGGAACATGTGTGGCACTCTGTGGCACACTTTTTTGACATCTGTACTTGTCAAAGATATAACCTGGCAACCCTGGATAATTGACGGTCGCACATTGTTGTGGTGTTGTTTTGATTTGTTTGTTTTGTCCCTGAATCATAAATATAAGTATTATGGGAAGAAAATTCATCATAAGTTCCAGTTCATAGCTTCCAGTTTGTTGAGCCAAAAATTGGAGTGGAACAATGGATGAGGTGAAGTTTATCAAATTAACAGGTCGTGACATGATACCTGACTGCGAAGCTTCAATTAAAGGCGCATTTTTTGGAGCGAATTGAAGGCGGAATATCATCGCATCTATATCAGGAATATTGTGGCAGACCAAAACCTCTACGCGAGTCGCTGGGTCAGTTTATCATTGATAGGATCCGAATAACTCGAAGAAGACGATCATGACTGAGAACCTTCGTGAAGATGTTGCGAGCTGGTGGAACTTCGTTAGAAGATATTAAGCGGAGAAGCTGGCAGATATTCGGTTTCTAAGCGGTAGAAGTTGATGTGACTCCTGGATCTCTGCCAATATCATGCGCAAAAATGAACAAAGAGTTCCTAATATCACAGCACTGCCACCTTCTGCAGAACCTGCGTTGAAAATGTATTTTAAAGAGTCAATCGTAATCTTCATCTCACAATAACTTTCTTTCGCCAGACGTATTGAGAACTCGGCTTTTGATGCCTTATTGGAGCAGCTGAAACACTTCACGAAATCTGAACGGCCGTGGAACGTTTCGAGTGGAGAGCGTTGTGCCTTTGTTTGCCAAACGGATGATGCAAACATCATAGGCTGTCGTTGTTGACGGATGAGTTAGTGAAACCGCGCTACATTGCAAGCTTCACCAGGCATATCGATAATGTTCATTTCCGAACGATAGAATTTTAACTGGCGAAATGACGTCGAACACATACGGTCGGTGAAAATTTGAAAAAATATTTGTTCGAAGCCTACAACGCATCAGCTGGAAAAACCAACATCCAAATAGAGAAGGACACTGAAAATTGCTGTCTTATCCGCTGATTGCCGCGTGAAATCTTTATGGAATACCCGAATCGCTTGGCAAAAAATTTTGGCAAAAGCAAGCTCGTGTCAATCGTCTGGCTAGCCAGCGGTAGCCAGGAACATAACGATTGAACTGTCAAGTTGCTGTGGCACACATGGGCACCCGGTGGCACTAGGATCGGAACATCGCATCGTTTAGAGGCACACTAAAAAAATGGGCACAAAAGATATTGTGCTGAGCGTTCTCACCCCTTGTGTTTTCCTCATTTCCTTTATTAGTTCTTATTTTACTCTAATATATTTATAACTAGCTGGCCCGGCAGACGTTGTCCTGCCCATAATTAAATTACTTAATGGAAAATTGGAGAAGGAGTTATAAATGAAAAAGTTTATTGCAAATAAGTATTAATTCCATTTATTTAAAGTTAATTTCTTACTCGTTGTGTGATGATTTAATCAAAATGTGTTGTTGGTAAGGTAAGGTTTATTGTCCAAGAACACTTATGAACATTATAGATATTACCATAGGTGGCATGAACTGTTCTCTTATTATGTTCGTTGCCCCAAACGAAGTCGTTTGAACTCTGGATGTTCTGCAGAATATGTTTAGAATCACTTTCTGATCCAGACACCAATGAGTGCAAACGCTCTGGTGGGATTTAGTGGCGTTACTTTAACTTTGCCACTTGCACAACACAATTCATTTGGTGTTTCATTTGGAGCTACAATACATAACAATGAGAACAAACTTCACTCATTGATTCAATGGCGATTGTTATATCCGCACGAAATTAATCGAAGGATCATATTGAAATGCATGTTGAAGATTTTGCAGAACGTAGGTTTGCTGTCGTAGTCGTTTAGTGATGTTATTTTGGGTACGATTGTCACCAGATCTTTCTGATGCTTCCGGATTACGCTTCTTTCTATCGCTTGTATTTCGACCTGCTCTCTCTTCTTGATCCAACATCGGTCGAGCCCGTGCCATTCGTTGACGATCCAAGTCATTTTGAGTTGCATGCAGAACGTCTCATTCAAGATTTTGCTGCGCTATCAGTCGTGCGGCTGCAGCGACCAATACTACTTCGTCTAGTAGGAGGCATTGCAATAATACTAATTGAAATTGAAATTGCAACATAATTAGTTTCTTCTAAATTTCTAGTAATATGTTCGTTTTCACTTTCCTGATGCAATATTAATATAAACAGTGAACGATACTAATATAAACAAAAATGTTATTATACACCTGTCAGATCAACATAGAATACAAAAACTAATACTCTCATTCTCCATCGAACTTCACTCCTATTTACATCTCGCTGCGAGATATCACCAATACAAACGTTTCAATTTATACGTGAACCTACACGTTTACACTGCCCAAGTAACAATTTCAGTTCTATTCCAGCCGTATAGCGCTCACTCCCGGCTTTGTTGATGAAACTACATTCAAAACTGTTTTGTCCACCAACAGCTCCTCTATGCATCTTTAAAGCCGAAATGTGTACAAAGTGGCCCACTCTTTAGACGGTTGTGAGAACAAATTAATAAAACCTTTCCAAGACCATAAAGATTTTGAAAATGTTCTAGTGAAAGATGTTATTATGAAAGATAATGCCGAATGGCTACAGCTGTCAAAATTCACGGCGATATCGTGGTTGGTTTTGTTGTTCTGCTTTGTTCGATTCTCTGCTCTTCTGATTCATTCGGCAGTAAATAATGGCTAAGAAAAAGCTCAAGTGTTGCGGAAAATTATGTTTGAAAGCAAATATATAAAACAAATTGAGTTTTTATGTTTAGCATATCATGCTCCAAATCATATGCGCATTTAATTGTATGGTGAATATTGGCATGATGAGAGCTGAAAATTAATGCGCCTCGGAAATTATGCGAGTTTACAACATCAAAAACAAAATTTAAAGAAATATATTCGATAAATTAATCAAGAAACTTCTGAAAATTGATGGAGATTCAATAAGGTTATCTGAACGAATACCGAAATTTGACTTTGATCTACAGTTCAATTGTATGACATTTAAAATTTAGTTTTTTTTTTCCACATTTCAATTATTTCATTCATTCCAATATGGCGATTGCAAGAAATCACAGTTTTAGCAATGGTTACTATAAACTATCTGGTCGACTTGGAAGCTTTCAAATTGCCAATTAGCCGTTTAATGCATTTACTGGAAGCAAAATGGTTTTAAAATGCTTTTCAACTGACCATAATAAGATAATATGAATGAGTCCTAAAACGGTATTTCAAAACAGTATTTTATGATTTTTACAAAGTCAAAATAAAAACTTTGATAGGGATAAAATTTTAGAAGTTAAGGTTTTAAGATTGTTGTAAAAAAGCTGTTTAGGTTCTTATAAACCTGACTAAAATTATGAAACCTATTGGCATCTCTTGCTGCCATAATAAAACCGAATTGATTTCTGGTGGCTTTCATAAAACTTTAATAAAACTTAGTAAAGCTGGATGGTTTTGGCAATGTTACTTGGGTGAGGTTGCTTTTTACGCAGGAATAGAGTGCACTGAAAAAAACCTTAAAAACAACTGAGTAGCTCCTAGAATTCACGTACAAACCCGTAATTTACGAAAACCTCGTGAAAAGCAACAAAAGTGATTATTTAAACGCGTTAATGCCAAAATCTAAGTGAACAGTATCTCCTCGCGTGAATTCTGAACACCACGTAAACAAAACTCGCATAATAAACGACTCCAGTGTATTATCATTTCGCATAATCTTTCAAAAAGTCCAAATAACAATGAGAGATTCGTCTTCTTCTCGTCCTTTTTGTTAATTAAGACGCCATTATAAAATTTTCCAACGGTTTCTCCTTCCAACTCGATGGATGGTGTTGTTGTTTTCTATTATGATATTTCCATACAAAGTGAAAATTTAATTTAAATGATTTTTTACTTTCCGAAAAAAATTTCGTACATTTTTTATTTTAAAAACCTGTTGGAATTCAAGACGAATCAAATGAAAAAGAAATCAAGTAATTCCATTGAGTCGTTCAGAGTTATGCTGTCACGAACGGACAGCATTTCATTTTTTATATATAGATTATTGTCGAGGTTATTGATTCACTCACGAGCTCAGCTCTAGCATGCACTAAACATTAATTTACTCTAAATATTTTGTAAGACTGGAGAAAATGTGTTCATTTTTTTTCATGTTCACCCAATCAGTGGTCCAATCTTACCAATGCATCTTTTTTTTCTCACTTATTCGATATAGAAAACAAAACTATTCTTTCAATAATAGAGATATTGGATATCAATGGATATTTCTAGTTGAACCAGAGGCTGGATATGACCAAAAGAAAATTGATATAATTGTAGGCTCAGGAAGTACCAGCACATTGGTCCCAAACACAACGATTCGCCCGTAATAACGTAACTCACGTCAAAATAACAAAACGAATTAAAACGAAAACAGAGCTTTTATTTCTGCAAAAGCGCAAAAATGTCTTGTTAGGTGCAGGCTGCAAGGTGTATTTGGGATCAAGCGGTTCTACAACAGTGAGTCAAATTAAAAAATCTATTGTCATATTGATTGTTGATCATGAGCATAGGCTCAACGTCCACAGTCACAGTGTTCTCCATTTACATATTTTCGCTTTATTCACCATTTTGACAATGAATAAAAACTACAACCATGATTCGCAAGCATTTTTCAGGAGTCGACGGCCGGAATACCCATCCAATAATTATCCTGAACAAAAAGTAAACATAATTAAATTCATAATCTTACCCCATTAACCTCAATTCAGTTTTGCTTTTATCGCGACACTTGTTTTACAATTAAAATCGGTAAAATCACCATTAAATTAAATGTTCCCTATGTTGAACTGTCACTTTATTGGATCGATAATTGAAGCATTCGATTATAATACAATATACTATCTATATTAGAACGTGTCTCATTGTTGTGATACCCACCGCTGGATCGAATTGTATTTTTATTCGGGATGTTAATCGAAAACGAAAATCACATCCAATCGAACTTCCTCCCGACGCGAGCGCCTCTAGGTGTGAGTCACCTTCGTCGTTCCCTGGATGCATCGCATGACAGTCCAACACACGCACACTAGCTCATCGTTTTCAGTTGCCCGTTTGACGTTTCTCTTCTCCACTCCGTACGAACATCATCATTTCGAGCCACGTCTAAACTCGGATCGCGGTGAATTTTCTCCCGGATAGCTCGTTGTGTTTCGCGTTCCATGTCGGTGCTGTTTCTGGAACGATTTTTCGGTGGAAAATAGTGTCCGGAATTTGCGGAAAATTTGTGAAAATGGTTAGTTTCACCGGTTTAGTATGCATTGCGGGTGGAATTTCCAGTGGTGTGGTGTTTTTTTTCTCGAACGGGAAAGGAAGTGATGATGAAATTTTGCTCGGCTCGGTGTTCCTTCCTCCGTCGATTTTCGGTGCTCCGGGTCTGTCGAGCTGGAAGCGGTTGGAAAATTTCCGCAGTTCCATGGGGTGCTCCCCGTTTTCGAAGTAAAATAGTGAAATTTTGTTTGAATTAACCTCGGAAAAAATTGAAGCAAATTAAATCATGTAGTTCCGGTCCGGGAGAAGGTTGAAGAGGTGAAACGAACGAAGATGGTGCGATGGAAGCCGTTCTCGGCGAGATAACAATCCACTGAAGAGCAGGCCGTCGGGGCGTGCGCGTTGTGAATCATGATGATGTTGACGATTGTGGCGTCAACTGAAGCAACGCGTCGTCGGAACTCTTGAAGCGGAAGAGACCAGCTGGTCGAAGATGAATTTATTGAGTGTTTTTTTTCTTGCGATGATTAAAGCTGCTTTTTTTCGGGGGAAATTTCAAAGTTTTTAGCTTTTGTGTATGCCGTCGGGGAAGGAATTAATTTTAGTATCTGCTCATATTCACCGCATAATCCTGTTTTTTATTGAAATGATCATAATCCTTGAATTATTCTACAATTCCATCGTTCAGCCACTGCGACTGGACATCAAGAGGCGGCTAACGTCCCGCTCGGATCGTGTGAAATCGGTGGATCTCCACCCGTCGGAACCATGGATGATGCGCTCTTTTACAATGGACACGTTCACGTGATGAACTACGAAAATCAGCAGCTGGTGAAAGACTTCGAAGTGTGCGACATTCCGGTGCGATGTGCGCGCTTCGTCGCTCGCAAGAATTGGATCATCACCGGTTCGGGACGACATGCAGGTGCGAGTATTCAACTACAACACCTGGAGAAGGTCCACTCAGTTCGAAGCCCACACCGATTATGTCCGCTGCATTGCAGTGCATCCGACACAGCCGCTGATCCTGACCAGCAGCGAGGAGGTGATTCATCAGACTGTGGAATTGGGAGAAGATGTGGTCCATGCAGCGGTGCTCAGGGTCCACACACTACGTCATGCAAATCGTGTTCAATCCCAAGGACAACAACACATTCGCCAGCGCCTCACTGGATCGGACCGTCAAGGTATGGCAGCTGGGTTCCAGCATGTGCCCAACTTCACCCTCGAAGGGCACGAGAAGGGTGTGAACTGCGTCGATTATTACCACGGAGGAGGAGAAACCCTACTTGATATCCGGTGCCGACGATCGGTTGGTCAAAATCTGGGACTACCAGAATAAAACGTGCGTCCAAACGCTGGAAGGGCATCGCTCAGAATGTCTCCGCCGTCTCGTTCCATCCGGAGCTACTGATCGTGCTGACGGGTTCCGAGGACGGCACCATTCGCATCTGGCATTCGGGCACGTACCGGCTGGAGACGTCGCTGAACTACGGCTTGAACGCGTGGGACCATCGCCTGCATGCGAGGAACGAACAACGTGGCGCTTGGGCGAGTAGTTTTTTTTATTTTTTATTTATCTTAGTTTGATTGATTGGTCATTTTGATCGAGATTTAATAAGCATCCCCCTTGAAGATATCACCAACGTGCTCAAAACTGTAACTAGAAATCGTCGGAGACCAATGCTATCGAGATGTTGTCGAGATTCAAATTCCTTGTGCGGAATGCTACCTAAAAAATTCCTCAAGACTTATTGCAAAATTTTCCTGAAGTTATCTGAAACTTCTCTTATTTAAACACAGAACTTCTTCTGTTTACTTCTCTGAAGTTGCCTACAGTAATATCCAGCATACTTTGGCCGCAAAGGTACAAATCTTACTCTGGATAATTTACAATTTAACAAAACCTATAACAAGAACCTAAGCGAAAATCACACCACAATTAAAAAAATCAACCAAATCAAACTTCCTAGAAATCCACTACATTAGTTCCTTGAAAACACCTACAAAAAGAACCATCCGAAATTATCTTGAAGTGAAATTCAAACCTCTCTGAAATTAGCTAAAATATCCTGAAGTAAACTCCAACAGTTCTTAAAATTACTTCAAAGCCTATTCGGCAATTTTTCTTAAATTGCTTTAAATTCGTGGACTTCTCTTAAAAATAATCTCAATACTTTTCCAAGTTCCTCGGAAGTTATCTCAAAGCTTCACGAAACCTACCTAACATTAATTCCTTAAGAGACCTATAAACTTCACTGCAGTTACCTCGAATGTTTCCCAAAGCTACTCTGAAGTAACCCCAAACCAAATTGAAATTCCTATACTTCTCTAAAAATAAATCGAAACTTTTCTGAAGTTCCCTGAAGTTATCTCAGAGCGTACCGAAAACTACATAACATTTGTTCCTATGAAAACCTATGAACTTCACTGAAGTTTCCTAGATGTTTCCTAAATCAACCTGGGCGCTTATCTGAAGTTACCCAAACTGCCCGGGAGCTTCTCTGAAGCTACCCCAAATTGAAATTGTATTGAAGGAATTCTCCAAAAATACCTCAAAAACTTTTCTGAAGTTGTCTGAAGTTATCTCAAAGCTTCTCGGAACCTACCTAACATAAGTTCCTGAAGTTACCTCGAATACCGTACAATTTTTCAGAAGTTCTCTGAAGTTATCTGAGAGTTTCTCGAAATTTGTTACTGAAAAGACCTAGAAACTTTACTGAAGTTACCTCAAATGGTCCTCTAAAGCACGTTTTCAGATAACCCAAACTTCTTTTGAGCTACCTGAGACCTTAAGAAACATCACTGAAGTTACCTGGAATGTGCCCTACAGCAACCTGGATGCTTCTCTGAAATTACACCTGAGTAAAATGTCTGAACTTTCTAATTATACCGCACTCTTAATCTGCCGTGAAACGCATATCAGTCCCATCTTTGCTTGATTTCCTATTCATATGGGACTGATATGCATTTCACGACAGTTAAGTTCTCTGAAAATAACTCAAAGCTTATGTAGCTATCACATAACCTCCTGAAGTGACCCATAAACTTCGCTGAAATTACCTGGAATTTTTCCTAAAGGTACTCTAAAGTTACCCCAAAACCAATCTGAAATTCCTAAACTTCTCTAAAAATAAGCCAAAACTTATCTGAGGTTTCCCGAAATTATCTCAAAGCATACCGAAATCTACATAGCATTTGTTCCTGAAGAGACCTATGAACTTCACTGAAGTTACCTCGAATACCGTAAAACTTTTCTGAAGTTCTCTGAAGTTATCTAAAAGTTTCTCGAAATTTGTTACAGAAGAGACCCAAAAACTTTACTGAAGTTACTTCAAATGGTCCCTTAAGCAAGGGTTCAGGTAACTCAAACTTCTCTTGAGTTACCTGGAACCTTAAGAAATATCACCTGAAATGTTCCCTACAGAAACCTGGAAGCTTCTTTGAAGTTAAACCAGACTAAAATGTCTGAACTTCTCTAATAATACCGCAAAACTTTTCTCAAATTCTATGAAGAAATCTCATAGCTAACCGATAGCTACTTAACATATGTCCCTGAAGTGACCCATAAACTCCGCTGAAGTTACCTGGAATATTTCCAAAAGGTACTTTGAAGTTACCCCCAAACCAAACTT
The DNA here is from genome assembly GCA_034211315.2 of Aedes japonicus. Taxonomy (NCBI): domain Eukaryota; kingdom Metazoa; phylum Arthropoda; class Insecta; order Diptera; family Culicidae; genus Aedes; species Aedes japonicus. The sequence goes on from JASCZW010005319.1 coordinate 9,283, forward strand.
AAATTCCTTAACTTCTCTGAAAATAAGTCAAAACTTTTCTGAGGTTCCCTGAAGTTATCTCAAAGCGTGCCGAAATTTACATAGCATTTGTTCCTGAAGAGACCTATGAACTTCACTGAAGTGACCCCAAAAACCGTAAAACTTTTCTGAAGTTCTCTGAAGTTATCTAACATTTGTTACTGAAGAGCTTCCGAAACTGAATTTGGAATGGTCCCTACAGCAAGGTGTCAGGTAACTCAAACTTCTTTCGAGTTACCTGAAACCTTAAGAAACATCACTGAAGTTACCTGGAATGTTCCCCACAGCAACCTGAAAGCTTCTCTGAAGTTACACCATGCTAAAAATTCTCTGAACTTCTCTAGTAGTACCGCAAAACTTTTCTTAAGTTCTTTGAAGATACCCTTAAGTTTACCGATAGCTACATAACATATGTTCCTGAAGTGATCCATAAACTCCGCTGAAGTTACCTGGAATTTTTCCTAAAGGTGCTTTGAAGATACCCCCAAACCAAACTGAAATTCCTAAACTCCTTTAGAGATAAGTCAAAACTTCTCTGAAGTTATCTGAGATTTTCTCGAAACCTGCCTAACATTTGTTACTAAAAGACCCAGAAACATTACTGAAGTTAGCTCGAATGGTTCCTAAAGCAAGGTTTAAGGTAACCCAAACTTCTTTTAAGCTACATAAAACTTCAAGAAACATCACTGAAGCTACCTGGAATGTCCCTTTCTCTAAAGTTACACCAGACTAACATGTCTGAACTTCTCTTATAATACCACAATACTTTTCTTAAGTCTTCTGAAGATATCTCAAAGCTACATAACATATGTCCCGGAAGTGACCCATAAAGTCCGCTGAAGTTACCTGGAATGTTTCCTAAAGCTAGCAGGGAGCTTCTCTGAAGTTATCTTACACAGAACTTCTCTAAAGTTATCTCAAAGCTTCTCGAAACCTACCTTACATTAGTCCCTAGAGGAAATTAAAAACTTCACTGAAGTTAAGTTACCTTAAACCTCAAACCTGCCTTTAAGTTACCTTAAACCTTAAAAAACTTCACTGAAGGTACACCAAACTACCTGAAAGCTTCTCTGTAGCTACCATAACTTGAAATTGTAGTGTGAAGGACTTCTCTAAAAATACCTCAAAACTTTTCTGAAGTTGTCTGAAATTGTCTCAAGTTATCCCAAAGCTTCTCGAAACATACCTACACTTACTTCGAGACCTAGAAACTTCACTGAAGTTACCTCGAATGTTTCCTAGAGCTACCTGGAAACAACCTCCAACAGTTCTTAAAATTACTTCAAAGCCTATTCGCAAATTTTCTTAAATTGCTTGAAATTCATGGACTTCTCTTAAACATAATTTAAAACTTTTCTGAAGTTTTCTGAAGTTATCTCAAAGCTTATAGAAAGCTTAATAACATTTGTTCTTGATGTGACCTATGAACTTCACTGAAGTTTCCTCAAATGCTTCCTGAAGCTTCTCTGAAGTTACCCCAAACAAAACTGAAATGTCTGCACTTCTCTAAAAATACCTCAAAACTTTTCTGAAGTTCAATGAAGTTATCTCATAGCTTCTCGAACCCTACGTAACCTTACTTCCTGAAGTGACCTAAAAACTTCACTGAAGTTACTTCGAATATTCCCGAATGCTACCTGGAAGCTGAACTGGTTGGAACCAACCTGGTTGCTTCTCTGAAGTTACCCAAACTGCCTTTAAGTTACCTTAAACCGTAAGAAACTACCTGGGAGCTTCTCTGTAGTTACCCCAAATTGAAATTTTAGTGAAGAACTACTCTAAAAATACATACCTCAAAACTTTTCTGAATCTGTCTGAAGTTTTCACATAGCTTATCGAAACATACCTAACATAAGTTCCTGAAGAGACCTAGAAACTTCACTGAAGTTCCCCGTAATGTTTCCTAAAGCTACCTGTAAGCTACACTGAAGTTACTCCGAACTAAACTGTAATTCCTAAACTTCTCTAAATTTTTAATAAGTCAAAACTTTTCTGAGGTTCCCTGAAGGCATCTCAAAGCGTACGGAAAACTACGTAACATTTGTTCCTGAAGTGACCTATGAACTACACTGAAGTTACCTCGAATACCGTAAAACTTTTCTGAAGTTATCTGAGAGTTTCTCGAAACTAACCTAACATTTGTTCATGAAGAGACCCCGAAACTTTACTGAAGTTGTCTGGAATGGTCCCTAAAGCAAGGTGTCAGGTAACTCAAACTTCTTTCAAGTTATCTGAAACCTTAAAAAACATCACTGAAGTTACCTGGAATATTCCCTACAGCAACCTAGGAACTTCTCTGAAGTTATACCAGACTAAAAGCTGTCTCTAATAACAGCACAAAACTTCTATTAATTTTTCTGGAGATATCCCAAAGATTATTGATAGCTTCATAACATATGTTCCTAAAATGATTTATAAACTCCGCTGAAGTTACCTGGAATGTTTGCTAAAGCTACCAGAGAGCTTCTCTGAAGTTACCTTAAACAGACATTTCTGCACTTCTCTAAATAATACCTCAAAACGTTTCTGAAGTGCTCTGAAGTTATTTCAAAGCTTCCAGAAATCAAACTAACATTAGTCTCTGAAGCGACCTAGAAACTCCACTGAAGTTACCTCGAATGTTTCCCAAAGCTACCTGGGAGCTACCCCAAACTAAACTGAAATTCCTGAACGTCTCTAAAAATAAGTCAAAACTTTTCTGATGTTCCTTGAAGTTATCTCGAAGCGTACCGAAAACTACATTACTCCACTGAAGTTACCTCGAATGTTCCCGAAAGCTCTGAAATATCAACCCCAACATTCTTTAAACGTAATAAATTCTTTGAATTATTTTAAAGATTACACCGAAGTTTCTAATAATTTCCCCGAAGTTACCATCAAACAGTTCTGATGCTACTTAGGCAGGCAGTAATGTCACGCAAAAAAGTGACTTTGAGGACCGCTCAAGTCACATTTTTGTATGGACCTTCAAATTTTGTATAGATTGTAAAGTTTTACCAACCACCACCCCCCACCCTCCCCCTTACTGCGGTACATTATTAATAGACCTTCCCTAACGAATTTTATAGGTGTTTCTCCCAGTTTTCTTCCAACTTCTTTAAAATCTACTCCGCACTCCCTGTCTTCTCGTTCCTTAGTTATCTCAAAACTTCGTTGAAAATTTCTAAAAGATCCAGTTATTTTTAAATTTTTCTGACGTAACGGCGAAACTTCGGTGATGTTATCTACGTGATGTTCTTGGAATTTGCTACAGAACGTCCTAAATTTACCAAGAACTTCTTTAAAGTAGCTTTGGAATTTAGAAAATACTTTGAATCTTCCATTTAGTATTTTTAGAACTTCCCTGAAGTAACTTGAATCTCTGCTTATGTTATTTTGGAGGTTTCCTGGAGAAATTTAGGTGCTTCCCTAATTCTCCATTGAAAAGTACCTCGAAAACTACCTGAAATGACTATGAAGAATCTCGGAAGTTAGCTTAGAGCTTCCCTGAAGGTACGTTGAAAATCAGCTCACTACTTCCCTAGATTGGATTGGAAAGTGGATGAAGCAACGTTGGAAGTATCCAGAAATTGCACTGGAATTTTTCTTAAAGTTTCCTGAAATTACAGTAGAACTTTTTTTTTAAATTCGCCTTGGAGCTACCCTTAAGTAATATTAGAACTTCTCAAAAATCGCTAAAGTAACTTGTATTAGGTACAAGCCATACAATATCCTTGAAGTTATTTCTAAATTCTCTAACTTCCTAAAATCTGTTAGAAACTTCACAAAGTTCCGTGAAGTTATTTGGAAGCTTCCGATAGTTAGTTTGGAACATCCCTGATGTTTGGTTGGAACTTCACTGATACTCTATAATTGATGGGTGACGAGTCGTCCTGTTGAATTTACGCCAAATGGATGATTCTCCTCCACTGGACCCGGTCCTGGGCCAATCGCCTCCAGTCCCCCTGGACGTTAAGGACCCGTAGGTCCACATCAACTGCAAATAACCATCGTGCTCGTGGTCTGCCACAGAGTCGACGGTCTCTCCCTGGTTCTCTACTGAATATTATCTTCGCTTGTCGTTATTCCGGCATGCTTACAACGTGACCAGCCCAACGCGGCCTGCCATGTTTTATTGTAATGCCGTGTTAATCTTTAATAGCAGTGGCGTCTCGTCCATATGTGCACCTCGTGCACTGCATAGTCTAAAATTGTATATTTCATGTATTATCAAATTCATCGATTTAATACTCCGTTAATACTCGCAGACTAGGCATTTCTAATGGTGCACCAGATCCTGTATATAACATACGTGGATCATTTGTAGAAGCTTTTTTTCCTTTAACTTGATTGCCGATGAGTTAGTGTTTGTTTTGTGCACTTTGTGGTCTGCACAGAGTAGTTTTACTCACTGGCTAGTTGCAATTTTATTCTGTTATTTCGGAACATTGACATGGTACTTTTTATGGCATATCACAAGAGACCCGGCAATGGAGGAACTATGGAGCAAGATATTGTTGTCAAAATTGGCTTCCGGGTTCGAAAGAAAGTGCACAACCGGTTAATTTTCTCACGAGACGCCACTGTTTAATAGATACGTGTTTTTATTAGTTTATTAGTTAATTTTATTCATTAACACTACCTATTGTCAGATGAATTATTTCAAATACAAATATCACTATTGACCCACGTTGTCTACTGGCGATCATGTACTTCGTCTTGCTGGTATTAATTGTGAAACTAATTCTCGCTAATTCCTTTTAAAGGGCACGAATGCCTCTTTCACGGCTCGACGGTGAATTCCGATAATATCTATGTCGTCCGCAAAACCTAGGAGCATCTGCGAATTCGTAGAGATTGTGCCGCTCCTTTGCACGGCAGCTCTCCTAATAGCTCTTTCGAGAGCAATATTGAACAACAAGTTCGAAAGCGCATCTCCCCGCTTGAACCATCTAAGGTTATGAACTTCACGGCAGATACCTTAAAACTTACCTTAAAGTTGTACGGGCGTAACTCTCTCTGAGATGCTGTATATTGAAACTGCCCTGCACCCGTTCGGTGCTTCTCTTGAGATTCATTGCAACTCTATCGATTTAAAGTTTACTGAACTAAGTTCAATAAATCCTGGCAGGTTACGTTGAAACTTTCCTAAACTTATCTCAGATCTTTCCTGAAATTGCGTTGGGAAATCTCTGAAGTCAGGTTGCAACTTCCCTAGAGTTCCGAAGGAACTTTCCTGAAGTTAGTTTGGAACTTTCTTGGCGTTATATCAAACATCGCCTCACCCATATTAGAATTTCTCTTATATTTCTTTCGCTGAAGTTACTTTGGAACTCTCCTGAAATTTCTTCTGAACTTCCCAAAGTTTCCTGAAGTTATTAAGAACCTTCAAGAAGTCACTTCGGTACTTTCCTGATGTTTTGTTGGAACTTCACTAAAGTTACGTTGGAACTCCCGTAACTATCTTCCCTGAAGTTCTATGGGCGTGACATTCTCTTAGATACAGTGAAATTCATGCTCTCTCTAAGATGCAACAAATTGAAACTTTCTTGTTGTCCGTTCCGTGCTTTTTAGAGATCCATTGCAACTCTACTGATGCTACCGTCAAGGTTTCCTGCGTTGAAACTTTCCTAAAGTCATTCCTGAAGCTGCATTGCAAAAAATCTCTGAAGTGACCTTGCAACTCCCCTAGTGTTCCGTTAAAACGTCCTTGAAATTAGTTCAAAATTTCAGGGAACTTCCCAAAGTTCGCTGAAATAACTTTGGAACTAGCCTGGGGTGTAAAGACTTTCCTGAAGTTACCTCTAAATTCCCTTGATCTTCCTTAAAAAAAATGTGAAATTTATCAGGAACTGCCCAGAGTTCGCTGAAGTTAGTTGGATTTTCCCGGAAGTTACTTTGAAACTTCATTGAGGTTTGGTTGGAACCTAACTGAATTTATCTTGGAACTTCATTGAAGTAACCTTGGAACTATATTAAGATCCGAATGCATTGTTCAGACTACAGAATTACTACATGTTATAACGGTTGTCAAAAAATATCAACAAGAAATTCATCATCAAGATAGGGGTATAACATAGGCATAACTGCTCAGTCTGTGCAGTGTTTTAAGTTCCTTAGTGAGTCTCTCTAAGAATAGAAACAGATAGAAACAACATTGAAAATGATTAAGATGGGTCGCACCTTCAGTTAAAGTTATTTAACGTCTCTCTTAAGTAATCGATTTTTTTTTTCTGCGGTTGCATTGAAAACTTACTTGGAGCTCTGCTAATGTTATGTTGGAAATTTTTCCTAAAGATATCTGGGAGCTTCACCAATTCGCCAATGAAAGGTTCCTCGAAAACTACCTTCCAACCGAAAAGTGCCTTTGAAAAATCTCTTAAGACAGTTCAGAGCTCCACTGAAGGTACGTCATCAGTAAGCTCAATACTTCACTATACTAGCTCACTTCTTACTTCTGCAATCTTCTACTCTGGATTGCAATGATGAAGTTACATTTGTAGTTCGGAGAAGTTCAGCTGACCCAACTTTGAAACTTCCCTGAAAATAACATTAGAACCTGCTCCTAAGTGTGGTCGAAAATACGACGAAAAAAAAAGGTCAATAACTAATCCTACTGAAATAATGTAGGCTATGAAAATACAGGAGCTTCTAAGTGCTTTATCTTCGCGTTATTTTATCATCACCTTTGTATGGGTCCCATCTCATTGTTCAATTCTGGGCAATGAGAAACCGGACTCGCTTGCAAATGTGGGCGCTATGGAAGGCGATATTTATGATCGACAAATCGCCTTCAATAAATTTGTTCCCATTTTCCGTCAACAGTCACTCGTCAGCTGGAGTAAATGGAGTAAAGGAGATTTGGGGTATGGATGTGGGTCGAGACTTAATTCGTTTGATGTCTCGCCTCATGTCCAATCATTATTCTTTGAACGCTCATTTATACCGTGTTGGGCTGAGTGACAGCAATCTCTGTGAATGTGAACAAGGTTATGAGGACGCAGATCACGTTATTTGGTCTAGTGCTGAGCATCGTGGAGTCAGATCTGAGCTTTATGATTTCCTTCGGGCTCGAGGTAAACAGCCCAATGTACCAGGTCGAGATATTTTGGCTGTTCGTGATCTGGAGTTTATAAAACTTATTTATGTGTTTGACTAACATTAGACAATTTAGAATATAAAATAAAAAAATATTAAATTTAAATTACCACCCATCTTCCTATCCGTTAAATTTTTATTCCTATTAACCTTGAGATGGCCGCGAGTAATCGGTTATATCCCCCTAACTTTAGCTCAAAGATACCTGATTTATACAAATATGAAAACTTAGCTCTGTAAAGTTGATCCGATTGAGCCTGTTCAAATAAATGAATAATAAAAAAATGTAGTTAAAAAGTTGTGTATTTCGATATTGTAAATAACTGTAAATAATAAGAATATAGTATTGTCCTTAAAATTCAAAAACAAAATATTTCGCTGAAAAATAAGTTTTGAAGGTTAGTTCTTATAAAACGCTCTCTATCTCCAATTGGGTGAAACATACAACTTATATGTCTTCAGCAAAGTCGTTTGTATGTTTTCTCTATCTCAAAATCCTAAAAAAGATGAATTTTGATCTCACTTTTAGGGGGATTGATCACAACAGTCGTGCCGTCAAAATACGAAGCATATCATATCCATAAACTTTGCCAATTACGTCATCATTCTAGCTTAACTATTCAGGGAGCTGAAAGCGTTAAAATCGACTTTTTGACCACTGTGCATTGTTACAATGCTTTTGACTTTAATTTGTCTCGTGATAGCCTTAAGATTTCGTTCAGCAATGGTTATCATCTGTCGTATAACATGTAAATACACAGATAAAAAGAAGCATTGAATTTTCTGCGTTATCTAATGCACAAAAAGGGAATGCTAGATTTGACAAAAAATACTGGGATATATCGTGGAAATTAAAGCTCGATATCGCCTAAATCGCGTCTATTGTATGAAAGAATTCCAAAAATTGCAAACAATATCGTTGTTTACGCTTGCTTTGGTTTAGAATTAAATGAGGGGAAATTCTACGCGCTTGTTAAAATTAATTATTTTTTTCTGTGTAGGTAATGTAAAGTAGTCCTAAGGGCAGTGTTTATCTGAAGGAGTTTATATAATCTGTTGGTATAAAAAAACAAATAGATTTTGTACCAGTTTGAAAAAGGAGTATGAGTCCTAGTCAACAGTGCTTTGCTCTCCCAATTATGGCATCTTCAGCGGTGGTATATTTTTGGAACAACTTTATACTTGATTTGCATCAGCAAAACTTGAATAGAACCAGCTAAAATAGACCAACTTCGCGTTCCCCGCACCGGTGTTGTATTTTTTGTTGCTAAGCCCGCCAACAGCTGTTATCCTTTCAATTATTCAACATCATAGATCAAAAAAATGTTTAATCAGAGATCCCAGATTTACCGCAAACTTGTTGCCATGGATTAATTTGGCCAAATTATTTTTACTTGCTCTTTTGTTTGCCTGAAGGTTTAATAACATCTCGGAAATGCTTTTTATTTTACATAAATCCACCAACTTATTAAAAGTTTAGCAAATCGACCAACTTCCTAGACTTTTTACAATTTCTCGTAAATTATTGGTACATTTGTGATATTCTTCTTTTCATCGTGAAAGATGTACCAACTGGGAGTTCCAATCACTTCTGGGAAGCTAAATCTTCTTCTCAAAGTTGCGGTTATTTCCAGAAAGTTGTTTCTATTCCATGGATGATCAGCAAACTTTTTGGAAGTACAACCAAGTTTCCAGCAACGCGTTGCAACGATGGGAATTTTTCGGCAATTCAGTGGACTTCTCTGTTGTTCCACCACTTCCTTTCTCAAAAAAGAGTGAGAAACTTCATGATTATCTTGAAACATCCAACAAATTTATTCAACTTCTGAGAAGTTTAATCAATTTCTATGAAGTTCATTATATTTCCACCCAATCTTCCTAGATACTCCGAACTTCATGGTAATTCAGAAAATAATTTTCAAAGAGTTTGTTTAGTTTCCAGAAGCTTAAATAAGTTCTGTCCAATTCATGTAGTTTGCGAGACTGTTTAAAAGCCTGATCCCCAGTAAACCTGCCAAAAATTTCTATTAAACAGGCATTTCTAAAATGTATCTGTTTGAGCTATTTGCAAGTGCTAGTCATGACCAATCCATCAATAAACCGATTGTTCACTTTGAAGACGTCATTAGTTTTCATTTCCAATTCGGAATTTACCACCAAATTAGTCGTAAAATCCACACTAGTCACACTTCCGGGAGCCTCCTCATTTCGATCTAGTCAGCGTTTTCCGGAAAATGCAGTGGCTTTAAAAAACTAAGAGAACTACTCGTTATTCAGAGGAATGAAACGAAAAGTAATTCGCTAGCACCGGTAGCAACTTGAGGTAATTGAGGTAACTACTTTCTGTCCGACTTTATCAAGTATCATTCGCAACCAATACAGCCACTTTCTGGCTTTATCCTCAGCAAGGCTCAATGCTTCTTCGGAACGATATCTGCAACAACTAATAACAGTCGTCCATCGGTCAGCATTCAAAGTTGTGTTGGTTTGCGCGATGGTTTGCGTCAGTAAACAACACGGTAGATTATAAACATGATTTTTTGTCATATACAAGCTGAAGTTTTACTCATTAATTAGTATTATCAAGTAGCCGGTAGTGTTTTGAAACGGTATTTTCTTGTATCAAAATGCTTCAAGAATAGATCAAAACAAATACCAGTTTGAAAATGATGCAAAATAGATCCGATACTAAACAAAATTTACAACACCGGTGCAACGATGTTTTTGCGTTTGATCTAAAAAAAAAAATCCAAACAACGATTTGGACCGCCGTTGAAGATGCCCTTAATGAATAAATAAATCTCAATTAATAACTGTGGAAGTGCGTTTACAACACCAAGTTGAGAGCAAGCAATAAGCTTGAAATGCTAAAAGAAAAAGAAGTTTTGAAGCTCTGGACAATTTCACGAATCAAATGCTGAAATCATTTCTTTCGGATATCTTGCATACCTACCTACTTAACTGTAAAGAAAATCTCAAAAAAATCTTTCTATCAATCAATCGTTTCGTAATCTCAGCAGCACTAACTACTAAAATAAAAATGCTAATCGTTTTCAACCAAATCTTTTCTCCTCCTCCCACAACCGGAAACAGCTACGACGAGGGTTCGATCATTATCAAGGTCGGTCGCGAGGAACCGGCCATGTCGATGGACATCAACGGTGGCAAAATTGTGTGGGCCCGCCACTCGGAGATGCAACAGGTCAACCTAAAAGCCCTGCCCGAAGGTAAGTACAGTGAATCCTACCCACCCCTTTTTTCGCTTTCCCCTCCCCGTACAACACAATAGCAACAATTCACCTCTCCGTCAGGGGGGTGAGGTCAGGACATTCGACAGAAAGAAAAAACAAACAGGGGGAAGTTGCTAAATTCCCATGATATCATCTAACGGAAAACTCCGAAAGAAATACTCCACCGGGCTCACTGATGTATGCTCTTATCATAATTAAAAAGAAGAAAAAAACCCAAAGCATTTCCCATTTGAAACGATGCTGCAAGCCGGAACAGAACGGCTCTGTTCCGGATTGTGACATATTTCCGTTTCAATGGAATGTCACCGGAGGTTACCCAACGCGCAGGAAAGCAATATTGTTTATTGTTCCTTCTGGCCTGAACGTGTCATTAGCGAGATTAATAGTTGAAAAATGCGCTTTTTTTTCGTTTTTGAAACAACGAGATGTGTCGAAAAAAAAATGGCAAATTCTCTGAAATCCTTCCGGTGATTTCGGACTCATTAGCATATTTCTCACCGTTCGGGTTTGCAGCAGACAGAAAATAAATCAACACTCAAAGCGACGGGAATGAACCTACCAAGCACCAAGCCAAGCGGAACCTCAATCAAGTTTTGAAGACGAAGAAATAATAACCAAATGAAATCCAACTCGCTTTTGACGGAGAGTATTAAGATTCCTTCGTTCAAGTCAATTTCGTTCATCTTCGGTTTTGTCATTCCAGTTGAAAACTGGAATAACTGACTAGCGAAAATGCGATAACCAAACGAGATCTAAGGCTATGTCCCAATTCGCGAATTAATTTCAATTTGCACTTAAACTTGACAGATGGAAAATGATCGATTAAGTCTGCTACTCGCGCTCAATTTTGACAGACACTATCGAAAGTTTATTGATCAATAACAAAGGGTTTTTAATCGATTAATCTATTATTTTCCATCTGTCAAGTTTGAGTAAAATTCAAAATTAATTCGCGAATTGACGTAAATCGAGTTTCATTAGTGGATTTTTCTAGTTTCCAAAAGGCACGAAAAATAATATCGCTACAAGCTAGCCGTGCTTGGTGGTCATCTAAATCGTGAGAAGCGCTTATTGTTGTTCTTCTCAAATCAGAATCAAGCGAAAACAAACGGCATTGCATTCAACCTTCCCTTCCTTGCTCAAAGGAAGTTAGGATCTGTTGTGGAATTCTAGGGACTCTCGTCCCTACTACAAACGATAGCCGACAGTTGGTTAAATTACTGAATTTATTTTATAGCACATTACTTTGACGGTAACGATAATTCTATGCTCGTTTATTTGGCATGATCCTGCAATAGGATGGGTGTGAGCCTTTCTAACTTATTTCCGTTAGAACGTATGAAGCTTCGACGTTGTTGAAGAATGTGATTCACAAACAACAATCAATCTGGTTTATGGCTGTCACAATAGCCATCAGTATTTGCTTGTATGCCATGAATCATTTGAGAACTACTTGAACTACTAGTTTCACAATAGGTCAATTCAATTGAAAAATCCAAGTAAAGCTAAAGTGAGGTTAAACACCTAGGTATCTAAAACTGAAATTGATAGTAACTTTCTAGCTAATTTCAAATTGTATGGAATTGGTCAGTATCGTCATTATTGTCGATTTACTTATCTTTTTATCACCAATTATATTGCTTAGACAACTCGAAAAAAAAAAGAAAGAGCGCCCTCTACGACATTTAACCTCACTTTTGCTTTACCTGGATGCTTCAATAGCCCCACGTTGTGGCAGGAATACCAACCACACTTTCCTTTGCAACGTAGAACTACTTTTCTCTCTTCTATACCGGGTCCATATTTTGAAAAAAGATTGCGATAATGTAGTATAGACTGTTCCAGAAATTATAAGCACACTTTCAAAATAACAAAAAAGTCATGTTTTTTTAGTTTTAATAATTTCATTTGGCAAATCATATTTGTATTTGTGTTTTATATGACATTTTACTCTCGTATCAAAATATTTAATCAAAGCCAAGACTCCTAACTTTTCCTCGAATATGACCCATTTGCTTCTGCACAGTGGTACTTTTCACCATTTTTGACCACTTTTGGCCAATCTTTTTTAAATTTTTGGATGTCGTCCGCTGGTTTTATGAGTTTTCGAAGCTTTGCTTTGGTTAAAGCCCAAAATCTCTCGATTGGCCGTGCCTCCGGGCAGTTCGGCGGATTCATGTCTTTCGGCACGAAACATACATTTTGACTTTTGTACCATTCTAAAGTGTCCTTTGCGTAATGATATGACGCCAAATCAGGCCAAAACACTACTTGACCTTCGTGCTGCCTGATCATCGGCAATAATCGCTTCTGGAGACATTCCTTAACGTTTTTCTGAGGGTTAATCGTCTCCGTTGTGATGTACTGACTAGATGTTTTACCACACTCGCATGTTGCCTGCCAAACCATAACCTTCTTACCGAATTTTTCAGTAAAAATGGCCTTCTCCGTTTCGGGGATGTCTTTGTCTTCGCTTACAGTATAGAATTGTGGTTCGGGAAGCGTTTTGAAATCTAGTCACATACGTTTCATCGTCCATTATTATACACCCAGAATTTCTACACAATAACGAATCGTAGAGTTTGCGGGCCCGTGGTTTCACTGACGCGGCCTGTTTTGGGTTCCTTTTTGAGGGTTTTTCTGCTTCCGGTATGTTTTTAGCCCAACTCTTTCTTTGGCACGCATGACGTTACTCGACGAGGTCCCTAGTTTTTTCGCAACATCCCGAACGGAAGTCGCTGGTTTTCGCTTATAGGCATCCCTGATCTTTTTATCGATATCCGGACTAACAGGACCGGATTTTCGACCACTCTTCGGCGCATCTTCAAACGTACACTGTTCTCTATATGTTCGAATCGTAGATCGTACCGTTCCGACGCTTACACCCTCTTTCTTGGCCAATTTTCTCAAGGAGAGTCCGCTCACAGTGCACCATTTGTGCACGATACTTTTTCGTTGTTCCGGAGTAAGACCGCGCATTTTGATAGGTAACACAAAACTGAGCAAGTCATTCAGAAATGTGCAAACAAAAGGACCAAAACATGTTGAAATATTTCATTATATTCAAAGTGACCGTTAAAATAAGATGTGCTTATACTTTCTGGAACAGTCGTTAAATGCAAAATAAACAAAGGTGAAATTTGAGCGAACTTCTTCAGCATGTAAGAAACTGATGGTTTTTCTAGATGATGTACTTTAAATCCTCAAAATGACAGTAATTAATTGGTAATCAATCATGATTTATATATCGAAACATAAGCCCGATAGATAGAGCTTATGATCGTATCATTGAAAGTGAAATAATTTGGAAAATGTAGGAGTTTGAAAACTATTTCCTAGCAACTGAACTTCTTGAATTTTTTTTAAATATTTCTCTGCTAAACTTCAGGGAGGTTTTCTTACCGATCAAATCTCTCAAACGAGGAAGTTTAATTCCTATATAAGTTGTGTCGTAGCTCAAAGTACGATGTGAACGGTTGGGTGTCTTGAGCAGTGAATATCATTATGGTCATATGAATGCTTCTTCTGTTCGTCAATGATTTTCTCTTGAATTTCAGGGAAGCTCTGTTTTGATCTAGGACAATGCTCTTTGTTAAAATTCTGGGAAGTTTTCTCTCGAACTTTTAGCACGTGTCCTCATGAACTTCTTGGCAGTCACTCCTAATTTTCTTGTAAATTCACATCTAACACCTTACATGGATACCTTACCTTCCAGGAAAAGCTGATAAGTTTTTTGCTGAACTTAGTTACTGTTTAATATTTTGATGAGTTCCATCCTTAATTGCGAGGAAAATTTATTCAAAACTTTGGGAAAGTTCTCTCTAGAATTTAAAATATGTTTAAATTTGTTGAGAGTTGGACCCTGAAATTCTGAGAAATTCCTGCTTTAAATACTAGGAAGTATCCCCTATACCTCTGAAGAGTTTCACCCTGAAATAATCTAACTGAACTTCTTTTAGGAATTCCCATTCCTAAACGTCAAGAAAGCCTCATTCTGAACTTCTGGAATGTTCGATTTTGAACAGCACTTATTAGTAGCTTCAAATAAGCGTTTGAAAAATTTCTATCGAAACTTCTGGAGAGTCCTCTCCTGAACTTCAGAGATGTTTCTTGAAATTGTTGAGAAATACCTTCGTCAAATTACAGGTAGTGCTCTCTCTGGTAAGTTTTTTCCGGAGTTTATTCGTTTTAGACATCTGATAAGTTCTATCTTGAGCTCACAGGAAAAGTTCACCAAAACTTTGGGAAAGTCATCTCTAGAATTTCTAGGAAAATTCCCTTAAATTTGTTGGAAATTTCTTCCCGAACTTCTAAGAAGTCCTCTCATGAACGTTTGGGAAATTTTCTCCTTAACTTCGGGGAAGTTTTTTCCTAAAATTCTGAGAAAATCTTGCTCAAACTACTAGGAAGTACCCACAATTCTGCTTGAAAGTTTCTTTCTTTTCTTGAAGAGGTTTCTTCACGAACTTTGAGAAATCCGTTCTGGACTTTTGAGAAACTTTACATAGCGCCCTTCCTGATTAGTTTCCCCCTGAACTTCGGGAAAGTTTTTTTCCCTGGACTACTGGGAAAACTCCAAATCCTCTGGAATGTTCCTCTCTCGTAAACTTCTTGCTGAAGCTCTGAGAAGTCCCCTCTTGATTTTCTGGGAAGTTCTCTGCTCAACTTCTGACCTTGAACCTCGAAGATGTTTGGTCCTGAATTTTTCGGAATATTCCTTCTTTAACTACTAAGAAATACTCTTTCTATACTTCAAGAAATCTCGGACTAAATTCATAAAAACTTAACTCAGGGGTGGATGGGTGGCAAACTTTCTACATAATAGGAAGCTACGAGTATTGAACTGAACATGGCATACCGCAAGGGTCTGCCAAAGATGCCACACTGTTCTGCCATGCGATGAACTCAGTGTTGGAACGCTTCCCAGCCTATGTACAGAATATTGTATACCGATGATATAACCCCTGTCATGTTTGGTAAATATGCTAGGGATGTTAGGCACCTTATGCAAAATGTATTGGATGGTGTTGGACTTATAATTTCCCCTGAGAAGTCACACCAACAGGATGAAGTTACCAAACATTACTACGAGCTAGATCAAGACAGTGCGCGAAATGAAGCTACTTGGTGTGACGAACGTTCACAAACTTCAGTCTGTGAAGCACGCCAAGTCAGTGAAGGGTAACGTCAACGCTAAGCTGAACGTTGTCCGGACCCTAACAGGCCGCTTTTTTTGAGCCTTGCGATGTACCTTGACAAATATTGCCAAGATAACGATCGTGCCTTGCATACTTCATGGAGCGGAGCTATGGAGCAGGGGCGGTATGTTCTTGCCTTAAATCCTAGAACCTCAGTACAATGAGGTCTATAGGGATTTGTGGGCCTATCGCCTTTCGAACCTCATCAATAGCTTCCCTATCGGTGGAGAATGGTAACCTTTACTTTGGAACCAAAAACACGAACATGTGCCATATTGGGATTACTTTCGCAACACATTTTCACCGGTGTCATCGAGCACCCTTCCATTGGTAGGATTCGCTCCGCTAGGCCATTTTGAGGCATGATGACGGATTGCCAAACGCTTCAAATGGTCCATCAACTTTCGAACTGCTTACCATCGTTTCAGTTTCATCGATATGTCGCTCGGCTATGAAATGGAAATTCTAGAATGCGTTAATTCGGATTCACGACTTTCACCCCTCTATTGGTAAACGTTACAGTGTAGCCACGTTGTAATATTTGATTCACTGAGAGTAAATTCGCCGACAACTCCGGAAGTACCTGCAATTCGGCCACCGTGACCGCAGGATCGTTCGGTAGGCAGCATTCTGCCTTCAACTTCATACTTTCCTTGGCGACGATCTTCACACCGCACTTGCTTGAAGTCTCCAGATGCTGTTCCAACTTCGTGAAATGAGTGGATGCTCCTGAATCGAAGTACCAATCGTCGTCATCTTCTTCAATTGCTGGCATCACCGTACACCAGTCATTTCCACTATCGTTCTTCGGTTCTCTTGTCGAGCACTCCCTCGCACTGCGTCCAAACTTGTGACTGCGCCTGCACTTCGGACCCTTATCTGAAGACGGATTTGGCCACTCTGGCTTTCGGCAGCCCTTTTGACTTGATATAGTCAACAGAAATTGCCGCTCCGGAGTTTTCTGTCGTCGGTGATTTCGAAACCAACGCCACGAGGTTGGTGTGCGGTTGCTATGACAATATTAACTAACTTCACCATTGAGTCGCTGGTTGCCATGTTAGAAGGACAGTGACGTCTCGTGAGAAAATCAACAGGTTATGCACTTTCTTCCGAACCCGGACGTCAATTTTGACAACAATATCTTGCTCCATAGTTCCTCCTTTGCCGAGTCTCTTGTGATATGCCACAAAAAGTACCTTGTCAATGTCCCGAAACAACAGCATAAAATTGCAACTAGCCAGTGAGTAAAACTACTCTGTGCAGACCACAAAGTGCACAACACAGACACTAACTCATCGGCAATCAAGTTATAGGAAAAAAAAAACATCTACAAACAATCCACGTTTGGTATATGCAGGATCTAGTGCACCATTTGAAATGCCCAGTCTGCGAGTATTAACGGAGTATTAAATCGATGAATTTGATAATACATGAAATGTACAATTTTAGACTGTGCAGTGCACGAGGTGCACATATGGACGAGACGCCATTGCATTGGGGTGATCAATTTAACGTTATTGTGACGTAGCTTACTGTGCACCCGATTGTGCAAAATATTTGACTCAGTTTGTATGGAATTTTGACTCAATTTCGTACAATTTAAAAGAATTTAACTCCTCCACGAACCTTATCCGCCTTTTACATACCCCTTGCTGATTTTGACAACAAAGTGTCAAATGTATTTGCTTTTTAACTGGGCTGTAGTCCACTTAGCGAACGCCCAGTTAAAAAGCAGCCCAGTTAAACAGCACCCAGTTAGCAAACAGTTGCTGTAGTTCACATGAACACTAGTGCCACGCAGCGGACGAATTTTGATATAATGTTTACACTATTAAAAAAGCCCTGACCCGGCGAATATCTTTTTCCAAGATGCCATCATGGTATAAGTCAATAAACTCAAGATCGAGATCATACAGTAAGTTTACCTGCACACTAGCGCCAGGGAGTGAGCTAATTCTGAACTGTTGAGTCGAGCGTCTGGAATCTCATAATTTTAGGTCTAACTTTCCGGAAAACTGTAAATTTATACGCGATATAGATCTCAAAATACAGGTAATGCACTAAGTTGACATGTTCACTAGCGCCACGTAGCGGACAAGTTCTTAACATTAGGTTAACACCATCCGAAAGGCCGCAATCAACCAAACGTCTATGTCGAAGACAATAACTTGCTATATGTCAAGGATCTAGAGATTCAGGTTATAAAGTAATTTTATATGCACACTAGCGCCACGTATTGAAATAATTATGAACTTACCATCCTGAAGGCCTTGGTCTATTGAACAACTTTGCTGAAGGAAGTTGTCCTATGTACGAAGGATCACGATATATTATATGATCAAACAACAAAGGTCATATATAATTGGAGACCATCGGATATCTGATATGCAGAAAAATATATAGCTTTTTATGCACACAGCCTCAATGAGTGCGTTTGAGTGTGCTTCTTTCATAAGAACTATATTATAGCTGTAGTTGATTCAATAGATTTTATGACTTGAACTCCACAACGACCTGGAGCACCTGGAACAACAAATGTAAACGGAAATCGGTCTAGAACAATGCGCAGTGGTACTACAAATAAGCGAAGACATTATACAATGTTAGTGGCATTACATTAGTCTTGGTTGAACTAATAGTAACGAACTATCCAGCACAATTTGGAGAGCCTAGAACATCTTATACGGAGGGAAATAGATTATAATCACTTCGTATAGCTTTTTTGAGTCTGCTTGGGTATGCTGCATTGCTAAGGGCAGTAGCCCAGTTATGGTTTATCTAGTAGATCATTTGACCAGAACTCCAGAAAGAATTTCGAAATTATCCTCAGCATAAAATTCCCTAAGCAAACCTCTATCAAAATTGCGCTTTTGACGTTGAAGGTCGCTAGAAACCAAAGATGGTCGCAATCACGGCCGATTTTTATCGCTACTCGAACCGCGCAAACCGAAAAATCTACTAAGATTCCCCATGCAGGGCTGGTAGCAGGTCACTTTTCAGTGACTTGGCATCCAAAAGTCACTAAAGTCACTATTTTTGCGAAAAATGGTCACTGAAGTCACTATTTTCGTACCACCGATTGTAAAAAGTTTAAAAATATCACTTGTACATTTTGTACAATAGCCAACCAAATTAAGTGATCTGGCCACACTATATAATGTCGAGAAATATACACAAAAAAAACTAGATGCCCTGGCAAACGCTGTCCCGCCTGAATGTCCTGGAAGGCCAACTTACATTATGACATAATCTTGGTATATTCTATGCCAAAAAAAACTAACTTGTATAGCCCATAAAGCTATTGTTACAATTTTAGACCTTAAGTTTTGAAGGACAGTTTGAATGACCTGAAACTAACAAGGTTATCCTATAATGTCTGTGGACGTTTCAGAATATTAATTGAATATGTTTGAATATTGATGGTAGCTTTGTATAGCCCAAAAGGCTACGGTAGTCTGGTAGCTTTGTGTAGCCCAAAAGGCTTCGGTTACTACCGTATATCTTGAGTTCTGAACTCAATGTCAGTTTTTATGAACCTGAACATCCCGAGATAATCTGATAATGACTGAATGTGTTTGAATGCATATCGTAACCTTTCATAGATTATAAAGCTTACTTTACGACTAAATTCTGAACTCAAAGGTAGTTTTGATGATCTAGAACATCCCAAGATATCTTATTATATTGGTTAACCTTCAAAAAGACTCACTTAATTTGATCATATACATATTGTTACTTTGTTTAGTCCAAAAAGCTGTAGATTTTAAGCTACAATTCAAAACTTAAAATCTGTAGCTGTAGATTTTATCTTTTGAATTCCAGGAAAGTTTGGATAACCTAGAATAGCCGATTATCTCATAATGTATGTTATTCCATCAAAATATTCAATGAATATGTTTCAAAACACATCGTAACTTTGCATAGCTCAGACAGCTTTTGTTAGAACTGTAGGTCCTATGTTCTGACCTCATGGATAGTTTGGATGACCTGGAACATGTCACATTGCTTTATAATATGTTTTGACTTTAGGAATGTTAATTGAATATGTGCAAATATTTTTTGTAACTTTGGATTGCCTGAAATTTACTGTTACAACTGTATTACTTAAGTTCTGAATGCCAAGACAGTTTGAATGACATAGACCAGCCGAAGATTATCTTCTTGTGTATTTTTACGTTCGAAAATATTCACTGAATACAATTGAATAACTTTGTGTAGCCCGAAAAACTACTATTAATATCGTAGATTTCAAGTTCTGAGCCCCAGAACGGTTTGGATTACCTAGAGGATCTCAAAGTTATAGAATATTGACTGTTGACGTTGCAAAAGGTATGTTTAAATACATATGGTCACCATATATAGCTCAAAAAACGACTGTTACATCTGTAGATCTCATGTTTTGAACTTAAGGACAGTACCTAGAATATCCCAAAATTGTCGCATTATGTATGTTGGCCTTCCACACTATTCAATCATTATTATTAAATACATATTGTCCCTTTGAACACTCTAAACACCTACTGTTACAACAGTAGATCATATGTTCTAAACTCAAGGACTGTTTATGAAGTTATCGAATAATGACTGTTTCCTTCCAAAAGGTTTATTCAATATGTTTCAATACATATAATAACCTTATATAGACCTTAATGCTACTGTTACTGTAGATCTGAAGTTCTCAACTCTAGTACATTTTGGATGACCTAGAACCTCAGAAACATACAAAAATGTATACCGTTTATCAACGAGAATTTAAAAACACGTATGCATATGTACAATATTCTTAAACAATACTTTTCACTATTAATGAAGCATTTATTTCTGTTCCTGAACTTCTTCATATTCAAGATGTTCTAGGTCGTTAATTCGGTCTTGAACTCATATACTTTTTATTTTTGACAGATAGAAAAATTTATGGAAAACAATTTGTCCAAGACAGTGTATACAGCCATTGTTCTTTTGGGGTTACATTTTGGGCCTAAAGGAGTTAATATTCTTTTTAAGATGTAGAAAGAGATGTTCGCTTATCACCATGAAGCACCAAGAGTGCACATTAATGTTTTTGCTAGAATGAAGAAAAGCGAGAGTGAGAAAGTGTTGAAGAAAGTGTTGAAAGTTCCGTCAGTGTACGGCAGGTAGGAAATCAAAAAGATGTTTGAAAAGTTGAGCGAAAGGACATGTGTGTCCAGTGGTACTCGAACCATGGACGTAAATTTTTGCCTAACATCCCACTGCGGGATAGGTCGTGGCACGGACAAGTCCGCCACTTCAACAGGCAAAAGATGACGTATGGAAAGCGCTCATGTACCACTGATGGCTTGTGATAGTTATTCTAGCGATATATTGTGTGCACTCTGTTTAGATGCGCACATGGGAGAGGAATTCTCTCCTTTTTTGGGTTTGTTTTGATTCGTCTGAGATCACTCAAGTTTTTCTTAGTTCATTTTTACTGTACTTATACACTGCCGTTATACGCATAATTGTCCCATGTTCTATGGAATTCCCTATATACATGGGACAATTATGCTTATAACGGCAGTACATCAAATGTATAAGAAATTTAAAAAAAACAAAAATTTGGAAATCACTTTTTAGTCACTATTTGGTCACTATTTTTATTATTTAAGTCACTAAAGCCACTATTATTTATCCATAAATCCGCTACCAGCCCATGCCCATGCAAAACATCAACAGAATTCTTACTGCACTGCAGCATACAGCTATTTGAAGTTTAGCATTTGAAATCCTTTTAGTTTGTACCCTCAAAAAATCGTTGTGGCAATGGAAGCGGCTAGTGACCTCCACCTTGTAACTTCCTATTGGCAATTAAACGTAAAGCTCAACCTTAACCTCAACCTCAAGCTCCATCAAAATGCTAATTAGTGCATCCTAAGCGAAACAAAATTGATGCCAAAAATGAAAGGAACTTTTTGTTGCTGATAAATTCCATACAATTTAAAAGAAACGAGAGCGTTATCATCGCTTTGAGTTTCCTCAACATAACCTCACTCTTGAGCTACAGGAGTAAATTAACAACCGCCCTAACCTCGCATGTTGAGGCAGGCGCAAACTGAGAAACAAGCTCAAGATACCATAACCGATAATGACCGTGGGGAGCAGAAAGCGGAACCATTGTTGGAAGAAGTGCGCCATCTATTGTCACTTCGGTTGCATAACACTTCGCGCTTATCGGATCGTTGTTTTCTTCCTTGCGCTCCACATTCTGATCGAGCAAGGGGGCAACGTCAGACGGATGGCACACACCCTACTTAATATAATGAGATGGATATCTCCGGATTCCACTGCGTTAATGACCGTGCCTTACGGGTGGAATTCGCTGAAGCGTGTCCAGGTTGAAACTCTCTCAGCAATAGGTTACTTCTGTAGACCCAATGGAAAGCGGGAAATGTGGAGACAGCTTTATTTACTGATGGCGTAGAGTGAGGTACTTTACTGTTAGGTGAATTTATGGCCATCATCAAACTCTTCTCAAAATGCGAATGTCCATCATTGACTAATTCTAACTTCCACCTTTTTTGCAGGTACGGAAATCAAAGACGGCGAAAGGCTACCGGTGGCCGTCAAAGACATGGGAGCTTGCGAAATCTATCCCCAAACGATCGCTCACAACCCGAACGGACGGTAAGCATGAACTCTCTCATCCTGTCCAGGGATTACGCAATTCACTCACCCCACCTTTCTCCTTTCAGATTCGTAGTCGTCTGCGGCGATGGCGAGTACATCATCTACACCTCGATGGCCCTCCGCAACAAGGCTTTCGGCTCGGCCCAGGAGTTCGTTTGGGCGTCGGAAAACAGCGAATACGCCGTACGGGAATCCAGCGGCACGGTGAAGCTGTTCCGCAACTTCAAGGAACGGAAAAGCTTCACCCCGGACTACGGCGCGGAAGGTAAGTTCTAAGAATCATTACGAAAAACACTCTGGAAACGGGTTCAAATTTGTAACTTACGCTCTCGATTCTCCGTTTGCTATCTTGTATCCCTTGTCTCATGCTTGCCACCATCAACACCATCGCTCCTTAACCAAAACAAAAAAACTATCCAAATACCACCACTAACACTGCCAACCAATCAACCAACCAACCATGTGTAGAAGGTACTTGTCCAAGAGCTTATTTTCAAATGTTCAAATTATTTCGAGCTACAACTTTGCAATTTTTCGTTCAAAGGAATTTTCGGCGGACAGCTGCTGGCAGTCAAGACCTCCTCCGGTCTGTCGTTCTACGATTGGGAGAACCTCGAGCTCATCAGACGAATCGAAGTGCAGCCAAGGTAGGACTCATTGCTTTCCCATTCAAATCAAATGACCCATAACAACCAATCCTTCCCACCAGGCACGTATTCTGGAACGAAGCCGGTACGCTAGTGTGCCTCGCCACCGAGGACTCGTACTTCATCCTGCAGGTCGACATCGGCATGATTCAGAACGCGCTGACCACGAAGCAACAGCTCAGCGAGGACGGCATCGAGGAAGCATTCGACGTAAGTTGTTCCCCACTTCCCACGCGGATCACTACTAACACTGCTAATCAACCAACTCCACACAGGTTCTGGCCGAAGTCAACGAAGCGGTCCGCACCGGGCTGTGGGTCGGCGATTGCTTCATCTACACCAACTCGGTCAATCGGATCAACTACTACGTGGGCGGCGAGATTGTCACCATTTCCCACCTGGACCGGACGATGTATTTGCTCGGATACGTGCCGAAGGATAATCGGTGAGTGTGGGGTTTTCAGTCTACCTAGTGCTCAATGCTAAACTTACCCTCCCGACAGCCTCTACCTCGGCGACAAGGAACTGAACGTGACCAGTTTCGCGCTGCTGCTGTCAGTGCTCGAGTACCAAACGGCAGTCATGCGGCGGGACTTCGAAACGGCGGACCGCGTGCTCCCGACCATCCCGAAAGAGCACCGCACCCGGGTGGCGCACTTCCTCGAGAAGCAAGGTTTCAAACAGCAAGCCCTCCAGGTTTCCACCGATCCGGAACATCGGTTCGATTTGGCGCTGCAGATAGGCGATCTGGACACGGCCCTGGCGCTGGCCCGGGAGTCCGATAGTCCCCAGAAGTGGTCCCAGCTGGCCAGCATCGCCACCAGCAAGAACAAGTTCGACCTGGTCAAAGAGTGTCTCACCAATGCGAACGACTTCGGCGGACTGCTGCTGCTGGCGACCAGTTCCGGTAAGTGACAACCATGGGTGAGGGGGGGCGGTAATGGGATGCGTGCGCGTAATTACAATTTCAAATAAGCGTGTGGACCGGAATCGGACGAGAAAGTGTGAATGTGTGTCCCCTTTTATTGCTCTGCACATCGTATTGTGGGGAAAGGGTGCATCAGAATGCCTACTTTCGAATTCAAGCACAAGAGCCCGGCCATATTGCACGCTATAGTGGGCAACTGTGGAATTAAATACAAATAAAAGCGACAAAGTGATTGGGATTGATTATTCTAATGGAATCCTTTCTTCCTTGCTAGGCGACGAAGGCATGCTTCGGAATCTCGGTGAGAATGGTGTTTCGCAGGGCAAATTCAACATCTCCTTCCTGTCCATGTTCCTGCTGGGGGATTTGGAAAAATGTATGGAAATTCTCATCCAAACCAATCGGATACCGGAAGCGGCATTCTTCGCTAGGTTCGTTTTCCCCTTGCGACAACAATTTCGATTTAGAAACTTCTAACCTCTATCTTCCTCGCCCGCAGAACCTACATGCCGAACAAGGTGTCCTACGTGCTGGACATATGGCGAACGGAACTGGCCAAAATCAACGAGAAGGCCGGCCAAAGTCTGGCCGATCCCCAGCAGTACGAAAATCTGTTCCCAGGTTTCTACGAATCGGTCAAAACGCAGCAGTTCCTGCTGCCGGAACGGTCAACCCTACTGCCGGCCGAGGCTGCTACCGATGTAAGTTTTCCAACTTTGTCGTGCCTTTTTTCGAACCGTTCAAAACCTGCATTCTTTGATTTTCTAACTTAGCTACTATTGAACATCGACCGGGATCCCGTCGAGGAGATGAGGAAGGCTGAAAGCGAAGGACGGTTCGATTACGACCCGAGTGCCGCCGACACAGATGGCGTGACAAGCAGCAGTGCGACGCAGCAAGGCGTAAGTTCAACCACGGTACTGGTCCCAAGTGTTGCAGTTCGTAACCCATCTTCTCCCACATCCTTGCAGCACAAACCCGCACTTTCCAACATGAAGGAGGACACACTGATATCGACAGCCGCCGAAACGCCCGCCGCTCCGGTCACGGGGGGAAATATTCCTCTAGCCTTCCAACCCGCACCACCCGCCGCCAGCCAGATCAAGCGGAAGAGCTCGCTCGACGAGTTCGAGTCCGAGATCGAGGCCCTCAATCTGGACGATAATATCGATACTTCTGTAAGTACAGCCGACCGCACCATCACCCTTCCTAACCATCTAATTTGCTAAAAATTTTCCCGGAACAGGATGTAAATATAGATGACGACCTGTTGAGTGATTGAAGCGAGCGGCGGATGTTCCGGGCAGCGATGTTCGGACCAGCGGAAAGTACGAGAGAGCAAGCATATTTCCCCTCACCCTCCCTTTTAGTAGCGATAGAAGAGTATATAGAAGTTTATTATGATTAAATCTAAAAGAAAAAAAAGTACGTTAAGGAAAAATTAAAACAAACAACAAATAAATCACGCAGGAGAAGGCTGTTCCAGCAACGGAAACATTATTTGTGCACCACACTTGGGCCAGACAAACAAGTATTTTAAACAACAGGCTAGTAATTCCGTACGCAGTGCAAACCATCGTTTCTATTGTTTCCTTTGTATTCGCACCTGGCAAGAAGGAGAAGTTATAAGCAAAACAATAGTGCGAAGATAAAGCATAGCATTTAGTTAAACTTTTACTTTCCCTGTTTCTCATTTCCCCCCGGGGTTTGTTTTGCCAAGCGATCGCTGTGAGCGATCCAAACACGCAAAACGCTAGGAAGATGTTGCTACTTTTTTCTTATTGCTGTCTAGGGACTTTTCTATTCTATGTTATCACTTACCGATTACGATTGATTATTATAATTACACACACACACTACTATTATGCTACACTATGAATTGGCTATATCGACGCATTCGCATCTTTGTTGTTCACACTTCTCGAACCGACGACAAAGACAGAAGAAGGATAAGTTTACTCTGGTGAAGAAAACAGCGAAGCTACCAATATAAGGAAATCAAAATATATTACCAAGTTCACATGGCGTTGCTCTGATCTAAGGCAATCCGAATAAGGTTCCCAGATGAAGTCTGTCGCTGCGATGACGTTCCGCGCTCAGATTCGTGGTGATGGATTCAAGGTCGAACTGATGACCGTCGATAACGACACCAGCAGAGAAGATCTCGGGCGCATCGTTACGTTGCTTCATTTCTCGCAAGAAGATTTAGGGTCACCATAGCAACCACTCAACAAATTGACTCAGGATAGGTTAGGTAAGAATGTTAGCTGTAAATACATTTTGGAAAATACTATACATATGGCAGGTGGGGAAGGGCAATGGATCGAAAAAAATCAACAAGTGATGACATCCGCACCAGCGGCATCAGCTCCTGAAACCATGCCAAAACCGAGCAGCTGCAAGCGGCTACGGCATGACGACCCCGGTCCATCGGTCCCCAATGCCCGACTACTAGCGAGCAATCGGGTTGCTGCGCTTCCGATACAGGAGATACCGAAAAAGATGAAGATCCCGCCGCTATTCACCACGTCAAGAGACATCGCTGCACTAAGGACGGAGCATGCCGCAATTAAAGTTAATCCGCTTTACAAGCTGTACACTGCCGTTCTACGCATAACTGTCCCATGTTGCAAAAGTTGTAGTTGAGAAAAAAGGGTTTTAAGTTTTGCGTCACTATTGTGTAGGGCTGGTAAGATTCGTGGTAAAACCCACAAATTTATGAGTGGCATTTGAAGATGTGGCTGAGTTTCGATGTAATCTGTGGTATTACAAACAAGAAGATTATTTTTGTATGTAAAATACGAGGTAAATTATTCAGTGGGACTGATATGCGTAGAATCTTGCCTTGCAGCAGAAAATTCTAGGCATATCAGTCGCACCGCATGATGTATTGATGGATCGTTGGCGATAGAATTTACGTTTTGAAATACACATGCCATGTGCATTATTGTTTATGCTCCTACCATGATTCTGATTATTGTTTATCACCATATCATCATTAAAAACACAGTTCGATCAAATGCAATTGGTAGCCTATATAGACAATTTAATGTCAATGTTATCATGTCAAATTCATTGTTTAAGTTTACACATAAGCCCCTTATCAATGCTGAGTGTCGAGTAGTTCCTACAAAGAATGTTGTAAACTTAAATCAATTTTGTTTTCTAAGATCTCTTAAGAAATGTCGTAGTGAGACTTTTATGCCTAGAATTTCAACATGGGACAATCCAACTTGATGTTTTTTTTATACAAACTCAGAACAAAGTATATAATTTTTTGTTTGTATACAATAGTATAGTTAAAAAATTAAGCATATATTGAAAAAGCTGCAATTTGACCAAAAGCAACATGGGACAGTTATGCGTAGAACGGCAGACAGTACCGGCACAAAAATTATGTGCTCAACGGAAACCGACAACCGTGATGTAGGAGCTCACCTTGTCGCAAAGCGATACGAGTTTTGTACGCACGATGCATCCAGAAACAAGCCGGTGAAGGTGATTCTGCGTGGCATTCCAAAATTCACTCAGGAGTAAATAATCAATGAGCTGCAAGCGGCCGCTCTAAAACCAGTGAAGGTGTTCTCCATCAGGCGCCAGCAACAGGGAAATTATCGGGACCAACTCTATCTAGTCCATCTTGAGAAGGGTTCCGTCACGTGGGCGCACCTGATGAAAACGCGGGCGCTCTTCAACATTAACGTCGAGTACGACAGGTATCGCCTAAAGCAGCACAACGGACGCAGTGTGGCAACTGCCTTGCGTTCGGCCACGGAACTCGAAACTGCAACATGAAACCGCGGTGCACACGCCACCAAGAATTGTGGACCCGTTAGACAAAGGTGCCCCACTGAAGTGCACTGAACTGTGGCGGAAATCACGAGAGCAACAATCGAGCCTACCCCAAACTTCCGGAGTTTTTGGCGATCCGCAAGCAGGCATTGACCACGTCCCGGCTTGGTCAAAGCCGTCCGCCACCTTTGATGAACGAGGAGCACTTCCCGAAGCTCCGGTACCGAGTGCTAAACCTGCCGCCGGTCTATTCAAACCACCGCCAGACCAACCACCCGTCATGCGGCTCCGCCTCTAGGCTAGTGTCACCCGGGTTGCAGTACTTTCACGCAACCACCCGTCCATAGACAGCTCTACGACTCGGAGCAAACGATGAAGTTCGTCCAAGAGCTGTACCATCAACAACGTTCCTGCCGCTCGAAGAAGGAACAGCTCAAAACAGCCACATCCATGACGGTGACATTCATATTAGAGTATGTACCGTAAACGCACCATCAGCATTCTTAATTGCAATGCTTGTTCCATCCGGCACGAAGTAATTGAACTCGGTGACTTCTTTAACAGGAAGGACATCAACATCTTCATCGTCACGGAAGACGCCCCACTGAAGTGCGTCAACTGTGGCGCAAATCATGAGAGCACCAATCGAGTCTGCTCTAAACGTGCGGACTTTCTGGCGATCCGCAAGCAGGCGTCCACTATATCCCGACCAGGTCAACGTCGACCTCCCCATTCTGATGGACGAAGAAATTGTCCAACGCTCCGTTACCAAGTACCAAATCGACCGCCGTTGCAATTAAATGCCAACCGCCCATCGGCTTCCATACAGCAACGATTTGCGGCAGCCTCCACGTTGACTCCTCCTCCAGGCTGGGGCAATCCGAGTCGCAGTACGTCCACGCAACCACCCAAAATGCACCATTTCTATCCGTGTGTAACTGTCCGTCGGTAAAAATTGATGAAAATCTGGTTATAATTGTTATAGTTTGAAGTGAATTGTTTACATGTGCAAAATTTCGTAACAATCGGTTCAGTGGTTATTGAGATGTCATCGAAACAAGAAGAAAATCGCCGGCTCTGAAGGCAAAGTGTTCCGACTGGTTCATTCAGCAAACCATGAAACGAGCTGGGCTTCGTGTATTCTAGGCCCGCAAGGCACCAATCCAGCGTGATCAACAAAACACGGTGGCCAAATCCCGCGCAAGGAAGCTGTATCGAGAGCTGTATCGAACCCGATGTGTGTGGTTATGGATGACGAAACCTACATCAAGGCAGACGCAAAGCAGATACCGAGGCTGGAGCTCTACGTTGCCAAATCACGGCTTGATGTTCCGAAACACATAAGGAAGAAGAAAGTGGACAAATTCGCCAAAAAATACTTGCTCTGGCAGGCCATATGTCAGTGCGGTAAACTGAATAAACCGTTTATCACAACGGGTACCATCAACAGCGAAATTTACCGCACCGAGTACCTCCAGAAGCGTCTGTTGCCCTTCCTGGAGTCCCACGGAGGCTAGATATTATTTTGGCCGGACCTGGCATCATGTCATTACGCGCGATCGACGTTGGATTGGTACAGAGACAATAACGTTGTTTTTGTACCAAAAATCGCCAACCCCTCAAATTCACCACATATTCGTCCGGTGCAAAGATTTTGGGCCATAATGAAGGCCAAAATTCGAAAATCGTTCAAGGTGTTTAAGAACGAGCTGGAGTTGAAGAAACAATGGATGAAAGTGACAATGCACAAAATGTAATGAGGGGTCTTAAGGAAAGGTGCGGGCATTCAGCGATGGAAAAGAAATTGAGAAAGTAATTATGCCGAAACATAATCCATATGTATGAGTTCAGTCCCTGAAAGTTTCAAGAATACCCGACTAACAAATATTTTTTTGGCGTACTACATATGTTTGGCGATATATTAATAAACAAGTTCTATAATTTTGCTTTGTATTCGTCCCTTCTTTTGTCCAAACCTTCAGCTGAGAGCTCGTGTCGAAAACTGAAATGATTTAGGTTAATTTCGCGTGCTTTATACTAGCTTTGCTAGCATAGCCCTGAATGAAGAAAAGCTCGAAAATACAGCAAAATTCTAAAAAGGGGACGGGCCTCAGTTAGAAAATCAGACGCCGGCAACAAAGCGAAATAATTTTACATCCTAGAAGGAGAATAAGCCCAATTGTCATCGAGACACATTTTAAGCCGGAACTCAACGTTTTCATCCCAGGATACCGGATTGTGAGACTTGATCGTTGCGGCTCTGATGGAGGATGAGTTGCGATCGCCCTGTGCAACAATATCAACTGCCCTCATGCTTTCGAGCTTCCAGCTGCAGTCTATCGAAGCCATCGGAGTCTCAGTCGAATATGCTGTCGGCCCTATCTCCATCTTCGCGGCCTGTTGTATCAAGCAAGCCCGCAACGCTAACGGAACAACAAATACGCTATGAAACGGAATCCGCAAATTAACTTGAAAGCAGGGGCAGTTTATCATCGCCGGTGACCTGAACGCGAAACACGAAACCTGGGGTAACACCCGCTGCAACCACAAACGGCACCATTCTACAGAAGGACCAATAAGAGGGTCATTACATCCTGGTCCCGGAAACTTCCACCCGGTTGAGCAGATCCGGGGTCCAATCAACGATCGACATCTTCCTCGCTAACATGGGAAACAACATCGCCCAGTCGGTCGTGCACTACTGCGGACTACTATCCAGTGGTGGCCGAACTTGACTCCCTCGTCAATCGGCATTGAATCAATTTTGACGTGCACCACGAGTCGGTTGATGACATCGATCGGCAACTGCAGGGCATCGAGCAAGTGATTTTCCAGGCCTGGGAGCAACATATCCTAGTAATAGATCAGGTGAGCAACTCTGTACCCATTGATTGATAGACCCCCTAAAGAGTTTTGCGGAACGCCACCCGAAGGCAATACCCCAGAACTGGTCTGCCTACTTTAAAATGTAATTGTAATCGAATGACTAAAAGTATCACGGCCTGAGTGGTGGACCTCAGAATTAACGATTTCGCCCACAAGATTCGCGCCCTCCCAGATTGTGCAAAACCTTTTTGGAAGATGACAAAAAATTTAAAAACCATGCCAAGGCTCATTCCACCGTTGATCCCATTAGACAGCAAATGCTCTAAAGATCGCTTGATAACTCCTGCAGAGAAGGCTCCCATAATGTCGGACAAAATATCGTCACAAAGCGGCCGTAAGCGAGCTTGTGAACGACATCCATCTAAGTCCCCACAATTTCTCCGAGGAGTTGGAGATCTCAAATGACGCACTGTTGACCTATATCAAATCCTCAAAGAACATGAAGGCCCCAGGCTTCGACAAAATCCTGAACTTGGAGCTCATGCAATTGAGCCTCCAGTTCTACGGTCATCTGACGTTGATCTTCAACAAATGCCTGAGCTACTTCTCCGTGTTACCAGTGTTACTACATAGTTTTCGTCGACGTCAAGTCTCGCAAGATGTGGCATATTTCCTGAAGTTGAAATCGGTAGCTAAGGCAACGCAAGTGTTCAAGAGAAGTGTTCAAGTATTCAAGAATTTTCACGCTATGGCTGAACGCCAATCTGAAAGAAAACTCAAGGTGCTACATACGGACAATAAAAGGGAGTACATCAACAAATGTGCGTGCTGCATTATTGTAAAAGGCTATACCGTTATACCAACAATCAATATGCAACTAGCGATTTGAAATAGGTTCACTGTTGTAGAACCCCTTGGTCCGAAATACACCTTGAAGTCAGCACCTTACTGTACATATTTGCGCCTTTGTTTTGATTTGCTTTGTTATTTTGACAGAATTTTTGAGAGTGTGTTCGTGTGAGTTCATTATGAGGGGCGCATTATTAAGCTTGGGACCGAGCTTAGACCGATGTTCTAGTACTGACTGAGCCAAGAAAAAAATCGTTTCTGTATGGGACCTACTGGTCTTAGAGTTAGTCTATGGTTATACTGTCTAAA
The DNA here is from genome assembly GCA_034211315.2 of Aedes japonicus. NCBI lineage: Eukaryota > Metazoa > Arthropoda > Insecta > Diptera > Culicidae > Aedes > Aedes japonicus. The sequence continues at coordinate 40,823 of JASCZW010005319.1, forward strand.
CCGTTCTGAAACTGTACCAACTGCTGTTTACTTGTTGAACCATTAGCCAACCAGAGGAAACAATCTCAGAGGAGGTGTGAACTGGCAGGAAGCCCGATCTGTCTCACCTTAGGATTTTCGTAACTATTTTTACCTACTTATTTAGACTTTCATTCTGGGCGCCTGCTCGCTTTAGCCTTGACCTGGGCCCAGGACAGATTTCGATCGACTTCCTTTATTTCCTTATTGAGGCTCCGATGCCACGCGACCCTGGGTCCGCCTCTGCTGCGATGTCCTGCTGGGTTACAATCCAGCGTTTGTGTGCAGATTTCGCTTCCGCTCCTTCGTAGTGTGGCCGACCCACCTCCACTTTCGTTCTAGAATTTCCACTGATATCAGTTTTTGTTGACATCGACGATGGAGCTCAGCTTTTGAGATCCAATTGTGAGGCCACCATGATGAACATCAGCAGCTATGTAGTACTTCCGCTGATACGCATCACGTCTCGCTAGCGTATAACACCACAGATTTCACGTTTGAGTTGAAAATTCGGATTTTGTTGCATTGACTTATTTGGTTTGACCTTCATATATTTCTATAACTCGCAAAAGCAGTCCTAGTCTTCCATCTATGTTGCTCTTGGTTCCACCGTCTAAGGCTATCTGGCTGCCATGATATTGGAAGCTATCGATTTTCTCAACTGCTTGTCCGCTACCGTAAAATTGGAAGGATTTTCCGTGTTGAAATCCAACGATTTAGTCTTATTGACGTTGATGGTGAGACCTGCCGCAGAGGTGCTTTCGGCGAGGTCGTTGCATATCAGAACGCCGTAGCGCTAACAAAGCAACGTCATCAGCCAACCTGAAGTCGTTGAGGTGTTCCATGGTGATAGGCTGCCAAAACAGCCCACGATTTGGTACACGGTCAAAAGCATGATCTTGTCGATTATGGTGAGGAACAGTAGCAGTGATAATATACATCCTCGCCTGACACCGGCGACTACCCGTATGGGGTCGGACAAGGCTCCGTTATGCAGGACTCTGCACGTGCAAGCCTCGTACTGCGCTTCGATGAGGTTGACGATTTTATCCGGGACTCCTTTGCGTCTCAGGGCGCCCCACAAATTTTCGTGGTTGAGTCAGTCGAAAGCTTTTTCGTTGACAATGGATACCAAATAGAAGGACTATTGAAATTCATTGACTAGCTCCAGAATGATTTGGAGCGTGACAATATGGTCCACATAAGATCTTCCGGCACTGAATCACGCTTGTTGCCGCCGGAGAGTCGCGTCGCTCTTCTCTTGAATCCAGGTTTTGAGAACAATACACAGTAATGTCGTCAATTGACGCACACAGTTAGATCCCCCCTATTTAGGGACCTTTACTAAGACGCCTTGCATCCAGTCGGCCGTGAATGTCGCGGTGTTTCAGATAGTACAGAATAATTGATGCAACATTTGTGCATGGGGATAGCATGGGGCCTTATTGGGTTTCATGCTTCGGATAGCTGCTTTGATCTACTGCAATGATGGGGTCTCAGAGTTGACGCGAGTTATGCGCCACATCTGTGGCCGATAATGCCGAGGTGTTGATGGTAGGTTGGACGTCGTAACTTGCAGAAGTTGTTCGAGGTGCTCAAACCAACGTTTCAACTGGTCAGTGGGGTCGGTACGTAACTTTCTCCCCTTCGTCGGCCAGGGAGTACCCCCACTCTTTTCGCTGTGTGCGCAGCTCACCCAGCTACACTTGTCTCGATAAAGGCATTCTTAATGGCCGGCGAGACTCTCCTCCCTTCGCTGGATCCGTGCAATGCGCAGGCGGATCTCGCCGATTAGAAGGTGGTGGTGAGATTCGATATCGGCAGTGCATCTATTTCGGACATCAAGAAGGCTCCGTCTCCATTTTCGGCTGATGCAGATGTGGTCGATTTGATTTTCTGTATGTCCATCACGGGAAACCCACGTGACTTTGTGCACTTGTCGATGAGAAAAGAATGAGCCACCGTTCACCATGTAGTTGTTGCCACAAAATTCTAAAAACAGCTCTGCGTTGTCGCTCATTTCTCCGAGACCATGACGTCCCATAACACGCTCATAGTCCGTGTTGTCGGAGCCTATCTTCGCATTGAAGTAGCGATATCATCCCACCCTTCGGAACTTTATCCACGATGGCATTAAGTTGACTGTGAAAGTTCTTCTTGTCCTGCACCTAGGCAGCATCGTTTGGCGCAAAAGATTGGATTATCGTAAGGTTCCGAACCCGTGTCCCAAATCTGACCATGATTATTCTCTCATTAATTGGTTTCTACTTGATGAGCGCAGCCTGGGCCTGTGCGCTCAGTAGGAAACCAACTCCACGGTGTCACTTCGTATATTGAAATATAGTTTGTGTTCTCCAAAATTTGGACAACGGACTTCACTAAGCCATAGGATTTCAAGGTGCATGCGCCGTGCCTCGCTGGCGAGTTGTGCCAGCTTTCCTTGCTGAGCTAACGTTGAACCATTCCATGTTCCAATTCGTGTTCTTTGTTACATGCTAAACGTCAATACCGTAAAATCAGTCCGTAGTCTTTCATTATTGGTTTCTGTAACAATTAAACTTCGGAGACAGTAGATGGTTGGCCTAAGGAAGGTAACTATGAAGGAGGAATACTAAGCCCTGCTGGACAACGAGACCTGGATACTGACTGATCTCCCAAAAGGAAGAAAAGCCACCATGTACAAATGGTTTTTCAAAACCTAACACGATGTTGCTGGAAACATTGACCGCTACAAGGCACGGCTTGTCTTTAAAGGATATTCTCAGCGCAAGAGGATGAACTACGACAAAACCTACTCGCCAGTAGTTCGTCACAGTTTGCATCGTTATATGTTCGCGCTGGCTGCCAAATACAGTCTATCGATCGATCAGATTAATGCTATCACCGCGTCCCTCCAAGGTGACCTGGACGAGGAGATTTATATGGAGCTGCCGCCGTGTTTCGACCAGCCCGGTCAAGGAAGACAGCTTTGCCAATTGAACAAGGCCCTCTATGGGCTTAAGCAATCAAGTCCCGTGTGGAATGCGAAGTTGAATGCAGCATTGCAGAAGTTGGGGCTGAATTTTTCGAAGTACGATCCTTCAGGATTCAAGATGGAAATTTGTCACTATCTACGTCGGAAGACCATCCACAGGAATATTTTGTCAGATCAAAAAACGTTCACACCATTATCAGCATACTTTGATTTATTTTACAGGTACAATTTTTATTGTGGGTACGTATTTCGGGGTGCTGTATCGAATAATCGGTTTGTTTGCTGGCTTTTCCCTTGGTAAATGGAACCTGTCTCAAAACCTGATGCAAAACTTGAACCGAATATTCCTCACCCATGTCGGTTTTGATTTTCATCGACTAATTGACTTAGTGATTTTCATCGACTAATTGACATCGAGCCGGCGTCGGTGGTGTAGTGGTAAGCGTGACTGCTACTGGCACCCCAGTGGGTCTGGGTTCAATCCCAGTCGACGTCGGTGGTTTTTCTGAGGCGAAAAAATCTTGGTCACGTCTTCCTTCGGAAGGGAAGTAAAGCCGTTGGTCCCGGTTCATAGTCATGAGTCGTTAGGTAGGGTCCAGGTGGTGGAGTCGTCTCCCTGGCGTCGGTGATTGTCACCATGTGAGGAAATAGGCCGACGGAAAATAAATGATAAAAAAAAAAAAAAAATTGACATCGAGGCAAGAATCAAGGTGCTATCGACGTTGCACTTAATTTTCCCAATTGAAAGTCAGAAGACGAAGCATCTGGTTATTAAAAATGTGTTAAGTTCTGATCCCAATGAACTTGGTTCAACTTGGTTCTTCAAAACTCTATTTCATCAAAATTTGATCTTCTTGTCTAATACATAGAATGCAGATCAGTTTACTTATTTTTTTCTGTTTTCTTCAACGGCATATTTACAAACGTCAAACTATATCAATTCAGTAGTGTGAGCACCTCCACTTGATTTCGATATCAACTTGCTATCATCAAAATATATCACGTAATATAGTGCGTAGTTCGAACGTATTGTTAAACTTGGTTCCACATTTGCTTAAAATATTATGGCTTGGTTAAAAAATAGGAATTCAAACTAATTCCAGAAACTCATTTTCTTGATAATAGCAATATGTTACTTACGACCTATTCAAAATTGGAAGAATTGCAAGAAATAATCATAATGCATTCTTATGAACATCTTAAGTTTATTTCGCTAAATGTGGGAAATCTCATATTCAATTTCTTAAAAAAAAATCCTAGTTTTTTATCACCGCCTCCACTTCTCCAATCATCTGGAATCTACTGGCATCACTTCCCACCCGGATTTGACAGTTCTCACCGTCAGTGAAAATTTGCAAAACAACATCACCACCACCGTCAGTCGGGTCGATTTAATGTTCGGAAAATGGCTGCATGAGAGAAAACTGCAAGTCGTAATCGCGGAAAATGTTTTAATTGGACAGGAAAATCAATACATTTGTGATAACAAGTGTTGGGCCAGTGCAAAGATTGCCTCCAGTGACTGTTAAGCTAGGACCTCAATTGGGTTGCTGTCGGTACGATGGTAAGTTGCTGGCTAATATTATTGATCACTGTGTGCGATTTTCCTAAATGGTTTGATTGACAGGACGTCAACAAAGATTCCTCCGGAGGTAGCGGTCCGGATAAGGAGGGTGGTAAGAGTAATCTGAACCTGACGGCAGACGAACTGAAGGAGGAAGGCAACAAGTGTGTCAAGGCGGGTAACTTCACCGAAGCGATTCTCCACTACACCCATGCCATCAAGCTGAGTCCGAACGATGCGATTCTCTTCAGCAATCGTTCGTTGGCGTTCCTGAAGATGCAGCAGTACTACTATGCCAACGAGGATGCCGATTCCGCCATTGCACTGAATCCGACCTGGGCCAAAGGGTACTTCCGAAAAGCCGAGGTGCACATGAGTGTCGGACAGTACGATACGGCCCTGTTGTCCTACGGGAAGGCCCTGCAGCTGCAACCGCAGGACATGGGCATTATACTGGCGGCTAGGAAAGCAGCCGACTTGAGCAATCAAGACATTGAAAAGGAAAAGCGAACACCGGTGCTGGGTGCCGGAATCGGGTGCATCGTGGGAATGCTAATCGTGTTCGCCGACATGCTGCTGACGGAGACGCCGACGATAAAAGTATGCGTTCGATTTTTGAAAGGAAAACGACTCCTAAAGGTCCTCCTTATTTTCAGTTTACATCGCTGATGGTGCTAGTGGTGCTGGTTGTAGCGGGTATCGGTTTTGGAATAGCCAAGATGGTTCGATACTACACCAAATTGCAACGCAAGGGACTTTTGGATCCACCGGTTAATCTTCTAGAAGGTATGTATAATCAAGATGTGTGGTGTTTTCGGTACAAATCGCTTTCTTTCACAATTGAAAACAGATTTCCAAACAACCAAAGACGCGGAGGAAACCGAGAATGGCGGTGTTGGCGAGCAAAAGCCACCCCGGAATCGTTACTCCAAAGCTCAGGCTAGGCAGCGGTTCAAAAAGGGCAAAACATAATTCTAGCTTGGACGAAACCGTTCTGCGAAAAGAAAAGCTGCTAAGAATGCTAGTCCCCCCTGTCTTGTTAAGAACCGAACGGCCCGAAACAGCAAATATCGAGTGTAGGTAATTCGTGTTTATTTTTTAATTTAAAAAAAGAAAAATCATCTTGCCTAGGTACCTTTATCAAATTCATATAGATGAATAACGAACAGCAGATGCATTTTGCACCCCCTCCCAAATATACAATTTAGAAGAAACACCGTTTTCTACGAAATATCTGTCTCTGGGCGAGGATTAGATAAAAGAATTACCCTTCTTAATTTCAAAAAAAAGTGTAGTTAAATTTACTATTATTTAGCTTTTATTGGGACGACTGGTTAAAACTTAGGTTTTTACATCCCGCGATTACTTTAACTTTCCAACTACTCAATTGTTAGGTGTTCTTTCTAGTATGTAATGGACAAGTGATGGCATTTTAAATACATTATGTGATATGCATCACAGAGTGCTGCATATGAAATCTGGCGAGAACGGCGTTGTTTGTATGCTTCGAAAGGCCATCCACCTTCCAGAATACATATTGTGGTTTCACAGCTGATGAATATTCTGCTCGAGTTGAAAGTTTTTATCCAATTCCAGGCAACCCCGTTCGACGGTCCAGTTTAAGAAGGCGGAGGAATGATAATGAAATTATGTCATTCAATGCATGCTAAATGGGACCAGGACTCCGGCAAAACAATCCAAACCAACAAACCCATCGGCATTCCACCGAAATGTTGACCAACTGAGCCTTGACGAGTACATTGATCTCATGAATCGTGAAAATCCAGTGAAGAAAACCCCTTTTTAGAAGTACTGGATGGAGTCAACAATCAATTGCGCTGATGTGTGTTGATGATTCTTCCTCAAGCGAGTCCAAAGTGTCGTCGTTCGCGGGTATTGTGGGGGAAGATATTACCTGCAACCAAGTGCCAGTATCTACAACTAGATTTTAGAAGAAAATACCACAACCGTGCCAAAGTGAATTTTGATTCGGTGTTCAGGATAAGTTTGTAAATTAATCAGTGTAAGAAGAGTGCATTAGACACAGATATCATACGTCGGCCACGGCCGGGTTGATGTGGACGAGTGCCGACGGCAGCAGCTGCGGTCCAGCAGGACTTGGCCATTTAGGATACCGAGGAGAGCTGGTTTGCAAAGCCACAAATAATTTATTTCTACCATATTTTGAAGAAAATATCTAAGATCCTGTTTTATTTTATTTTGTCTATTTTGTTTTGTTTTGTTTTTCGATCCTGAGCGGTTCCATATCATTTCAGCAACGAGTAATTTTCATATTTTTTGATTTGCATGAAACCTTGCATACACGTTTTTGGGGAAGAAAAACGCCGTTTTGCATACTTGGTTCGCCATTTTGAATCTAGCCTTACTTATGAGAAGGGCCTATGAAAAATGCACATGATATCTTCAAAAAATTTTATCTCGGAAACGGTTTGTCCGATTGGTTTGGTGTCTTCGGCGAAATTTTAGACAATTGTTGGTGCTATATGGAGAAAATATGCACGGTAAAAAAAAAGTTTGGTTTTTGTGTTTTGAACTAAAATATAGATTTTCCCTTAAAAGTGACCTGTCAATAATTTTTTAATTATTCTTATGTTATAGCTGACTTAAAATGCTATCTAGTGCACAGTGAGTTGTTCTGGAGAAAAATAGGTTACAATGAAAAAAAAAATACAATTTTCAAAAAAGCTATTAAGAAAAGTCAAAAAAGTTTGTCACCCTAATTTTATGAAAGTACATCAAATTTGCAAGCAAAAAGTACTTCGGTAACATTTTCCTAAGATGCACCGTTTAGAAGATATTACTGATTCAATATTGATTTTTTGATAACTTAATAAGTTTTGGCCCTTTTCGGATGTACTCCGTGTTTTTTCAGTTTCAAAAGTATTTTTTTCGGAAAGATTGGAAAATTTTGAGTTAAAATGACACTGACAGCTTAAAGATTCGAGTGAAATTCTCTGCCTTAAAAGTATTTTGAAAAACAAGTTACAAAATCCCACTATCAGGAACAATGATTTCTTCCAGTTATTTTTGGTGTATTGTGTTGAAAATGTGCATTCAACTCTTGCATATCGCCTAACAGTTTAATCCATTTAAACTGGATGTGTTTATACTGTGCATATTTTCTCTCTATTGCCGAACATTGCCCCAGACATCAAACCGATGAGACAACTCGATTTCGAGATACACCTTTTGAGAACTGCAAATGCAAGCTCCTCAATTAGCAAGATTCAAAAGAGCGAATTAAGCTTATTTTTCAGAGATGGTGATTGTGCGCAATAAAAAATAACATTATATGTTGGATATCATCAGTTTATTTTTGTTCCTGTATTTTTATAAAATTATTGTTTACACAACTTTCTTAACAATATCGAATATTTTGGCATCATTGTCAGGACAGTTTGAATAAAGCTTTGCCTTTATTGTATTTTCTGATAGAGGAAGAAATGAGTGGAATTGTTGAGTTCCTTGAATTGTTTTTGCATCATTATATTGATTATTTAGCTGCAAAGACATATTTTCGTATTCTTCTGTAGTAGAATAACAAAATGACAACTTTGTAAGTTCTTCTTCTTTTAGTTTGTTTGCCCAATTAAACAACTCTCTTGCAGTCTTTATCGGGTGTTCGCGTTCTTTGGCTAAACTTGCTCTGGTAGCCATGCGTTTTATCGTACCTCCAATAGCATCGCATGGACCTTTTCCGTGCGATGTTGCGAAGAAATGCCATTCAGCGTCAATACCATACTTTGACTTAAATTTACAAAGGCTAGAAAAAATTTTCGGTTTTTATACTGTGAAGCAGCACCATCTGACATAAAATAAATTTTTTTTATGTTTTTATTTTGATTAATTTGTAAAAAGTTTATCATTTTATCAATAAACAAATTAACAGCGACTGAATCATGTCTTAGTTCTTCAGAAGTTATAATGAAGCTAAAATGTTTAATTTGCATATTTTCAGTATAATATATTACGAAAGGATGGATTGTGGCCTGTTGCACGTTCCAATGGTGTGATTGAACTTCATCCTGCAAAATGAAGCTGTAATTTTCAGAAAAGTCACAAATAGCTAAAAATTCACCATCTTGCAAGTTTTGTTTTGTAGTTTTCAAAAAATTGGATTGTTCGGTTTTTACAAAATCATGCGGAATCATCAATTTCTAATTTTGAGCTGAAAAATGAAACAAACTCATCGGTTTGCTTTACAATAGTTTCTAAATCACATCTGTCAGTGGTAACCCATTGTTCGAATGAAAGCTTTTCAACAAAGTTTTCTTCCAGTTGTTTCAATAAACTGTCTTCTAAAACTGAGGTATCTGGGCAGTTTTTACATCTTCGTAGATGGCAATGAGTTGTCTTATTTTCGCAAAGTAATCTATTCGTTAATGTTTTTAGATCATTCAAGACATTGTATTTTTTTTAAGCTATGTAGAATTAAATTGACATTTTCATGCGTAGTGCAAACGCAAACATTATGTGTTCCTGTGATAGTCAATAGTTTACATTGCCTTGGCCGGAGGCTTGCAAATGATGAAAACCCTATTTTTACATTGACGTACATTTCATTAAAGCGATTAAAAGCTTCTCTCAATGTCATCATTAACAATCTTTTCTGAACAGCTAATCTCTTATTTCCTGTCTTTACGCTAACAAAATCTCTTTGGCCTGGCATTGCACGGCTTATATCATCGTCCTCAAAAACATTCAAAACCAGTTCTTTTGTTTCATTACTCAAAGCTTTTCCAGAGCTTGAACCTTGAGATGAATCAAATACATTATGTCTTTCCTTTCTTGCATCTGATGCCATATTTCTACTCGTTTCAAATTCGTCAACAATTTTTTGTACTGACCATGATTTTGGTAACAATGATAAAATTAATAGTTTTTCTTGCCTTGTGGCTGAATTTAAAAAATTTCATTTTCATATTTTCTATGACTTCATCAAACTCGTTTGCTTTTTCTGTTTTAGCGTCTAATTTAAAAAGATTTCTTCGTACACCTTCGACGATTTCAGCGCACTTTTTTCAGGATAGTGAACATTTTTAACCTTACCTAAATCTATAGGCGAAACACGAATAGCTGCTATTCCTCGGTTGAATATTTCGACGTCTACAGGCATCGTGAAGTCTTCATTTGATTGAATTGTGCTTAGCGTTGACGCTGATGGTATCGTGACCAAACTTTCATAGCTTTGCGAATCAGGTACATCAGGTATGGTCTGAACAGTTGGCATCCTTGAGCCGCCGGCTACGCTTTGTTCTTCGTTTTGGGTGAGGTGAGCTCTTGAATCAATATGTAGACGGCAAGACGAACAAATACGAAAATCCTTGGTGTTGAGTGTGGATACCTTGGAAAATCCAATTGATTTTAGTTTTTGGATGATACCATCCGTGAGATATCGCAGCTCTTTCGAACACTGAATGTCTTTGAATGGGCGAATACATTTTATTTTACTCATTTTGTAATCTGTAACATAGACAATATTTTCCAATTGTTAGTTTTGTACGAAAATATCACAAAACATATAATTAAAATGTGTATTTAAAACTTACCTTTGCACCAAAACGTGTTACACTTTCCTTTACAATTATTATGTTATCAAACAACACTAGATCTCGTTCAAAAACACAGGATTATGAGCTGAAATTACTATAATCACTATGCTACTAGCAACCTTTCTGCATTTACTGTTTGGTAGATACTGGATTAATTCAGAACCGAGTCAGACATTATTATACAGCTCACGGGTAGAAATCATAGAATACTGGGTAAAGACTGTTGGAAGATACTGTGGAGTTGAACGCTCAGGTATCGTCGAACCTTCAGGTACGAGTTTGGAGAGTTGGAGCGAGGTAGATTTGCTGGCATAGGTATATTGTTATTGAAGAAGATTGTAAATTGTATATACCTGGAATGAATAAAGAGTGCGGCGGTTGTTGATTGAGGTATCAGTCGGCAGCCGTCTAGTTTGATGGAAGGTGACTAAGACTGCGTTCTTTTTGTTTATTATTAAGAAACGGTCATCGACGGAGCTAGCCTCGTTATGGCCAGCGTGGCCATGGTGGACTAGTTCCAACAAAGACCATGTTTACAATCACCAACTGTACGTAGTACAGCTAACTGGTATCTAATTACCTGTATCTAATACTTGTTAGCACGTTTTCAGCACAACGCACCAAAAATCACTTGAAGAAATCATTGTTCCTGATAGTGGGATTTTGTAACTTGTTTTTCAAAATACTTTTAAGGCAGAGAATTTCACTCGAATCTTTAAGCTGTCAGTGTCATTTTAACTCAAAATTTTCCAATCTTTCCGAAAAAAATACTTTTGAAACTGAAAAAACACGGAGTACATCCGAAAAGGGCCAAAACTTATTAAGTTATCAAAAAAATCAATATTAAATCAGTAATATCTTCTAAACGGTGCATCTTAGAAAAATGTTACCGAAGTACTTTTTGCTTGCAAATTTGATGTACTTTCATAAAATTAGGGTGACAAACTTTTTTGACTTTTCTTAATAGCTTTTTTGAAAATTGTAATTTTTTTTTAAATTTTTTTTTTCATTGTAACCTATTTTTCTCCAGAACAACTCACTGTGCACTAGATAGCATTTTAAGTCAGCTATAACATAAGAATAATTAAAAAATTATTGACAGGTCACTTTTAAGCGAAAATCTATATTTTAGTTCAAAACACAAAAACCAAACTTTTTTTTTACCGTGCATATTTTCTCCATATAGCACCAACAATTGTCTAAAACTTCGCCGAAGACACCAAACCAATCGGACAAACCGTTTCCAAGATACAATTTTTTGAAGATATCATGTGCATATTTCATAGGCCCTTCTCATAAGTAAGGCTAGATTCAAAATGGCGAACCAAGTATGCAAAACGGCGTTTTTCTTCCCCAAAAACTTGTATGCAAGGTTTCATGCAAATCATAATATACAAAAAATAAAAACTGGAAAAATTTCCCACTTGTTCGTGGAATCGCTCTCCTGTTTTATTTTATTTTGTCTATTTTGTTTTGTTTTGTTTTTCGTTATGCTTGTCTCTTTTCAGTATCATTGGAGCGGCCCATTGCTTTTGGCGAAAAGTGCTACATATTATCAGCGTATCGTTAACCAAACGAATCCTGCTGCTAACCTTTGTCCAACTATCCAACATCCCAGTGATTTCTCGTGGAAGTGCAGAGGATTTCTCGGCTTCCTAAAAAGCGAGTATCATGTCAACACGTTCCTTTTCATTCCCTACTTGATCAGCATTCGGACACGGCCGGCGCCGGTATTGCTTTATAATGGGTCACCAGTTTTTACACATTGAGGATGTATGTTAGTCCCAAACATCATCTGTTGATTCTTTGTGCAAATACAGCTGATCTGGCAATAACGGAATTGCATCCGTGGGCGGTCAATCATGCTCATGCTCAAATGTGTCTTTCTGAGTTGGCATCAATGCTACTACAATCGCCGCTGGTTTTCCCGCATAGAATCCTTTTTTTTTTTAACCAGTTTGTTTATTTGTACGGCTCAATCGCGTTAGCTTTACGGAGCCATATGCAATGTTTGTGGGTTACACCCAAAAAAAAAACTATTTCTCAAACAAACTAGAGTTCTTCTTCTTTCTTGGGGGCGACTTTATGGCACCTTCTTCTTGTTCTTTTGCTATTCTAGCCATCTCTTTTTGTTTACTGATCCCGGTTGACATGAATGCAGCAAACTGTAACAACGCGCAATCGCGGGTATCCATATCCTTCGGTTCAGCATTACTGATTTCGGTATCCACCGGTATCATGACAGATTCCTCCATTTTGTCTTCCAGCTCCTCTAGCGTTTCCAATTCGCTTTCACTTTCAGCTTCTGATCCTAAGTTGGCTGTGTCTCCGGTTACTATAGATCCGTACGTTTTCTTCCATTTACCGTTCTGTTCATTTTCTTGCCGACGGACTTTCGGCTGACTCTTAACCTTCCGCTTGGGACAAGAAGCCATCAGATGTCCCACTTCTTTGCAGATGAAGCATTTATCCTTGTTGCCTTCGTAATACATGTTACCCTTCCGATTGGCGAAGTGCAGCGATGACGGGATTTCCTGCTTCACGTCCATGTACGCGCCACGCACACCAGTGTAGGCGCGAATGCCCAGCTCCGCCGGAAACTTCTCCCGCACGATGCGTTTCACGTGTCCATATTTTGACAACACCGTAATGATCTCCTGGCCGGGAACCTCCGGTGGGAGATCGTATATTCGCACATAGCATATGTGATCCTGGGCATGCGACATGTGTACTTTAACCTTTTTTCCATTCCCATAATGGAATATCAGCTCGTCAGAGTTGGCGGTCAGCGCGTGCAACATCGACCGCTCAGATTTGAACTTGACGAGAAGGGACTTTTCATCTGCTATCCTATATGCAGCTTCAATTCCATCTTCTTCTTCTTCTTTTATTTTTGAGAGGGACTTTAACCCTTCGGGTCATTCGTACCTCAATTCCATCAAGCTCCGCATCCAAGCCTTTGACGAAATTTGCCACTTTGCCTAAGGTTGGTTTATCCGCTCCACTTCCGAAGGTAAATCGCACAGTATTTTTCAACTCGCACATTGCTGCTATAACAAAAGCGACCGGGTTGATGATGAAAGTATTGGAATTCGGTTACAGTGGAATGAAAGGCCACGAATGTAAATTAACTTTATTGAATATGAAGACTAACGATGCGCACGCAACGAGTTCATTTTGCAGAATGAAAAACTAAAAATGGCGTACCGCACTCAGTGGCTGGTAGTAAGCGGTATAAACGGGTACAGTGGTACACACATTAGGCTGGTGCATAATTAATTGGACGAACGTTGCTCCTTTAACAGAAAGAACAATGCAAATTGATTACAATGCCGAAGAGTAGAAGGCTATCGCACAAATAAACAAAACTCAACCGTACCAATCGAAAGCAGAAAGAGAACTCGGCTATCTTATCTTGGGGGCTTATTACGGTTTTCACTTCACGGTGAAAACGAAGTGAAAACAAAAAACCTTATTACGAATGTCACCCAATTGAAAAAATATGGAACAGTTCATCCGAGGTGACGATTCGAATGAACTCGGTGTTATTATAGTTGCCACGATACCATCACGCCACCGAAAAAAAGTGACGCCAACAGTAGATTTTTTCAGGGCGACTACGATTGCCACTTCTCTGTCACTTCCACCTCACGGAGTTCATTTTTGATCACGGTGATACCAGTAATAGCATAAAACAAGTGAGGTGATGTGTAAGTGAAGTGAAAGTGATAGTGAAGTTGAAAACCGTAATAAGCCCCTTGATTGCAGTAAAAAAAGTGTGAGCATAGAATCTTATTTCATATTAAAAACTCTGAGGAATCGAATGGTGCAAGTTTCATTCAGTTCCGAGCTCGGAAAGTGGCTTATTTTGCCCAATTTCCCCATTAATTTGAGATTTTCTTGTTCGTACCCTTTCAGCTACAATCGCTGCCAAAGTTTTTGGCTGAAAACAGCCATTCTTACGTAAAAAAGTCTAAGGAATCGAATGGTGTTGTTTTCGTTTAGTTACAGAATCGGAAAACGAAAATAACACAATTCGATTCTTTAGATTTTTTCACGTAAGATAGGCTGTTTGTAGCCAAACACTATGTGCAGTGGTTTAGCTGGAAAGGGTACGAATAAGAAAATCTCAAATTAATGGTAAATTGGGCAAAATAAGCCACTTTCGAGCTCGGAACTGAATGAAAACTTGCACCATTCGATTCCTCAGAGTTTTTAATATGAAAAGGATATATGCGGGCAAACCATTCAGCGGCGATTGTAGTAACATTGATGCTAACTCAAAAAGACACATTTTTAGGGATAAATGGGGTAAATTGATCATTTCAGGCTCGGCGGCAGGTTGAAAATGACACCATTTAATTCTTTACAATTTCCTATAAGAAATGACATGATTCAAGCAGCCAATCCAGCGGTGTCTCATCTGTGGGAATTTGAGTCCGTTTTTCCCATTGTGCAATGGGTTGTTAAGTACCATTACCATTCAAACTTTTTAATTTCTCCATATCGTATCAGAATGAAAACAACAGTAGAACCTTATAAATTGTGGTTCAAATTTAAACATTATAGATTTTACGTTGTGATGTCATGGTAAAGTTTCTTTTTACATATATTGGACAAGCTTGAAAATAATTATAATGAACGATAACTTTAGGAACGTCCATTAATTATGTCGCGCCAGTGCGCGACTCCACACGGTAAATCTGTGGGCTCCAATGGTGTAAGTGACCACTTCAATGAATTTAGTTGAAGTCTCGGCTTATATTTGGCTTATACACTGATAACCGCAGAGAACAGAGATTACTTCGGTCTCAGCTACACTGCTGTCGATGTCTGACCGCAGAGGGCGGCTGATCTTTATCTGCTACTGTAAAACTTTGCACTGCTATCACATACCGGCTGCCCATATTCATGCGACTTTATAGACATGCGAGAAAATGTGGTCGCAATTGTTGAGACCTTTATTGGTGCAGTAATCAGTAACGATACAATATTTCCTTTTATCAGTTCTACAGGTGATAATGAAATGTGAATTTTTCTTCACCTTTGAAATTATGAATACATATGAGAGTATGTTTTCATAACGCAGATGCCATGCCTGGGTAGACAATGTTGCTCTTGTGAAGCTGCCTAAATGTTTGCTGCTGCAGGACCACAAACATTCAAGAACATAAGTATTCGTTTCGCCTCACTTTCCTCTCAATGCTTTCAAGGAACTATCCAGGAAAGAAAAGTGGTAATGCAGCGTAACATAAAAGCGAACTCTTAGTGTAAAAATCTAATTGAATCTGAAATTCACATGCAAGTTAGTTCCAAAGGCAATGCCTTTCGAATGTTCGTTCAATCACTATACCATACCACAAACTATACCAACAAGTATTGAAAGCTATTTTTATCAACATATTTGTATTTTGTTCTATCAGAATGTCAGGTGACTACTTGGAGGATGCATCCATAGAGTTTGTCGATTCACCGATTATTGGCATTCCCAGTGATCCATCACTGTTTGTCAATGATTAGTGGTAGAAGACTTCAGCATCAGAGGACTCATGTATTGAAATACCAGAAAGTAGTCGACTCGATAGCTATGTACTGTCCAAGGATACACGTACTCCATCATCTCCAGTATATGATGGTCGAGCGATTGGTAGTTGAACATCGCAGCTCTTCACGAACAACCCCTTTGAGCTGCAACTGCATTCACAAACTCAAAACGAATTGGGTATCAACACATTCTCTAGATATAACCCCAGTTGCATTTCCGTTATATCCAAAAACTTTCGTCGGCATATTAATGAATTGGCCTATGAATCACGAGTGCTGATGTTTTAGATATCTTCCAAAATGCTTTGTAAATTGCAAGCTGGAATACGTACTTTTTCACCCGAACAAATGTTTATAATGTTTGTTTCAGATACCGATTCTTTTGTTTTGAATTTTGACAGCAACGTTTCCAAACGTTGAGTTGCGTAGAAAGTAAAAAAAATCACTGGCAACATGATTCAACATAACTTGGGCAGCCGGTAAGAGATGGCGTTAGTGTTTCAACATATTTTCGTTTAAACTTTTACACACGTTTTTCGAAAAAAGTTATATGGACATCAATGTCTGTTCTCTGTGGCATAACTGTCCCATGTTGTAAAAGTTGTAGTTGAGAAAAAAGCGTTTTAAGTTTTACGTCACTATTGTGTAGGGCTGGTAAGATTGTGGTAAAACCCACAAATTTATGAGTGGCATTTGAAGATGTGGCTGAGTTTCGATGTAATCTGTGGTATTACAAACAATAAAATTATTTTTGTAAGTAAAATACGAGGTAAAATATTCAGTGAACTGATATGCGTAGAATCTTGCCTTGCAGCAGAAAATTCTAGGCATATCAGTCGCACTGCATGATGTATTGATGGATCGTTGGCGATAGAATTTACGTTTTCAAATAGACATACCATGTGCATTATTGTTTATGCTCCTATCATGATTCTGATTATTTTTTAACACCATATCATAAAAACACAGTTCTATCAAATGCAAATGGTGGCTTATATAGACAATTTAATGTCATTTTTTTCATGTCAAAGTCATTGTTTATGTTTACATATAAGCCCCTTATCAATGCTGAGTGTCGAGTAGTTCCTACAAAGAATGTTGTAAACTTAAATCAATTTTGTTTTCCAAGATCTCTTAAGAAATGTCGTAGTAGGACTTTTATGCCTAGAATTTCAACATGGGACAATCTAACTTGATGTTTTTTTGATACAAACTCAGAACAAAGTATATAATTTTTTGTTTGTATTTAATAGTATAGTTAAAAAATTAAGCATATATTGAAAAAGCTGCAATTTGACCAAAAGCAACATGGGACAGTTATGCGTAGAATGGCAGTATAGACGAACGAACGAACATGTTAAAATGCTTCTAGAAAATTCAAATGAAATTCTAATTAAAAGCGAAAACTGCACAATAATGGCATTATTTTTATTTTATTTTTATTTTGTTGAAAATGTCTCTATTGAGTAGTTTTGGATTTTTCAACATTTATTTTACCGAACATTCAACTCTATTTTTGTGGTTCACTGAAGAACTGTATTTTTTTTTATCGAAAGCCGATTGTTAAAAAAAAAGTACTGGATAGAAAAAGTGGGTATGTTGAAACACAGAAACACCTTCCGACACACTGAAACACAAACACAATGTGGCAGAGTGACTCACCCCCTGGTTCATATACTACTCGATATAACCTGTTTTGATATCAAAAATCATAAATCTAGTTTTCAGAAGAAATAATACGCACTTAACGTTTGCATTTAAAAAAATGGACCCGCACAGACAAAATTTGACAACTCTATCAGTTGAACTCTAACCATGATGGCAAAAACAGTGAACCAACTCCGTTTAGAAGTGTACGCGTTCAAATAACGGCACCTCGCCGCGTCGAAAATGGACATCGTGCGACACTTTATGGAAGCCAGATACGCCCATTCCGGTATCTACTATATCTTATCACTATTAGACAGTAATCAGAGCATCGAATGAAAGCCCGGTTCTGGACGGCCGACGATCCTGAGCGACAAGAAGCTCCAAAGGAAGAGGAAGACCGACGGAAATGTGGCTACATCGCTGCGTGCGCAGTGAAAAAGTACCTGGCGAACAAGAACATACATGTCAGGAAGCGGAAGACGCGTCCACTGTTTCGGCAGCGGCAGCGGCTGAATAAGATGGTCAACTACGTCTTCCCGGCGAATCGCGACGTAGCGGTGGTGATGGACGACGAGACCTATCTCACCCTGGATGGCTACGACTGGCAGAGCACTTCGTATTTTACTTCCCCGCGAAGGAAGTGAGCTCCGAGGGAAGTTCATGGAGCGGCTGAATATCGATGTGGTACCCAAGTCGGCGAATCCGCCCAACGTCCCCAGCTGCGTCCCATCGAGAATTCCTGGCCAACCTGAAGCGTAAGATTTACTGCATCAATTTTTTCGACAAAACTGAGGAGGAATCGATAAATAAAACGAAGCAAAAAATCAAAAACATGCCTACACATGTCAAAAACATTGCGAATTTTCCGGTTAACTGCCGGAAGGCCGCTCGAAAGGGCGTAGATTTTTGCAAGTAAGCTTAAATAATTGCCTTCTATTGGAAATTTACCAAAAACAATTATCTGTCTTAGCTTTTTATTATCACCATGCGAAAAAAAAGTCCATATTATTTAATGCAAACGTTATAAAGCCAATTATGTCGATTTCGTGCCGAAAGATCTGAACCCCCCAAACACTTCAGAACTGCGCCCAATAAAAACGACCCCAAACGACCCAAAGTTGTGAAGAATGTAGAATAAATGAAGAAAGCATGGGTGAAGAATGTAGAAGAAATGAAGAAAGCATCTGCTTTTGTAAACAAACACTTTGTCTTCTAATTTATCGGAAGTCGAATACAATTTCTTGAAATTGAATATATCAGCGGATAGAGATAAAGCTCCTCTTCCTTAAAGAGTGCTTCATTTGTATTTATGACCTTTAGTTCAAGAGAAAATGACTACGAAAGCCATTGTTTACAAAAGCAGATTTGCCCTAATCTATTGTTGGCGCTGAATTGTTTCTTTTTACTCCTTGAAAATTTGGCGATAATCTATGGAAGAATCCAGGTTGAAAAAAGAAGAAGACACCGAGTGGTGATAACTGACAGCTCCATGTTCAAGTATAGGACCAAACTTTTAAAATGATTCTAGAAAATTCAAATAAATTTAATTAAAAGCGGTTTGTTGTATGATGTAAGAAAAATCCAAACTACTCAATAAAGACATTTTCAGATAAAAATAAATCAAAATAATGCCCCTATTCTGCAGTTTAGATTTTTCTTACATCATACAACAAACCGCTATTAATTGAAATTTCATTGAATTTATTAGAAGCATTTTCAAACGTTCGTCCTATACTTTAACATGGGGCTGTCAGATTTATCACCACTCGGTGTCTTCTTCTTTTTCAACTTCTATCGGGTAGTGATAATCACTACCCAATCCAGGTTGGAACTGGATCAAAAACGAATTCGCTGTCATTCAGCCGGTAATTCCAAGGTAGTCATTTTTTGACTACATTCTATGCATATCATTGACATCCTTCATACGTCAAAAATTGCCGACTTTTTAATCCTTAAAAATGAATACTTTTATGTCCTTTTCTTATTCAAGTGTGATAGAAATAATGCATAAAAACAAGACTATCATCAAAGTGGACATATCGATTTTTTCTAGTTGACTGGTTTGGCCTGGAAAAATAATAAGGTAAAAAAATGGGCTCTTGCATGCCAAACCTGAATCAAAAATCATGGACAGACTACGAGGCCCGACACGAATGCCACATACATGGTAAAGTGTCGTTAATAAATAGTAGTAGTAGTAGTAGGCTACGAGTTACTATCTAGATCATTTAGATTGATCTATATCCATTGATACTACATACACCCGGAAATGAAAACTTTTTCCTGCAAAGCATCAATTCCAGCAAGAAAAAACGTATTCCTTCCTTATGGTGTATTTTATTTGCATGTGCGGGGTTTTTAAATAAATCAAAAAGGAATGTCGTTGATTACAATAAAAAAGCAGATCCGAACTTTTTAGATATTGGAACTGCATTTCTTATGCATCTTCATTTCATAAAGTGTAAGTTGTTTTTGTTGTAGCTCGTTTACGTTTTGTCTGTTGTTGCTCGTTTTCGTTGTGCACGTCATACAAAGCAGAAAGATCGCTTTCTGTTGTGTTTTACATCAAAACAAACATGTTTTGATTGTTTGTTTTGATGTAAAACACAACAGAAAGCGATCTTTCTGCTTTGTATGACGTGCACAACGAAAACGAGCAACAACAGAAAAAACGTAATCGATGATGATTAGACTTCTTTTTGACAGCTGACAGCGGGCCCAAATCAATTTGGGCCCAGGACATCCTGTCTACTGTCAATCACTGTTATTCACGCTCAAAACTCCCTCTCTTTCTTTCGTATTACCAACAATCAATATGCAACTAGCGATTTGAAATTGGTTCACTGTTGTAGAACCCCTTGGTCCGAATTACACCTTGAAGCCAGCACCTTGTTATACATATTTGCGCCTTTGTTTTGATTTGCTGTGTTATTTTGACAGAATATTTGAGAGTGTGTTCATGTGAGTTCATTATTGGGGGCGCATTATTAAGCTTGGGACCGAGCTTGGGACCGATGTTCTAGTACTGACTGAGCCAAGAAAAAAATCGTTTTTGTATGGGACCTACTGGTCTTAGAGTTAGTCTCATGGTATTATTATCCCTTTTTTCACACGGAAAAGTTACAATTTTGTAAAAGCGGATCTACTCAATTTTTGACTAGATCCACTTTTTACGAAAATTGAGTAACTTTTCCGTGTGAAAAAAGGGATAGTAATACGAAAGAAAGAGATGGAGTTTTGAGCGTGTTGATAAAGGCTTGTCAATGGCCTGAAAAATACCGAAAACCGCACATAAATGCACATACACGCTAAGATAAGATTACCGAAAATAAGGTTTTTACCGAAAATTAGGTTTTGTTAGCAAAACCTAAAGTATCGGTATAATTTACCGATACAAAACGTTTGATTTTACTTATTTTTTCAGTAAAGTTGATTTATATTTTACCTAAATTTGGTTAAAAATGCTCTTATTGAACTGCAAGCAATTTCGGTAAAAATACCGTTCAAAAATAAGTAATTATTAACGTTTTTCCCTTATTTCCAACAAAACCGGAATTTCGGAAATCCATGTTTATCGATAATTTATTGTCACGCCGACGATCGCCACACAACTCCTGATACTGAAACGATGTTTTGACGTGCAATTAGATGCCATATAACGGCTACAGAACTGACATATCTCGAGTAATTCATGTTAAAGCCTAGTATGCAGCTGACAAGTAAAGACCTGAAGTAATTTTGCCATTTCTACCGAAGTAATTTTGACAACTGGTTATGTATGGGTAGAATGTCAGTTTTTCTTGCGAAATAATCGAACGGAATATTATTCCGCAAGGAAACATGACAGCCCAATTTAGATTACATGGCCAGGCGTTACTAACGTTACGAAGTTTTACTTCCTTTTCAGCTGCATACAAGGTAAGTAATTCCGACAGTAAACGCATTTCTTGACCATTACTTGTCCTATCCTTTTGCACATTGCTTGAGAGCTGCATACTAGCCTTAAGGGCCTAAAAGCAAGGGGCAAGACAGCTTCTCCTGAGTTACTTTTTCCTTCAAAATTACTCAGGATTCATCAAATTTGCACACTTTATGATTTTCTTCTCCCCCATGATATAGAGTGATGAGAATGCCAAAAAATGTGTGCGAAAACGAAAAAACAACTTCACTCATATATGATCGTGAAACTCACGTTTGCTCAGAATGCATCAGCTTCCATCAACTTACATAATTTATAACTCGATCAAAATATTCTGGCAGCTCTGGCTTGAATTGGTCGGTGATAACCTGATAACGGTGGTAACCTTGGCAACCAATAACAGAAGTATTTTTACTGTCTGGGAAAACTTTTTACTATGGTATCGTGAGAAGCACTCATTTCAGGCAAAATATGTCGTATTTGTAAGAGGGATTGGGCCCCGCAGTAGAAATCCCGGATTCCAGAAGCGAATGTTCTGTAGGATCATTTTAAGATGCATAATTAGCCGGGCGGGGGGGGGGTGGCTGAGGATAGCCCGACTAATTAATTTTTATACGGAGACGGCTTCAGGTGAATAGTAGATGATGGCGGCTAACAAAAAGCTGAGCTCAGGCTGGGGAATCGACACAAGTTCGAACCAAGCTGAAAAGAACACAATCTACACAAATTATTATCAACTACATATTAATACGATCATCATATTGACTAGCGGGTGAGGATTACCACTATTTTGATACGCTAACCATTCACGACAAAACTTTCTTGTTTTGATTATGCAATTTCACTGTCAAAACCAAGCTTTACAGAAAGGTAGGAATTGAATCTTAGACCATTCTCATGAAATGAAAGCGGCATCTAGTAGAAGAATGTTAGTTCTACCATATGGAGTAACTGGATATACTAGAATTCTCGCGATTCGGAAGAGATGAGCGTTTAAAGTCATTGTTTACAAATGGCTTTTAGGCCCTATTCATGAATTACTCGAGATATTTGCTTTTTGCTAGTTCCTTGTTGTCATTTGGCTATACGTTTTAAATTGGTGGTTGCGGAATTTTACACACGCTGAGATTCAAGCTTGAATGGCTGCCCAAGTAACCAAAAGCATTATATTATTGCACTTATTCAGCCCAAAATCAACATCGGTAATGTGGTATCGCATCAATTCAAAAGTTGTCAAGTAGTAAAGCGTTAGATAAGCTAGAAAATGTAGTGATGCATTACCAATGCAATAATGCTACTTTAGCAATGTCTTATGGCATTACAAAAGATATAGCATTAGTTCGATCTTAGTGGGACCCTTTTCAGCTTTAATTCAACTTCAATGATGCACTAGAAGTAATACATATGCCCTATATATGCACGCTAGTACAGTCTCGTGGTTTCTTGGGTGTGCTTTAGGTTTTGCTACCAAAACCTTATTTTCGGTAAAATGAAAACCTTATTTTCGGTACACGGAGAAACCATACTATCCAAAATCAAGTGTGATAGTACTCAAAACTAAGTACTCTGATAAGACTACTATTTTGGATATAATTTTGTTCTTACTGGTTGGTAGTTTTTACTCAACCCTCAAGTATAATTGAAAAAGTCGATTTTACCCACAGCAAGGTATTTTAAGAGAAGTAAGTTTTCAAGTAACTATCCAAATCGGAGTGTTGGGCTGTCTCTTTGTTTTGGCTGAAAATTTTTGATCACCATTTTATCAACAATGGTGAAAGAGAATTTGGTTTTGGCATACCGTTTCTAGTGTCTAGGTTTAAATCCTAGTATCCAGTTTAAGATTTAACTCGTCCGAGGTGCCTATACGTGGTATGTGAGCAATTAGAGAAATTTATGGACTCGGAAAACTACAAAAAATCAACTGGTAAGTGTAATTATTTCTCTTATTAGAGTGCATATTTTTATTCTGGTCGATTTGAAATTTTAGACATTGCTGCATTGATGAGTGTGAAGAAACCATCAACGGCAACTTCAAGGTGTTGAAGCAACACATTCGCTCGGAACACAAAATTACCACAAGCAACAAAAACCACCATATCGCCGAAATGTCCCAAGTGTAAATAACATACACAGAGTTTTCTAATGTACTCGAGATTTTTTTAAATACATTTTGTTTTATTCGAATTTATATTTTCTTTTATTGAATTTAGTGAAAGAAAGTTTATTAAGCACATTTTCGAGTAATATTTTCAAAAAGAAAACTCATTTTGGATTATTTTTACAGTTGATTCACCTCTAATTAAACAGTTAATTTCACTCGGCATTGAGTCTTCGAAATACTCAAAATTGATACTTTCCAAATAACTCAATTTTGACTGGTTTTACTTAGCTGTCAAGATGAGTGAAAATGACTTAATTTTGGATAGTTTGGTTTCTCTGTGTACACAGAGAAACCAAACTATCCAAAATTAAGTGATTTTCACTCAACTTGACAGCAAAGTAAAACCAGTCATAATTAAGTTATTTGCAAAGTATCCAATTTTGAGTATTTCGAAAAGACTGAGTGCTGAGTGAAATGAACTGTTTGTGTAACAGTGAATCTACAGTAAAAATAATCCAGAATTGAGTTTTTTTTTGGAAAATATTATTTGAGAATTTGATTTAGTGAACTTTCTTTAGCTAAATTCAATAAACGAAATATAAAAATGCAAATCAAACAAAATGTATTTTATTTATTGGTCCATTCTCGGGTACATTAAAACATTCCATTGGCAGTTTGATCAAATCCACTAAAAGTTCATATTGAAACATATAGAAACGAAAGAAACTTCTGGACCTTCTTTTCAGAAAGTGACTCATCATATCGATGTTCCGTGATCATCTCCATGAACTTTGCTGAAATACTGGGTTTTCACTAATAAAGTTCTCCATCCCTCCAAAGCCACTAGAATTAGAAAAAGCAATCGAATAAGCGAAATAATTACACTTACCGGTAAATTTTTTGTAACGGGGTTTCCAAATCCAGAATTTTACTCAATTGATCCATATCCATATCCATAAACGCGTAAAATTTGATCCATATCTGTCGTGACCTGACCGAAGTTTTCCGTCTTGATAATCTTGATAATCTGTTGCTGCTGCTACTGGTCCGTTGCTGTCAAAGTTCGTTACAAGAATGAACTGAATCAGCACAGCTAGCTGGTATTTATAGCTGACGGTCTCCCATGTCAATGCGTTGTGTTGGTTTTGTTTACTGTCACAAAGTGAGGAGGTTTTCGCATAGCTTACTGCAAGTTTTATTTCGTTTCACGCTCAGTTGATTATACTCAAATCAGATGATTATACCCAAATCGTAAGGTAAATTTATACACTTAAAATCCTTCAAACTATTTAACATTTGCTTCACACATACTCTCTATACTACAATCCCCCCCTCGTCTACTCTGAATATTTTTTTTTTGTGTTTTTATGTAAAATGTGTTTCATATTCTTTAATATGTTGGTTTGCATACGCAAGAACACAGCTTTTTTTTTTTTTTTTAAATTTCATTTTGAAGTTCAACATTAGGTTTTTTGTATGAATGTAATAATTTTTTTTTTTTTTTTTTTTTTTTTGTGTTGCCATCAACATGTATCTCTGCGGTTATAAGTTATACAGTTATTTTTTTTTTTTTTGCATTACCAGACTGTTTGTTTGAATAATATTTATTATATATATTCCATCTGACCTAAGGTGGTCTTAATGAATTTGTTTATGACGGGGATAAGCCGTTTAAATTTGGCGTAAAGACCCCATATCTTTTGCAAAACAATACAGTAAAAAAACAATACAATACAATACAAAACATTGCTTAGTTGCACATTCGTAAACATAATTAAAATAAACAGGGTTACAAATGTAGAGTATAGTTAAAGTATAAAATAAGAAACATCCATAGTTCGGAGCAGTCCTCTTCGTCAATCAATTATCCTCATCAAATATCGTTCTCGTAGTATGCCATTCTGTCAGTCTGCGCATGAATGTTGCCAAAGTACAGTTAAAGTCGAATAGAAAATACACAACGTTGAACCTAGCTGACATGAAGCGGATAGGGTCATGAAGTCCATATGATGAATTACGGGGTTCAAGCAGCAAGAAGTCCCGCTGACGAAGCATTCGTTCAGGTGCGTAGAATAATACATCATGGGTGGTTCTATTGTAATGGGTTTTTTTCTTTTCAATTCTATCGAGATTTCGTCTCAAAATATCCGCAAAAGACTAATTATTTTAATTTGATTAACATATTTTGTACAAAAATTCACTGTATTTATTAATTTCTTCTTCTCGAAGCCTGAGCTTCCCTTTATGAAGACTATATGCCTCTTCATGAATTTGATAATTTGAATTTTTTGAGGTTACAATGCCCAATCATGTCCTGAATCTATTGCACATGTTCTCTGCAATTTTCTCTTTTCATCAGCTAATCGTGAAAATCAGTATCGACCGCAAAATTTCAACAAATTTAACAAAAGTCTGGCAAGTACAAAATTCGTTTCATTAGCATGCAATTATCTGTACATCAATTTACACAATAAAGGTACTTCGAATTGGTATAACTTGGAACATTATTCCAATAAAATATCATTATCCTCAGAACACATCACTAATGCCTTCAAGATTATCATAGGTCAGCATAACTATTGATTTCAAGTTTATAATTGACCTGAAAAATCCTTAATCAATCTAATATTCTAATTGAAAACTCATGGTTGTAAAAAATATTCACAGAAATGATATTTTGTTTAATTTTTTGTTTTCCTGTGTTGTCAACATTTTCACGTTTCGAAAACTTAAGCGTTATGTGGAGTAAACTCGGGTAATGCAACATAATTCTAGATTTCATTGACTTATAAACTCCGACATTACAGTTTGTTTCCATAACGCCCCTGTTTCCTGATTGATATGTTTTTTATGAAAATCATGCCTCTTACTGTATTATTGAATTTTGTCAGTTTGCAATCTCACATCAATTAATTTTTTTTTGTCCAATTCATTATCGTCTTTCTGAACAAATCTAAAAATTTATGTGTTTCTAGATCCATTTTGTTAGTTATTACTAGAGCATACTAGACTAAAATCTTAATCTACAAAAATAGGAAAAGGTTACTGCTGATCGCTTCAAGGTTGCTAGAAGTCACCACATTACTATCAATCTTACTATTGCCCAGCTAAAACATCAACAATATTTTCGCAATCGAGCACAACATTATAAAATTGCAACATTGCCAACACTTTTCCGGAATTTTTCAATAAATTGGCTTGGTTTAACAAGGTTGCCCGGGCTTCGCACCCTCACTATATTGAACAACACTCCTCTTCTAAATCCTTATTACTCATAACTTTAAGGCATTCAATCGTTTTGAGTCAAAATGAGTTGCAACTTGTTTGTCTCACAGCGTTTACTTTAATATTGATCTCAATCCATATTATCAGACTCTGACATTCACTCTGTTTGAATTTAAATATATACGTAAACATTGACATAAGACCGTAATTCAATAACGTCACTGTAACCTGTCTTCTTGAAAATCCGATGTGGTCAGGTGGAATGATCGCAAAGTATCTTAATTCCCAAAATCGACTGTAAATACCACGCTGAAACGTTACCAGGAACCACTTCCACTGGATCGAACCTTAGAAACGGAACATACTATCATAAACTATGGGAAAAGATCCGTAGGACAGTTTGGAATAATCCTGGGTTCCCTTGCGTTATCGAAAATGTTTTCTGCACCGTATAGTACAGCTCCATGAATCTTTCGGCGTGAAGGTTTCCAGTCGTACCATGCCAGCATACACCCCAACAGGATCCTGAAACAGAACCTGATTGCCAAACGCCGTGCAGGAATGCTATATGAGCAAGTTCTGATGGAATGCAACGGATACATTTTGATGCTCGATAAAAAAGCGTACATCAATATCAATGCTGTTTGAATATAAATATATACTTAAACATCAACGTAAACCCTGGATGCAGTACGGTCACTGTAACGATTGTAACACTCTTAACAGGCCTGTTTTCACATGTCCAATATTGTCAGCTAAGAGAAAAATAAGCATTTGGTGTCAAAGTTGACAATCGGAATGGACTACCGTCACTGATAGCTAATACAGTGAAGCTTTGAAGCTCTAATTGAAAACTTGAACATGAAAGCCATATTCTCATGGCGAAATAGAATAACAGAGAACAAAATCAATTAGGATTTTTTTTTTTTAGCCATCACATCATTTCCAATCAAGAAAAAAAGGTCAAGGCTGTGTTTGCTAATTCTTAATATTTTTTAGCAACATCCATCAACTTCAAAAATAGCTTGAAAAGCCATTCATTCAATAATCATTTACTTTGCTTTAAAAACTTGCTAGCATAATGGTGAAATTTTGATCTTACTTCCATTCTTTGTAGTCTAATTATAAGAACAGTCATTATGTCGATCAATTTCATTCTCAGATTACCTACGACCTACGCCACTTCCTATTACTTCATCTTCCTCCGCAATATGTCATAGAGGATCTGTTTTGCCCACTGCGGCCATTTCGTCAGGAGCCTTACCGAGGGTACTTATGACTCTCCATCCTTCCGTCGGAGGATTCTGTTTCATATTCCATTTGGCCACCCACTGCCCATTTCCGTCAGAGCCTTACCATAATATGATCTCCTCCGCCCTTCCGTCGGAGGGATTCTGTTTCATATTCCATTTGGCCACTCCACTGCCCATTTCCGTCAGGGAGCCTTTACCCATGGAACTTATGATCTCCTCCGCCCTTCCGTCGGAGGGATTCTGTTTCATATTCCATTTGGCCACTCCACTGCCCATTTCCGTCAGGGAGCCTTACCGATGGAACTTATGATCTCCTCCGCCCTTCCGTCGGAGGGATTCTGTTTCATATTCCATTTGGCCTACTCCACTGCCCTTATCCGTCAGGGAGCCTACCAAAGTTAATATTCTTTCTCCATCCTTCCATCGGAGAATGTGCCCTTTTACTAGAGAGCAGCGTTGTTAATCAAGCAAAATTATACCTACCAACTGTGCCATTGTCGTGACCTGACCGAAGTTTTCCGTCTTGATAATCTTGATAATCTGTTGCTGCTGCTACTGGTCCGTTGCTGTCAAAGTTCGTTACAAGAATGAACTGAATCAGCACAGCTAGCTGGTATTTATAGCTGACGGTCTCCCATGTCAATGCGTTGTGTTGGTTTTGTTTACTGTCACAAAGTGAGGAGGTTTTCGCATAGCTTACTGCAAGTTTTATTTCGTTTCACGCTCAGTTGATTATACTCAAATCAGATGATTATACCCAAATCGTAAGGTAAATTTATACACTTAAAATCCTTCAAACTATTTAACATTTGCTTCACACATACTCTCTATACTACAATATCCATATCCATAAACGCGTAAAAACTGAAACACGTATTTGCTTCCGCCTCACAGCACCATTGTTCATTAAATGGCGATCAAAAATTTTCAGCCAAAGCAAAGTGGCAGCCCAACACTCCGATTTGGATTGTTTCATGGAAGGCGCCTAGCAAGTATACTGAAAACATACTACTCTTAAAATACCTTGCTTTGCGTAAAATTGACTTTTTCAATTTAACTTTAAGGTTGAGTTAAAGCTACCTACCGGTGAGAACAAAATTATATCCAAAATACTAGTCCTATCAGAGTACTTAGTTTTGAGTACTATCACACTTCATTTTGGATAGTTTGGTTTCTCCGTGTGTAGTCTTATCTTAGCGCGCGCTCGATGTACAGCCTCGACTGTAGATCAGCTGACAGCTCCGTCACTGTTACGTTCGTTCCCTCGTTCGGACACGAACTGTCATGACAACCGCATTCGGCTTTCGTTCGCGTTTTTACCTTCACGTCCCGAGCTGGTGCGAAGTGTCCGCTCGGTTGGTTCGGGTTCGCCAATCAGTCGCAGTGTGTGGAGTGCGGGAACAGGAACTGTGTGTGACTCGCTGCGCGTGCCAAACGCAACTCAAGAAAGAAAAGCAAACAAGAAGAAGAAATCCGTTTCAAGAAACGAATTCTGAAGAAAATATAGGCAGAAGTGCTGTGAATTATAAAGAGGCAAACACAAAAAAAAACTGGGGATTTTATTCGCGATTCTTTTCACTCTCTCTCGCGCCGTTTCGATTTCGTTGGTAGTTTTCCTTCAGTTTTTCGCTAGTTTTTAGTTTTTTATCAATTCGGTGGAAAAAAGAGCCCAAGTTTCTCTGGTTTGGGGTTACATTTTTCTTCCTACCGTTCCGAGCTTCGATTGGATCGGTTTTTAAAGTAGGGTTAGAAGTTCCCGTCTGCACCATTTCGGGGGCACAAACAGTGGAAAAAGTTGGAAAATTTGTGCAAAATGTGAGTATTATTCGCAAGATTTGTGAAGGAAAAGATGAAAAAAAGTTGAAGCAAAGAAGTCGGTTTGTGTGTGTGTATGAGTGTAGAAAAAGAAGAAAAAACGAGTCCAAGGCTGGCCTCTCTGGAAGAGTGAGCGCAATGCTTGCCGTGGTGCATTCTGTGCGCCAGAGCGAGAGGGCACCTGTAGTAGAGTGAAGAACGAATTACTGCTCTCGGTGTGGAATTTCCCAACAATAATTTCGTGTCTCGATCAAAGTGTTGTTTTGGAATGAAAAAATAAAAAAGTTTTCGTGCTTAGTTTTTCCTCCTGGCAATGGGTTACTATGACCAATTAATGAAAAATTCCAACGTTCGGATGGTTTTCTTTTTTTTCCCGGAAAATGTTTTGTTCTTTTCAGTTGAAAAAATGGTAACCATTGCCTGGGTGGTTGGAAATTGGTTAGCTTTCCGCGGAAAAATATTGACAAATAACCGTTTTTCGCAGTACTGAAAGGAAGACTGGAATACGATTTTCCGTGGCCGCGATGTGTGTGCGTGTGTGGACGTTTGTCTGTGTTTGATCAATCGAATCAAGTGAGACAAGTGAGTCCCAAAAAAGGGGGTGAAGAAATGTACAAGCTTTTCCAGAAATAAAAGTCGGTTGAGAGAAGAATGTCAATAGCTCACAAGAACAAATTAAAAATCCAAAAAATGGGAAGAAACATTATGCCATACGGAACCAAGATCGAGGAATGAAAAGTGCCAGCGTAGAAGGCCTTGAGAGCTACGTCTCCATTGGATTTCTCTCGATGTTCCCATTTTGAGGGGCCTACTTTGATTGGTGATGGAATCGAGAGAAATCGTATGACAGCAGTTGCCCCTTCCATTTCGATTTTCAAGGTGTCAAAAGTTGTCATTTCTACCTAAATAATAGTAGTCCGGATTTTCAAAACATGCCGGAACATGCGGGAACATTTTCCTCGTAGACAAAAGAGCTGGCAGATTGCAGGAAAATTAGAGCTTTTCCTTCCTCATCATCAGACACCACCAACACGGGCGAACGCTTCTCACGCACACACATGAACGGCGCACACCGTCGCCGTGTCTTCCTTCGAGGACGGCAAAAAATCGTATTATTGAAATCGAAGTAAAAAATTCAGCCAACCATTTTCGCACAGAGTAGTAAAATAAAAATCGCGAGTGTGATCGAAAAGAAGATTTTTTTTTTGTAACATACAAATCGCGTTCGGCGTGTGCGTGAGTGTTCTGTGTATGATTATTACGTATATTATATTTGCCTATTATTACCGTCAGCGCACCACTACCATCAGCACCACCACCACCAATGAGCGGAAAAGAGTAGTGTTGCACTCAGAGAGCAAAATATAAAAATATTTCATTGAATTTTTACGTGGCAAAAAAAGGCGAAACACACCGACTGACCGTCGAAGATAGAAACCAGTAACAGCAATAGCAACAGCAACAGCAGCAGTGCCATCTATCTGATAACCGTCGTTTGAAGACGTCCCAGTTGCCGTTGGTTTTGATAATAAATTGACTTCTGCTCGACCAAATCGCAGCAAACAAAGGCAACAGCATTCACAACAAGAACAAAATTCCCTAGCCCTTCTAATCCAAGGATCCTGCAAGAGTGTCCAGGGTAGGGTAAAACTTGTTGTTGTCACCCCTCACGCAGCACAACAACCAGCAGCATCTACTCTACAGATTAAGTAGAAGAAACAACGTCAGACGACGAAGGCACCTTTGGCTGCTCACCCTCCATACGTGTTTCGTCCGTCCGTCCGCGCGCTGTGCTTCTCCTCCTCCTCTGCCAACCCGGTTGCCACTCAGTTCTATCAGCGCGCGCTCTCTCTCTCTCTATCCTCCCGTGCTGCTGTGACTGATTCGACGGCAGAGGCGGCGACGACCACGACGACGACGACGAACCGAAGCGAAGACGACGAGTGTGTGTTGTCTCTCTCAAGATGGCCGCCCTGTGCGCTGGGAGCTATGGATTGTCCCAGCAGCATCAGCCTCAGAATGCCAACGACAACAAGGAACTGATCTTCGTCAAGCTGACCGATTCGGCCCTCCGGGCGATCGAGGAGTTCCAGCGAAGTCAGGTGAGTTTTCTTTTCTTCGATGTATTTTTAGGTTTTTTATTACTCTGAAAGATTGGTGGGAGTTACTGATTGATGGGGATCCTGGGTATTTCCTGAACCGATTGGTTGTTCTGAAGATTTTTTATTCTTATTGTAATCGGAACAATTTCGGATTACCGGAATTACCGAATTACTTACGGTGCTGAAGTTCATAATGATTTTTTGTTTCTGGTTTGAATCAGAAGATTTTGGTTACCCCCATTCCTGGGAATATTGTTATCTAAGCTAACCTTCTTCGATTGTCCTTTCAATCTTAGGATAGGGTTGTTCATAGCTATCGGGGTTTCAACTTTTATTTTTCATAATTAATGCACCAGAAATTCACTTAACTTCCATGTAATTCAGGAAGTGGAAAATGCCTCGTAAAATCAAGTGAATCTTATGTGTCTAGTGAATTGTAAATGATTAGACAAGTAGAGTAGTAATTTCTTTTTCTATGTGTTGTTCATGTAGAAATTTACTTATTTTAGTATTGGAAAATATCTGCATGTGCTTCCAGTAGTAGCTAAGTGGAATATTTGTTCAGTGTAAGAAAAATGGTTACTATTTTTTGACCAGCAGTTGGTTTCCAAAAGATCCTATCAGAATTATGTTCAGAATTCGGTTATAATCGAGAGCAGATATTGTTATGGATGGTAAGATAGATTAAATCCTAAAAATGAGAGGAAAATTCGATTGCAAAATAAATAATTTGCATATTATTGTCAGCTGAACTGACGGTGGACACTAAAAGATGTTCAACGAGATTTTGGTATAAGATTATTAAATGGAAAGGGTAGAAGGTATATATCACCGAGAAGTAGAACTCGGTGAGTCCATTCCATTTATTTTGTTTTCGTTGACGAACTCGTTTCTGTCTGCTGTTTGTTGTCTTTTGAATCATCTATACGCAAAATACGCATGAATATCATGCCGCCGCTTATCGATCAGTTAGCTTAGGTTACAAATGGAAACCCGAGAGGGTATCGTGACAGTTAGAGAAGATTTGTTCTTCTAGGCTATTAATTCCTTTTAGTAATCGTTCCAAAATAGTAAAGGATCTTTTTTTAAACTAAGCGCCTGCAGAATAATGCAACAATGGATACAGGGTTGCGGCTTATCATTTTTGACTCAGGCATATTCATTTGCCAATATCTCCTTTCAGAGGGTCGATTTGATAATATGATGTATGATGAACTTGTAGTGCATGAGTATACCTACAACTTTGTTTAACATTACATTGCTCTAACTCCTATATCTTCGACATGAGAGCGTATATTCACAGTGATCTTCACGATGATAATCGCGTGATCTTCACCGCGAAGATCACTGCGAATATACGCTCTTATTCCTCAGATATAAGAGATAGAGCTATGTATTGTTAGACCAAGTTGTAGGTCTACTCAAGCACCATAAGTTCATCATACATTATATTTTGAAACTGAGCTTCTGAGAAGAGCTATCGGCAAATGAATATGGATAAGTCAAAAATGATAAGCCGCAACCCTGAATGGATATGCGTTGATATACAGTTATTTTCAAAATATTAGCAGTGGCGCTTCGTCCTTGAATACTTCATTTATTATTCAAGTATGTGTTACAAATTTTGCCAACTGCCAAGTGTTTGGAACTGTCGTATTCATAATTAAAATAATTCATCTGACAATAGGTAGTCTTAATGAATAAAACGAAACTCATAAACTTATAAAAACACGTATATTAAAACTAGTCCAACAAAGATCTTATCCGATTTGCGAAACGTCCAGATGGTTCATTAAATTCGAATAGCTCTTCGACTGTTGTAAACGCACGAATACATGATGAAATCGGTTCATTGTATCCAAACACAGTCCGGTGAAAGAATGGTTGCAGCAATTTAGAGTTCCGTATTGTTCTATTTGGTACACAATGGTTAGCAATAAACAACGACTGCTGTATTTTTCGACGTCGTTCGAGCGTGTCTAAACCTAGTAGTCGGCATCTATCAGGATACGGTGGCAAGTTACCAGGATCTCGCCACGGCATGTTTTTCAGTGCTAAACGAATAAACCGCTTCTGAACTCGTTCGATTCTGAGGCACCACGTGACCTGGTAAGGCTGTCATACCACCAAGGCATTTTCCAAAATTGGACGGACAAGTGCACTGTACAATGACTTCCAGCAGTCCGAAAAACCTTTCGCCACCTTGGAAATAAAGCCCAACTATCGAGTTGCTTTTGATCTCTAGTGAAAATGTCAGGGGTGCGCTTATGTAAACATACCTTTTGGTAAAATCTTTTCGCTAACTGAAAGACACCCGCGCATACCAACATCGTTGTGAAGCGGAAAGGTTCCCTATTGATGATCTTGATTAGCAAAAAGTTACCTAAAAAGGTTGATTTACAATAAGAGTGTATGTCCTTTTTACATGTAGCTCTTGATTTCATGTTCACAATCGAGTTAGCTTCAAGTGGTTTTACTTTTCGATGAATAGTACAACTATTTGTACCATTAAAGTAAAGTGTAATTCTTGCAATTTCGGTCTTGTTTCTATTGTGGAATTCTAGACAAAATCATCAAAAAGTCGATAGTAACAATTGTAAACAATGACTTCATACGTAAATTTCCTGAAAATGCCAGGTTGCTAACATCTATATCCACTACCGACAGGAAGGTAATAACATCCTGTATCCGTTTCTGGTGCTATTTTGTTTGTGGAAGTAAGCATATTCCAGAAAAATACGATCGGTATAATTATATACCTACAGCCTTTTAACGTCATTCAGAATTCGGATGTTTTTATGATTAAAAATGCTTAGCTTAGTTCAAAGCCCGTGTGGACTTCTCTAGAATAATATTTCCCAAGTGGCAATAACAAATCTTCAGTTGATCGACGTTCAAAGACTGTAGTCATCATCCTTCCGAGTGGCCCACGGTTTCAGTTCTTATTTATTCGAGGATTCAGAGAAACATGACGAGCCATGATGCGGCTCATAAACAACATTGCTACATACTTTATGTCATGGTTGTACAAATCAGTTTTCTTCCCTATCGGTGTCAAAAGTGGATTGACATTTCCGGAGTAATTTGCGATTAGGGCGAACATGCAGAATGCAAACAAAAGGGGAAATGATGATTGTAATATTGCAAGTAGAATTTCAAACAGTAATTTATAAATTAACGAATAAATTCAAATACAATCTAGCATACAGACAGAGAACAAACTAGCTTTAGATTCATATATAATACTGATGGAAATTCGTTCGTTATTCATTGAAGTTTGCGCATTTTTAATATTCGCCTGTCAATACTAGGATGTTTGATTAGGCCATTTTCAAACGCCCTATACTATTCGCCTATGCTTGACATTTTCATTGGTTTCGTCTTTTACTTTTTGCCGTTGTTGTGATTTCTTTGTCAGTATCGCCTTTTACTTTACGCCATGTTTATGTTTTGATTTAAATTACGCCTTTCACTTTGTCAACAATCAATATGGCGTAAATCATAGAGTGAATTGTTTTGATGACGAAATAGCTCTACGCCCTTTGCAAAAACAATATTTAATAAATAAAATTAAAGCACAACCAGGACAAAATGGTCAAAATTCATTTTTACCATTTATCAGTTTTGAACTGATTTTCAGAAGTCAACAGCTGAAAGGTTGTTGTTGTTTCGTATTTACGTTACTTTCAACCTGAGGCTGGTTCGTCAGGCCAGGAAGACGACCTGGACCTCACATATTGAATCCATCTAAACATGGTCGCCACAACTGCCGTGCTAAAGATAAGCAAACGAGTCTGCTCCAAGGATTTGTGGTTGCAAGGCATGGGGTGACGCCTACAGGGTGGTAATCGCCAAAACCAATAGTACGGCGGCTTCTACTGAGGAATTACTGCAGGTGGTCATTGTGACAGTAAAATCCCTCAAGGTGAACAAGGCGCCAAAACCTCATGGTATCCCGAACCTGGCCATCAAGACGGGGTTTGTTTTTTGTGGTTCCCGAAATGTTAAAGGTAGCAAAAATGTCTTGTTTCTATAGACGGGATGGAAAATCTGCCTAGATACTCCTGAAGAACTCATTGTGTGGGAATGAAGGCGCCAACTCCTCGACCCACTAAAAATCTAAAAAACCCCATTTTGCCTTACACACCCACTATGTCTAACTACATAGGTCTTCAGTAGTTAGCTCCGGGACCTGACGCTGATTCGATTCGAGATGCTGCGGGATCCAAGCAGGGTTCGGGACGTCTGTCAGAGGCCAGATCGTCAGCGATATCCCTTCTCGGTACCTGCCGAACCTAACGTCGCATGGTCCTTTCTCCTATCGAAAAAACTAGGGCCTGGACCTCAAAGCGACATAATCTCGTATTACTGCCAATGTTAGGGAAGCCATCAGCTGATCCATCGGCGTATAAACCGATATGCTTGTTGGATAAAACAAGAAAGGTACACGGAGGGTATGAGCGGCCTGTCGAATATCCAGCTTGCCAAAACTACGTTGGATGCCCTCTTGTCTGCCACCAAGATAGCCGAAATTGCACTTCAAAGTAAAAGATGGAGAATCCGTTACTGTGCGTTGAATGCCCTTGACGTAATAAATGCGTTCAATAGCGCCAGTTGGGAAGCTATTGGCGACTAGCCCCAACGCTTCCGGGATCCTGGATACCTGCACAAGATGCTGGCAAACTACTTCCAGATTCGTGTACTGGTTTAAAACACAAACGGGCCAGGAGTATGTCCAAATCAGCTCAGCAATTCCATAAGTTGCTATCCTGGGCTCGAAGCTTTGGTACAGAGTGAATCATTTTATTAACGTCTCTTTAAACTGTACGTCTGCTGTAGACGTTTTAGTTCATTCAAGACTGCATAAGGACCGCAAGCACCTGAGCGAATTAGCGTGCTCCCCATTCCCTCTAATTCCTTATCTCCGCTCTTTTCCCTTTTATCCCTCTTCGAAACCTACACGACGTTCGATATAGCATCATTGACAGTCTTTACAGGCCGCTTGGAGGTATTTGACTGTGGTCAGTAGTCAGTATGTTCTATCCTCAGCCGAGTCAGAATCTTCTGGTCTCGAGGGTAGGGCATATATTTCCACTCGTTCGTAGTTTTCTTGATGCGACGTAGGAACACTTCTCGGTTGTTATACCATGATTTCTCCCACGGACTTCGGGAGGTCCGCTTCACCCAGCGGCTAGCCTCGCTGTAAGGGACAGGTAGGTCCCCCAGCTGAGCATGACGACCCTGATTTGCTAGTTTATCAGCAGCCTAATTGCCAGGTATACCTGCGTGTCCATGTACCCAGACAAAGGTTACGTTAGGCAACTGTTGTACCTCCAACAGCCACGAGTGTTTCATCTGCCCATGTTCAAGGGCAAACAGATAACTCCTAGAGTCAGAGAACACAACAGTCTGAGTCCCATTTGACAACTTGCATGCCTGCAAGAGCGCGTAGGCCTACCAGATAACCCGCAACCAAACTCTTCCTCTATTAACGAGCCGTAGAACAGAGTGTCACCCTTGAGGTTTATGTTGAATCCATAAAAAAGGTGGAGCTAACCGCTATTCACTCTATTGACTTAGTAGAGGGATGGAAACTGGAGCCAGCGGATCATTGAGCGGAAGTTGTTGTGGTCAACAAGAAGAAACCGCAGCAATAGGCGACGATTAATGTGGTTAACTGCAGTACCACCTCAAAGCGTTCCCCGAGCTACTTGAGGGTCATGATCTACAAGAGATCCGTTATCAGACACGTTGATTACGCCTGCAAGATCTCGCATGATGTCCAATAACTCGGTGGTACAAAGGAGGAAGCGGAAGCTCCTGGCTAGTGTTGCGTTGTTCATACTTGGGTATTGTGGGTCGCCGTGTTAAGTACTAAGAGCTACCTAGATAAGCTGCATAGTACTCACAGGCTAATGTGCCTGAGGGTGGCCAGCACGTACCGCGCCGTATCACGCGACGCAGTCTGCTAGCATGATGCCCATTCGCATCATCATAAAAGAGGACGTAGAGTGCTGCGATCAACGTGGCTCAAGAGGTATACGAAAGATTACTAGAATTACAACTATGGGCAGACGCGAATTGAACAACTCCACTAAGCGTCAGTTTATCCGTCGACTAATTCCGGAGTTATCCGGATGGGTCGGTCGACTACACGGTGAAGTTAACTTCCATATGACGCAGATCCTGTCTAGCCATGGTTGCTTTAGACTGTATTTGCGGAAATTCGAGCACGTTGAGTCCTCCGCGGACGCACAGCAATCCGCCGGAACATGTGTTCTTCGCATGTCCTAGCTAACTGTTCAAAATATATTTCAACCAACTGTTGTTAATTCTAGCAAAATCGTAAATACATTGAGGCACTAGTGGCACTAGGGTTGTCGGTTCTAGTGGCACAAAGTCTAATTTTCGAGTCGGATAATTTGGTTTGACTTGAATTTGTAGCATGGGACAATTATGCTCAAAGCACATTGACCCCTACCCGTATTAATACCGAATAATAGTTTCGGGAAAGAGTCCGAAGGGGCGGGGGGAGGGGGAGGATAATTTATGTTTCGTTCGAACCACAGAATTATAACGTGTTAGACTATTTATCGACAGCAAAAAGGTCATCTAGATAGCCCTATATCAAAGTTTTAACTACTTTTTCTGAACGTCTTATTAACAAATTGCCAATTTGCTTAGACTGGTCCACTGATTTCCTGCATTCTCCTATTAACGGTATGAATTTTTATTTTGAAATTCTATTTGAATTAACACAGCATCATTCAACTACTTTTTCCAACAAACCCTCCGACCTCTGAATGATTGTTTGAAATCTTGCTTTGAATCCAAAGACAATTAAATTAAATTTTGACAAAACTCACCGAACTAAACCAAAACAACAACAATAGAAAGGGCAACGTCATCACAATGAGACAATGATTATGTTAGTATGCGTGGGTGATAAGCGAGTTTATTACACGAAAACAACCAGCCCTGGGTACACACTTCAGACAGTTTTACCCACTTTAAAAGTGGTGTTATTCATTCAATACATAACCCCACTTTTAAGTGAACCTTCGTTTAAATTTGTTAAGAAAATACTCAGCATTGGGTAAATGATACTTTCCGAGTAACGAAAGCTGTTTTGCTTCCCATAAGGAAACTCTTGTTTTCGAAATTTTTTGACGAAATTCTCCCTCAGTGTTGCGTCATTCAGTGACCTTTGTCGACACCCATTTCGTCAAACAACAGGCTTTATTATCTGGAAGAATCGGTTTAATTTTCGCTCATCTGTGGCACCGTTTTCCAAAGTCATGAATCAAAACAAATTAGAACAAGTACCTACCGAACTCCTGGGGCAAGGGGCGTTCCTTTACCTGATGGATTATCATTCGGAAAGACTCAACAAACTACCAGTGCTTTCTCCCTCCCACTCGCCAGGCTCGACAGGTAGTTGACAGGGGTTATAATTTTGTTTGTCCAAAACATTCGCTAATTTCGGATCGCGCTCTAGCGCAGGACCAACTTAGCTCCGGCGAACACACAATTACACCACCCTACCTAGGTTTGACATTTCACGTAGCCCTCCTCCTCCTCCTCCTCGTCATCCTCTTCTGTGTTACGTATTGAAAACTGGCTGACACCAAATTCCATCAACAAAAGTGAGTGGAAATTTTCCATCACACCAAAAGCCAATCCGGACTCCGGGTGCCGTGGAGTGGAGTGGAGTGGTGTGTGCCGTGTTGCATTTTTGCAGCAGCAGCACCCAATTTGTGTACATACCACCTACCTTCCATTGAGGGGGAGAGCGAGAGAGAGTATGTTGTTTGCCATATTAGGTGGTAGGGGGGGGTAGGGCTCTCGAACGGGGACGGGCGGAAGCGCTTCAAGTGACTGCTGCTGCTGTTGCTGCAGAGTTTCTCGGTGCTGGTAGGTAGCTATTATTTCCTCCTTATTTTTGCCAACCAGTCAATTCGACAGCGACGACCAAGAGGGTACTATATTGGCGAAGTTGTTACTTTTGTTGTTGTCGTCGGTTTCGCCTTCACCGTCTACCACCGAGCTAGGAGATAGATATTGGCATTGCCACCCGTGTGGGGCGGTATTGGTAAACTTGAACCGACGAACATCTGTACCGTGCCGTAGTGTGCGTTTGATCCGAGCAAGAGACGAGAGCCAGCGCAACAGTCTATACTAGAGCGCATTGCACTGACGGACGGCGACTCGTGACACACCACTACCAACCCGCTTTCGACGAGCTGGTCGGTCGGTGCCTGATATCGCTCTCGTTCGGTAAGAAGTGGTGCACGTACAGGTAGATCGGCCAATGTATGGGTGGAGTTTGTTCGATTCAAGGAGCTCGCGAAAGCGCCTTCACATATCTCTGTTTTTTTTTTGTACATGTCTGATACATGTGCGGAAAGTAATCTCATTTCGATGCGAGGTCTTTTTTCGACTTTGATCGGATGGCGACCGAAGGTGTTGAAAAATCGGGACTTTTTGTTCTAACTGTTGCACTGGAGGCTAGGATTTGCTGGTGGGGGGAGGGGGTGTTAAGCGTTTCAGCAACGAATGCTGAAAATGATCGTGTCGCCGATTCGAAAAATATGACAACAATGGATCGATTCGAAACCGCAGCCAACAGAAGAAGAATGTTTAAAAGGCCACGCGCGCGTGAAGGTAGTTTCATAATTTAATAAGCATGGCTTTTGCTGAGAAAGGGACAGGGTGGTGAAGAGGAGGAAACTGGTAAATGTTTATGGGAAGGTATTTTACTCTGTCGGTTGTATGCATAGAGGCAAATGTGATTGATTTGATTTTTTTTTTTGCTTGATTCGAGATGAGTGATAAATGTAGAGGTATTTCTCTTCCTGATTGGAAATGAATGTGGCACTTGATCGATGGATGCAATTAAATTCATTTTCCTTTAAGTTCCAACCGTGATTTGTGGTACATTATACATTCTTCGTACTTTCATGCAATCCACTGAACGACCTAACTGCGAATGACGATTGAACATTTCCGGAAGAACTAGAAGAATAGTTCTTGGCAGTTGAGTTTCGTTGTTATCAAAAGAGACGTGCATTATTTTATTATTCCACTAAAATCACGTCTATTTCTTCTTCTTGTTTCGTTTTGGATGCCCTTAACTTCGCATGAGCATGAGCACAATTGACCACCAGGCTACTTCGTTATTGCCAGATCAGTTGTTTTTATACAGAGGACCAACAGAACTAAGTGTGGTATGGTTTTTTTTTAAATTGGGAAAACACTTAAACATTTTACTACTATATTCTACAAACTTTTTTACTACTATAATATCTACATCAAGCAAGTGGAAAGTTCTAAAGAGCAATCTATTATAGTAATTTCTAGTTACATTCTTACAATATAATTACACTCAGGCAACTATACTTAAGAATTTCATAAGGTACAGCTTATGAACGATGCTTTGGAATTTCATAAGCGTATCTTATAAAAGATGTTTGTTCTTTGACGCCTTTAGCCTTTTCTGTTTACAAGTGTTGATATAGACTGTTGGTCAAGCCACTGGACCCGCAACCTCAACAACCATAAGGTAAATTATTGAAATGTGTTATGATTTCTTGTGGAAAAACATCATAATCTTTTGAATATCGAAAGTTCATTTCGCTGAGTGTAGCATGACATCCAAGCTCTAGCTTACAATCTAGCTCTTAACGCTTTTTAAAGAAAGTTTCGTGACAAAGTTACATCAATAATATCGCAATACTTATCGTAAGCGCTCATCAGATTATTCACAGATCCACTTTTAGCATACTCTGTTCCATAAGAATTCAATACAAAGAGGTTACGTATTCTTAATGAGCGCATAGGAGCGTGCAAATTGAGATTTTCTTGCAAATTTTCGTAGCTTTTGGCTTGCGAAACTACACCGTCAACAAGGGTAACCTAGCTAGTTCTCTTCTTTTTTCAAGTATTTCAATATTGATAAGCATACGTCGAGATTCGTATGCTCCATTGGTTGTATTTTGTGTATGATATTATATTGCATTTTTTCACAAAGTATTGAAACTCGTCATATTTTTATCTCTTGATCGTCTATGAAGGTTGTTTGGGTTTCCAGCACTTTCGGCAATGGATGTAAGGATAATTATAAAATTTTCAAACTATTGTAAGGCCGTGATACGCAAAGAGAAGTGGTTCTACGACACTCAACATGTTTGGCGAAATGTTAAATGGAAGTGGATAGGTTTATCTCGGTGACATTCTTCTCTTTTCAGAGAGCGAGAAACGGCGCTATAACCATAAGCCATAGGGTGCTAGGACTTTAGTTAATGCTAAAGTTCCAACCGTTTGAAGAGAAATGGAGCATCACTTAACCTTCTTAGACAAGATGCTCCCATCGACCATTTTTGATTACATTTTTGTTCTGTACACCAAACAGGGCATTCTGTTCAACTTTTCTCTCCGACTATTAATTTCCTTTTTCTTTTGATATCTACTGAAGGCTACGTGGGTTCCCCGTGTCTTCTTAAGGTAGATACCAAATCCTCCCTATCACCAGCGATGGAGGAGTGTCTTCGTGGAGATTATTGCGTGAAGAAACGTAATAGTAACCGTAATCAGGTTTCGTTTCATGGTGGCATGCAATGTCTTCAACGAATTATTCCTCATCGTAGCTCCATCCACGAGGTGTGCAAACGTCAATGCTAATGCTAATGCTAATGATATTATATTGCATTTTTTCACGTTCAGGACAAGCAAGCTTTGATAAACTAATTATAGAAAACGTCTTTTGACTATTTTGTCTAGAATTGCACTACTTCCGAGAGAATGTACGTAGTTGAAGTGCTTTCAAAATTTTGAAATACATATTTCATGAAAACGATAAAATAACTAAGAATAATCTGATAGCTTTAATGACAGCCGCACACTATATCGGCATTCTTTCGATCAGTGATCGCAACGCGTCAAGTTTAATATTGTCCCACGCTGACTAACAACATTTCCAGAGATTGGTTTGATTGTTTTGTCGAAGTTTTCTGTCTTCTCGCTCGAGTTCTTCTCAGAACAGTTCAATCGGGTTCAAATCGGATGATGATCCAGCATTTTCAGCACCCTTTCTTCTTCGTCGTTTTCACCAAATAACTAATGCAATGTTTCGCACTGTGATCAAATGTGTGAAATAGGTGGTACATCCCAAAAATAAACCCAACAGCAGGAGATAATTTCTCACCCATGTTAGGCAGTATTGGGAGAGGAACAAATCGCTAGAACCAGATCAAATCAATAGGTAGTATAAGAGCACGATCGGTTGCATATTCTTTTACCAGTCAAGGGGGTATCCTCCTCCTTGCTTACCCTGCTGGCTTGGTAGCTTGGTAAAAGATTATGTGCCCGATCGGATACTATCGTTCAAATGCCCTCCGCTCATTTTCAAACTTGTATCTTTCAATTTCAAAGCCTGCCATTGCTCTATACGGAACTATCAATACTTTCTCTTCA
The DNA here is from genome assembly GCA_034211315.2 of Aedes japonicus. Classification (NCBI taxonomy): domain Eukaryota; kingdom Metazoa; phylum Arthropoda; class Insecta; order Diptera; family Culicidae; genus Aedes; species Aedes japonicus. The sequence goes on from JASCZW010005319.1 coordinate 84,033, forward strand.
TTTCCATTCATTTTAGCAATAAATTACTCTTCATTCCTAGAGCCTCTCATGGAGACGAGAAATTATCTGCTTCCTAAACAACATCATCATAGATCGTTACTCCGCGTATAAGAGAATACCATAATGTCATTATAGTTGTTGATCTTCCAGAAGACTCACTTAATTTGGTCAAATACATATTGCTACTTCGTTTAGTTCAGGAAACTACAGTTACAGCTGAAGATTTGAAGTTTTGAACTGCAGGACAGTTTGGATAACATAGAACAACCGAAAATTATCTTATAATGTTCTTCCAAGATATTCAATGAACAAGTTTCAATGCACATCGTAGCTTTTGTTACAAATGTAGGTGTTCTGATCTCAGGGAAAGTTTGGGTGACCTAGAAAATGTCATATTATATTATATTTGTTTACTTGTAAGAATACTTATTGAATATGTTTGAATATTTATTGTCTAAAAATTACTGAACGCCAGGACATTTTGGTTGACCTAGAGCATCCCAAGATTATCTTCTTATATATATTTTTACGTTCGAGAATATTCACTCAATGTGATTGAATACATAATGTAACTTTGCATAGCCCAAAAAGCTACTGTTACTACCGTGGATTTCAAGTTTTAAACACAGTGGGGATTATCTAGAGGATCATAAAGTTATAAAATAACGACTGTTGATCTTCCAAAAGATTCATTGAATATCTTTGAATGAAGTCTGACTAAAAGTAAATTAGTACGCACAAAAAGACCTTTTTATTTCGTGATTGAATAAGTTTAAGAAGTCCACTAATAGTTGCTTCACAGTACTTTCATTGAAACTCCAAAGTTACAGCATTAGATGGTTACATTTTTTCTGTATATCTCGAACCTTCCTCTTGATAGAGCCCCTCATCGCGCACACAGTGGAAACGGACACGAAATCAGCGCATTTCTTCCATTCCATTCTTCCATTGGGCCAAAAGATGACTTTGCCCCTCTGCTTGCGGTTGAACGGCAGTACGCGCTTTTTCAGGCATTCTTCGATGTAAACTTGGGATGTCTTCGTCGAGGATGTGACGAATGGTTCCGTTTTCAGGCCACAACTGCAAAACGCTTGCCAAATCACCGCCTCCTCCGCGAACTTGTCGGCAAACACGAGCGTGAATCTCGCGATGTAATAGTTTTGTACGGGAAGCTGCTAAAAATCGAGTTTGACGTATGTTTTGTCATCGGTCGAAATTGCACCCCTTGTGTTTCGTCAAAACACGGTCGTTCAAAAGCCTTGTACGCTTTTTGGCCACCGGCTTCATGTGCTGGTTCGGATGTTTACTGGCTTTGTACGACTTGTATCCTTCCCTGACAAGGATGTTCCGCACCGTTTGAAAGTTGGCGTTGTACCTTCTGGCCACATCTCGGATCGAAAAACCGGGATTGGCTTTAACGCACCTCTCCACGATCCATGGGTCCAGGTTTTTCGTAGGTCCGCTGATTCCTTTCCACACTCATGGTTTACTTGTAGATTTTAAGCACTCGATAAACTGTTGTTTTCGGCATTTTCAGCACTTTAGCCATCTTGGAATCGGATTTTCCAGATGTTTGAGCACAATATTTTTTCTTCTAGTTCCATTTGACGTTATTTATGAACGCGATCGACTACTTTGATCAAACGTGCACCAGTTCTTGAGTACATTTTCAAATAGACGTAAGTAACATTTGGACGAAAATGAGAAAATCAGCATTGAACTTTTTTGAGTTTATTTTTATTCCTATTTATCGGACATGTTTATCCCAATTAAATTCTACTGAATGACAGATTGGTAAAAGATATTACATCACTGTGCTTAAAAATTACACTAGGAGTGAAAATTCAAGTTTCATTTCGAAAAATGTTTCTTACAACGGTCTGCAATAGAAAAAGATAATACGTCATTTTGATAAGTCAGTATGATAGATGGCATGTTACTTCCGTCAAATGATAGGTCATTCTGCGAATGACAATGTTGTTACGTCAAAATGTTACGTCAAATTGTCATATTTCACACAGACACGTCGAACTTATCAAAACGACGTATTATTGTGTTCTATAACAAAACGTATCTTTGCTAAAAAAAATCAATTTTTACTAAAAATAATCTAAATTTTTAACCTTGTGGTATAAAGACTTTTACAAACGCGTTGTTAAGGGGCATACACATGATATAACAATGATTCGCAAGTAACTTTTCAACACAAGCGGTGTATCTACATTATTCCCAAGAAGTGCAAAAGTGATTTTACACCGTTTTGTAAAAAGTAAATTAAAACTTTCAGAAATAATCCATCAAAAAGTTCAACAAATATAAGCATATATACATTATTTTGTAATAACATGCCATGAATAACGCGTTTGTTTACATTTTGTGACTTACGTCCTTTTGAAAAAGTACTCGAAAGTTGTTCTCTATAAAAGTGTAAACAAACCACTGTCAACGGTTTTCAATTCCTAATACTTGAGGCGTGCTAGCGGCGCGCGATGGGCGTACAAATTTACTTTTAATCAGTCTTTACATATCGTACGCCTTATATAGCCCAAAAAACTACTGTTACAACTGCAGATCTTATGTTTTGAACTTAGCGACAGTTTGGATGAAATACAATATCCCAAGATTTTCGCATTTTGCCTGTTGACACACTATTCAATGAATATTGTTAAGTACATACATACTCCAAAAACCTACTATTACAACTGTAGAACTTATGTTTTGAACTCAAATACAATTTTGATGACCTAGATCATCCCAGTTTATCTCATTATGTTCTTTTTACGTTCGAAAATATTCACTGAATATGGTTGCATACGTAGCGTAACTTTGTAGAGCCCTAAAAGCTATAGTTACCATTGTAGATCGTTAGTTCTGACCACAAGAAGAGTTTGGATGACCTTGAAAATCAAATCAAATACTGTTGACTGTAGACTTTCCAACAGGTTCATTCAATATGTTTGGATACATATCGTAACCTGCTCTGAAAGCAACATTTGCAGCTGTATATCTGAAGTTCTGAACTTAAGTATACTTTGGATAACCTAGAACATCCCGGAAAAATACAAAAATAGGTAACGTTTATCAACGAGTATCAGTAATACGTATTCTGAACTCCTTCATATTCAGGATGTTCTAGGTCGTCAAGTATGATATGTACTACCACCCATTGTAGCACGGAAACTAAGGCCGATGACATAGGCTGATGGTATAGTGGAAGCGTTTGCAAGCGTTCACGCGAGCGAACGCGTTCGCGTCAAAGCACTTTTGATGAAAATATATGCGTACCTCGTAAACCTGGTATAGCCAACGCGACGCGATGCGGTGCGAACCGGCCGTCAAACGCGTCTAAGCAGCCAGAGTGGTGGTTTTGACGCGCGTAAACGCTAGAGGCTCTGCGGCTGGGCTGTTTTGTTGTTATTCTGCTGACGGTGATCGACAAAATGGGTATGGATGCGGAAAATTTAATTTATCCAGTTTTTGCGAAAAACGGTGTTGTGGGACAAAACCACAAAACTTTATCAAAACCGAGAGCCGATGAAACATGAACATGAACATCAAGTTCCCAAGCGTGTTTGTGACTTCAATAAACGTTTTCAGCGAACACGAAGATAGGTGTCAGCAATATAATTTGAACAGAAATATTAAAACATTTGCTATTGTCATTCATGTCGGTTTGTCTGGTGTTATAGCATTGGTAATGCATCACTACTTTTTCAAGCTTATATAACGCTTTATTACTTGAGAACTGTTGAATTGATGCGACCCGCATTACCGATGTTGATTATGGGTTGAATATAATGCTTGCGGTTACTTGGGTAGTTCCTTTACACAATCACCTTTGAAAAAATGCATTGTTTGTAATCTCTTTTACATGCTGCAAAATACCTAAAATGTATTCACTTCTTGACATAAAACCTTTTTAGGCATTTTTGTATAAAACCTTTTTAGGCCTTTTATGAATAATTCCAGTCTTCAAGCAAAGTGCGTACTTTGAAGTCATAATTGCACCCTTCAGATTTACTGTACATCGTTTCTTTTGTTATGGTTAATCGGATACACAGAGAATTCCCTTTTTTATTAAAAACAAAATCAATTGTTCCCGGGAGGCAAAATGTTCTTCGTCTGACGAATCCATATTGAACACTGCGAAAAACAACAAAACACCATGCAACCAAACGCGTGAAAAAACGCGTTCACTATGTCATAGCTCGCGTTGCGCTTCGCTTTTGATCAATTCGCTTTTTCCGCAACGCTTCGCTTCGCGCCGCAACGCGTTTACTATACCATCGGCCATACTCATGGCGTAGGGAAGCGTTGCGTTGCGTTGCGTTGCGTTGGCGTTAATCAAAGCGAAGGGATGATGCGAGCAAAGCGTTTTATGGCATACTGAAAGCGAGATTAAGAGCGATGCCGCACGCGTGAGTGTAAAAAGTATTCGAGATAATTTGAGTTTATCAAGTGATTCAAGCATGAATTCATCTGTTGAAGAATATTTCGCTTCACTTTATCATGGACAAGGAAAGAGAGTTCGCAGTGCATCCTATAAACCGAAACAGAAAACGTGATGGGGAGTTCTGTAGATTGTACGACGACTTTCGTAAATATCCTGATAAGTTTCATTCTTATACTAGGATAAATATGGATAAATTTGATTTAATTCTAAACATGTTGAAACACAAATTAATGAAAAATTTAAAATAAATGTTGATTTAATTGCACCCTAAATCATTGCTTTCACTTACTGGTTGCATCTGCTCCCAACTCAGTGAAACTTGTCGCTAAAGTTTATCCACGATATTTCTGTTCCGGTATTGTTTTGAGGTTTATCCCTCAGTGCACTCCTTGCGGAACGAGAATTTGCAAAGAGCCATCTCCATTTTTTACGACCACTTCAGCGTCTACTGTCGTTCACAAGCGTCAAAGCACAATGTGAACTGCTTCGCCGCATCGAAAAACGCTTTGCACCTCTTTCACTATGACTAGGTTTGGGCGATTTTCGCAGAACATCCATCAAGATAGGTTTGACGCCAACTCTACCTCTCTCGCCAACGCTTCCCTACGCCATGAGTATGTCATCGGCCTAAGTACGACAGCAATGGGCTTTCCTCACTGTTAGACTTGATCAAGCTTTAATAATCAGTGATTATCCTAATCATGCCAATGTACGAATGGCCAAAAACGGGTTGGGTGGATCGATAGGCAACAACACTTATAAGTCGAGTTATTAGTACGAGACACTAAAGAAGTCTAAACATTGTAGACGAAATACGCGTATCTGTCGAAGATAAGCAAAGGTAGTTGGAATTAAATGGAGAATACTATTTTTTCTTCTAATTTCTAGTTAACACTTATACGTTTCCACAGGGATATAAAGAATCTCCTTCCAACAACAAGCAGGGAGAAGAGCCCGCCCTCTATTCACAAACTGCTAGCAATGGGGAGTTGGCATTTTCGCTCTCCCCATCCAGAGTGCTTCAATCGGGTGCCCTGATGGTCCCTCCCATTTCCATGAATTATTTATATAAAAGTGCACATATTTATGTGAACGAAAAATACTACAATCATTCGTATCTATTATATATTATCTCAATTCGGTTGATCCATATTCAGGATGTTCTAGGTCGTCAATTAGGCCTTAAACTCATATGTTTTTTTTTTGTTTCCCAGATGGAAAAATTGATGCAGAACAAATTTGTCGAAGACAGAGTACATTTTTATTCAGTCTGTGATTTTATGCAGCTATTTAACTTTTGGAGTCATATATGATCCCTTAGGCCTGAAGGGAAAGGTTGGGTATAAAAAAATCGGAAAAATACGATCAAATTCTGACTTTAGCTTTGAATAATGACTTTGTCGTTGTATGTCTTATTTTACGATTTTCGCTCTGTTCTATTGCTTCTGTCTTACGGAACAAATCCAGAATTCCGACGCGAATGACCTACTCTTGCGTCGCGCATCAACTAAGTTTGGTTTGAAAACAATTAATCCAGAGAAGAAAAGTAAAAAAATCAAACTATCCAGTGAATCCATTTTGCCCACTGCCGTTACAATTCGAAACTTAATTGACAAAAAACACCCATCAACCTCCCCGAAAAGCAAAAAAAAACCTAACCACTCAGCGCGCGGTCGACCGGCGAACCAAACCTTCCTACGAGCAAAACGTTCCACATCTGGATGATGTTCCTCCTTCTCGGTCTATGATTTTTACTGCTGCGCCCCCCCGTCCTAATAATCGACTTCCAAAATCCGACTTGTTGTTTCCTACATTTCGCGCTTGCTCTCGAAGCATCTCCCACTGAAGAAGAAAGGAAAAAAACGATGCTTCTAAACATCCGTATACGGTAGTGTGTGCTGTAGAGGGACGACCTCAACTTCCGCTCAAGCAACAAAGCAAAGCGAAGCAACGGACAGCTGCTCTGCTCGCTCCCCCTTCCGCCACCACCACTGGCCACTTCGACGATAAAGCGATATGATTAGGTTTCTCTAAAAACATATCCACACGGTCGGCCACAAACGCTGATAATCCCGCAAACGATTCGTGTTCAAATTGAATTGGATTGTTGCGTTGGCTGTCGACTGGCTGGCATACGGCCCAAGTCAGTGGTTCTTCAAACGTTGTTTTGTTCAAGCGCCTGCACTCGCTCGCACTCTCTCGGTTCGGTGTTTCTGTCTGTCTGTCTGACTCGGGAAGGCTGACCGGCTGACTGGCTGGCTGGTTCGCTCAAACACACACTCGACGCAGAAGAAAGTTAACGGTGCCAAATATTTAGGCCACGGCACACGCAAAATTCTCCCCCTACAGAGCGCGCAGTGGTTCGAAATCTTCGATTGCTGCCCTCTGCTGGTGGCTAATCAACAAGTGGCGGCGGCGGCGTCGGTGTCGGATAGAATTCCACCTCGGCAGAGTCATAATTCACAGTGTCCTTTGACTTCCGCCGAAGGAGGGAGGAGGCCCTTGGCAGTTGGCCACTGTCACTTTTCCTTTTCTCTCTTTTTCTAGCTAAAACGTGTTAGGGGTATTCGGAATTAATTCACCTTAAAACGAACTGCTCACAAAGTTGCCAATTGTGCAATTAAAACGGGGGGATTTTTCCTTTTCGTTCACGACGATCATAAAACGTTCGTCTTCGTACAATACTCTAGTAGTTGATGGAGATTTTTTTATTTCGTCTCGGTCGTAGTCTGTGTGCTCCCCCTGCCTTGGCACGGCGCCGGATGATGGTTTGCGTGTGTTTTTTTATTTGATATCACCTTCATCGCCACAAGTGTTACTTTGATTCCACTGCAACGCTTGTACGTGAGTGTGGTTACGAAGAAGAAGTGACCGTCGTCGTCGTCGTCGTTCTTGTTGTTGTCGCGGTCATCGTGTTTTTTTTTGCCACACGCAATAAAGTAAAGTATGCTTAAGGCAACAAAAAAACAACGACGAGAGTGTTGTGAGGATTATGTGCATTTATAGGAATTCCTTCCTACTCCATTGATAGTGCAGGGGTGAATGTTGGGTAGGCTAACATATGGCGAGGTATTTGACAAAGAGGTTAGATAACAGGTATTGTTGTTATCATCGTCGTTTGATGGGTTTTTTTCGGGCTTGTTTTTTTTTCTGCAACATATTCTGTAAACAGAGAAGCCTTTTAAATTTCAACCACCATAATGCTCAATTCTTTTGATGACGTTCAAAGCGTCTTAGGAATGATAAGCGAAATATGACTTTCATAATGTAAATATGAGTAGTTTTCCAGACTTTATAAAATGTACAAGTTTAGTAAGGTTACCTCTTAGCAAATTTCAATTTGCTTACCAAGCAGGTAAATCTACGATCACGGCATTACAGTGGCTGGTTAGTAAAATCGAGAAATCGCTTCAGGCTAAGGAAATCAAGCATAACTTTTCAAAAGGACGTATGTCGCAAATGTAAACAAATCGAGTTTTTCATTCTATCCTGTCATTAATAACACCCTTAATGTAGTTGCAATTGCCAAATAACATTATCAAAATTATTCAGTTATGTGCGCACAATTTTCATATGCGACCTATCTGATCTTTTTAAATGTTATGCAAATAGTTCAGATACACCACACAGCAAGTCGACGTATCTGCGCTTGAAAATTATACCCGGTGTATCTGACATGACGCAAGTGCTAAACGTTCTGAAATACTGACGTATCCAACCGGTGTATGTTACAAGCAAAATGTCACTCTGACGTATCTAACAAGGTGTATGTGTATGGTGTGGAGGCAAACCGGTGTATGTGTTAATTTTCTCAAAAATAGAACGAAAGTGAATGAAAACCAGGATTTTTACGTCTTATAATATTATTTCAACCATGATAGAATGAACAGATCGAATAAAACTTGAAGTTAAGTTAAATAGGATTTAATGAGAGCATATGGAACTTCAACCTCATTTTTCTCAATTCCTATGAAATGTTAGATACGTCTATTTGAAAAGTTATGCTTGAAATAGCCGTGGTAAGTTTTGTTGATATTCAGGGAGCTTTTGATAATGCATACTATCACTCCATACGCACAGCAAATGGGGAAAGGGGCTTGGATGAACACGTTATCGAATAGATAATGGCTATGCTGAAAGATCGAGAAATTTCCACTGATCTCGGAGGTACGCAACTATCTATAAAATCAATGAAGGGGTTGTCATCCCAAGTGGCATTGTCTTTAGTAGTAGTCCAGCTCCTTAACCCATTTCCGTCCGCTGTTGCGTATACGCAACAGTGGTTTAGAAAAATTCGTGTCTGCATGTACGTTGAATACGATCAAAACAAATTAGTTTGTTTGAAAGGTATATCCTTCGGCTATCTTATTGACTGTGTTCACACACACCAATAGAAAAAAAAACTCACAGGTTGCATTGTATGAGTTGGTACATGTCTTATGGACGCAATTTCAATCATAAACTAGAAGTTACTGGTTATATTTTTTGTCGTTTCACAATGGGAATATGTTCACAAAAGGCCAAATATTATTTGTAGCTAGTTAACCATCCATTAAGGTGTGGCTGAGTGTGTACCATTTGAGCTTAAAATGTATGTTGCATTCTATTTGTCGAGCAATGCGCCAGTGTTGCGTATGCGCAACATGCTGTCACGGTGTTCCTAAGCGTCAAAAAAACCTCTAAAATGCTAAATTTCATTAATGCATCCACAAGACTTATATTTTGATACGTTATCGTCGAAAAAAAAATGTTTTGTGGAAAACGGCGAAAATGGGTTAAAAAGCTAGCCGATCTACCACGGAAACTAAGTCCGCCAGTTATGGGCTCTCCTCTTTGTTTGACTTGATCAAACTTTAAAAATCAAACTAAAAAAAGCGAGCTAACATGATGATGCCCTAATGAGCGGGGAAAAGAGCCCGTCCTCTATTAACAAACTGTTAGCAACAGGGAGTTAGCATTCTCACTCTCCCCATCCAGTCTGCTTCAATCGGGTGCCTTGATGGTACCTCCCATTCCTCAGTATTGGCGTGACATTTTCATATAATTTCGTATATATTTAAACAAGAGAATAATACTACAAGCATACGTATCTATTATGTGATCTACATTTGGATGATCATGAAATGAATAAATAAACCGAAAACCGCTTCCTGAATAGTCCTGACACGCTTGAAAAATCTAGATTCTATATATCTATATTCTTGGATAAACTTTAATTATACTGAATTGTATTTTCGATTGGGAATCACCAATCGATACTTTTCTATATATGTTCGATAGGCAAACAGACATATCACACTGAACAGGCACCGTTAGTGTGTAAAAGTTAACCTTCATAATGCATTAGGAAAAAGATACACATAGTGCATTCAGGGTCAAAAAAGACCCAAGACTTTGCTTCGGTCCCAAATATTTATTTTTGAACCGATTTTTGATATCTTGGTCTCAAATGAAAGGTATTTTCAAAAACATCGTGCTATTGACCTACCAGTGAATTTGATCACATCCGGATACTCTGGAACCGAATCCGGTAGGTTCCAAGGTGGACAATTTTGAAAACTCAACTATTTGTACCGTTCGACGGTTCAAAATTCACGGTTTTGAACATCGATCATCAAAAACATCATGCCATAGGTCAACCGGAGTATTTGGCCAAAATAAATTCGTTTTCCAAAATTAGGAGAGTCAGAAAATTTCAGATTCCTAGTTTATTCCGTTTAGACATAAGAGCTTTTTTGAGATGTTGATTGGTCAAAAACGACCCCAATGCACAAGGAAGGTTAAATAAGAGTAAGGGAAAGAATTTAACGTAAGGTTTATTGATATTGAAGGAGCATTTGATAAGGATACATATACAACTCAATGAAAAACGCTATGATAAACGATGGGTTCGATGCAAGTATTGGTACTTGGATTAATGGGATGCTTTCTAAAAGAGAAATTTCAGCAAATCTTGGAAGCTCGTCGATAACAGTTAGAGCTGAAAAAGGGTGTCCCCAGGGAGGTGTTCTCTTCCCTCTATTATGGTCTTTAATAGTTGACGAACTGCTGAAAAATCTAGAAACACAGGGCTTCGATATTATTGGCTTCGCAGATGATATAGTCATAATAGTGCGAGGAAAATTTGACCATATCATTTCAGAGAGAATGCAAGATGCAAAAAAAAAGCGTAATCGTGGTGCACCAAAGAAGGGTTGAATATAACCTTCGAAAACTACTATTGTACCGTTCACACGAAAGAGGAAGTTTTCCATCAAAAAATAAAACTGAAAGGAACACCTTTCAAACTTTCACACATAGTCAAGCATCTGGGCGTTACTCTTGACAGCAAACTAAATTGAAACCCACGTCTAGAGCAAGTTGTTAGTAAAGCAACAAATGCTCTTTGGATAGGCCAAAAAACATATGATAGGAAATGGGGACTAAAACTCAAAAGATCCACTGGATATATTTAACGATTGTAAGACCCCGAATAGCCTATGCATCGTTGGTTTGATGACCAAAAACCAAAGAAAAAGCAACTCAAAATAAGCTGGAAAGGCTACAAAGACTGGTTGCTCTCTCAATAACGGGTGCAATGAGCAGTACAACGAGTATGGCAATAGAAGCTTTTTAAGGGTTCAACGGGCAAAGCGCTTTATAGAAGGTCATCTGGATATCTGAGTATTTAAAAAATGAATGATATTGACTCTCTTGTAATAAGAAGAAATCTCATTTCAGTCCTTTATACACTGTGATACATCATGGTCGTGATTTGTGGGAAAATGGAGGGCCAAATATACGTCCTGGATCAATCGTCTTCTATACAGACTGTTCAAGATTGGACAATCTTGTGGGAGCAGGGGTACCTGGTCCAGGGATAGATGTCTCAATATCTATGGGTAAGTGACCAACAGTGTTTCAAGCAGAAATTCAAGCAATTCTCGAATGTTCTCGAATTCAAATATCTGCCCTATGTCTGATAATCTAGCAGCACTGAATGCTTTAAAATTAGCAACATTTAATTCTAAACTTGTTTGGGAATGTGTTATGTCACTTCAAAAATTGGCCTGCCGAAACCAAATTAACATATATTGGGTTCCTGGCCACTGCGGAATTCCAGGAAATAAAAAATCTCTTAACAATTCATAGGACCAGAACCTGTGGAGTGTCTGCTTGTTCTTTTAGAATGGAGATCAAGAAATGGGGGGGGGGGGGGGGGTAGACCAACTGGAAAAACACATTGCAAAACGGTTCATAAATCCGTACCCGAGCAGGACCGAATAACTTGATAACTGGCCCTGGTATTAAGGAGCTCAGATTAAGAGGTAAAATACCTGAGGATAATACCATAAAATTGTTCCCACAATAGTATGCGAATACCACATTGAGGTAAGACAATACCAAAATAGTACCTCTAAGGTATTCACAGGTATCGAAAATAACAAGTTTTGTTAGGTATTTTACCTCTTAATCTGAGCTGTTTAATACCAAAGCCAGTTATCAAGATCCAAATTAGGTATTCATATGTTGTTGTCTCCTACTCGGGTACATATCAATTACTCCCAAGATTCATCCGAACATTTCAATGACTCACAGAATTATCAAAGAATGATCTCAGTATTTACACTGGTTAATAACAGGGCATTATCCATGCAAATTTCACCTGAAGCTAACAGGAAAACTTCAAGAGAGGATATGTGTCGATTGTGTGGCATAGAAAAGGAAGACTATCAACACCTGCTGTGTTATTGTACAGCAATCTTTAATAAAGGGCGTAACATTTCTGTATAAGGGGCATGTTCCAGACTATTGACATCCGTAGGGAATCGACTGTTGGATTCATTTAGTAGAAGTTTTTTTTTTTTAAACTAGGAACCTAGCGCCATTCTTATTTTGTTATTTCTATTTCCAAAGAGCATTAAAAAAAATACCACACCTTTCAAAAATGGTAAACAAACAATCTTGCAACGGCTCCATTCTCGATCATTTAATAATAATAGATAGGGAATAACTGACTAAGATTCAAATAACTATAGTTAGGCTGCACATGCATGTAAGACTTTGAAGCGATTAAACGACATAGAAATTGATAAACAAAACCAGGCAATAAACGGACAAGTAAACGTAAACTTTTCTACAATAGAACTATAGAATTTAACTGAATAACGCAGAAGACAAGAAATGACTAAGGCGGACATAGTAATAGGCGAATTAAACGAGTTAATACGAGGTATGCGTCGACGACCTTCAGAGCACATAATAACTATAGATGTCTAGTTAACTAAATTATAAACGACTGAAGAAATGCCATCTGGAACTTATAAGCGTAACACTGACTGACTAATTCAATCACATAAAGAGACGCAACGACCTCCCAAACTCTTCTAGCGGAAACTTCTCTCTCATGAGTCCCACCAGTAAATCATAAAACATATACTGTTGGGACTACTTAGACTTGTAACATCAGACATTACTAAAACTGGAAGAATTCAAAAATCTCTATGACATAATGACAACTTATTTTTGATTCGAAGAAAAAACTTCTCAAACAGACTCTCGCAGCACATAAATGACGAACAAAACTACAAAAGATTGAAGAAAACACTGACAAACTAAATAACAAAAAGACGAAACGACTCCAAACAAAACAGTGGACATGGATATGACTGAGAGAAAGCAAACTTAAAAATGTAACACCTTTTGAGGCAGTGTCAACTGCGTCTCTATGGACGACATGATCCTTCACGGCTGGTGAAATGATTAAAAAAGGAGTTAAGTTATATCATTCTAACGCAAAAGTAACAATTCAATAACTTCTTAATATTAGTTCGAGAACACTACTTCGGAAGACTCTCATCGCACATAAATGACACACTTCACGGACTAAACTACAAAATACTGAAGAAATTACGCAACGCCATATTAAACTTGTAACAAAATATCAAAAAGACAATAAAAAAACAGACGAAAGGACTCATAATTCTCAAACGTGGCTCCTTCCGAGTCATTTGCAAAAGCGTCTTCTTGGACGTCATGTTACGTGTACGGCTGGTAAAATGATTCGAAAGAATCTACGCAACGATATCATCAAAGGCCTGGCGTAGAGGTTTCTATTCTATTCAGAGTCCCGCCAGTAAACCTTCAAAAAAAAAGTAAAAAATACCACTACACTTGAATATTTTGTAAGTTAGTTTCTCGTTTTGATTTGCCCTTTTTTTTCTAATTAATTTACTATTATGTTTTATTTTGTATATTGTTTTTCGGGCCTATTTTACAAAATGCTATTATATATTTTTGAGGCTCTTTTTATTTACTTGATTTTAAATTTTTCATTGGCGTTTTTTTTTTTGGTTGAAAACATTGCTATAATTTTGCTATGCATTCTGAAACATGTTATATGTTTTATGTATTATTTATTTTATTAAAATATTGGTATTTTTTTTAGCGCTTGCTGCAATTTCGCTATTGTTCATGTTTATTTAATTTGTTATGAACTTATTCTATATCTATTCATAGCTCATTTCGAAGTGTAATGGTCGTTTTATTATTATTATTTTTTTAATTTTAATGTTTTCAGTTTTTTTTTAGTTAATTTTTCGTTGATCATGTTAAATTTGCAACGCTACTTTTCACTTGTTCATTTATTTATTCTCTTGTCCGCTGATTTTCATTTGTGTATATCCATCTTCTTCTTATTGAGCATTTCAAGCTTATTGCTTTCACAATTTGCTTATTGCGTTCTCTCAACTAAGTGGTCTGAATGCACTTCCACAGTTAATGATAGAGAGCTTTCGATACACAGGTACAATTTTTGCATTAGTATGATTGTGTGACAAGTACAACCATACCCTATGCCCAGGGAGTCGAGAAATTTTCCTTAACGAAAAATTCCTAGACCAGAATCGAACCCAGCCGCCTCTAGCACGGTGTTGCTTTGTAGCTGCGCCTTAACCGACTGAGCTTAACGAGGACCAACTTCACTTGAATATTTGGTTAGTATGTTTTTAGTTTTGATTTGCCGTTTTTGTTTGTAATTATGTTACTACTGTTAAGTTTAATTTTTTATTTTGTTTTCGGGGTTATTTTACAAAATGATTTTTCATATTTTTGGGGCTTTTATTGCCGTTTTTTTGTTACTTACCTTACCAATCAGACTAAGGCCGGCGTGGCCTCTGCTGTACACAGAAGTTGTCTCCATTCTATTCGGTCCATGGCTGTCACTCGCCAGCCTCGCTATCTGCGGAGGGTTCGCAGGTCGCCTTCTACTTGATCGATCCACCTTGTTCGTTGCGCGCCTCTTCTTCTTGTACCCGTCGGTTCGTTTTCGAGAACCATTTTCACAGGGCTGTGGTCCGACATTCTTACGACATGCCCAGCGTTTTTTTGTTATTTTGCTTGAAATCATTGCTGTATTTTTACTATGCATTCTGAATCATGTTTCATGTTTTATGTATTATTTATTATTTTAAAATATAGATTTTTTTTAGCGTTCGCTGCAATTTCTCCATTTTTCATGTTTATTTAATATCTTATGATCTTATTCTATATCTAATCATAGCTCATTATCAAGTGTATTCATATTCATATTTTTTTTTTTAATTTAAATGTTTGAAGGTTTTTTTTTTCTTAATTTTTCGTGTTAAATTTCTAACGGTTCTCTTCACTTGTTCATTTATTTATTTTTTTGTCCAGTGATTTTTTTTTTGTATATCTATACTTTTTGTATATCAGCGCGTACTCGTTATTTCTTGTCATTTACTCCTTTCACTCATTCTAATATTTTGTTGTAATTTTTTAATTTCCCATATGTCTTACGACGGCTTTACCGCAAAACAATGTTTTCATTATGTAAAGGCTTACTAAATTTATTTTGAAGCCGGGGAGAAGAGGGAGATTTTGCGATAGATGCAAGGAACTGTTTAGGCGTTCGTTCCATCACGTTAAAAGTTACATGACTAAATATTTGACGAAATTTTAAAACTTTGAAATTTTTTGAATAAATTATACTTCTTTATACGAGACTCATTGTTGGTAAACCCGTCTTTTTTTTTCAAGTCTTGAAGTCAAAAGTCCGATACCCGATACGGTCGAATGTCTTTTCCGTTAGGAAATTTGGAAAATCTAAAATGTTTTCAAGTGGCGAAGAATGCGAAGAACTTTGAAAGGGCTTCAAATTTCCAAGCATAATTCCTACACTTGAATCGGGAAACGAACCCCACCACTTACTGAATGCTTTTGCTATGTAGCTTTGCCTTCACCAGCTGAGTTAGACCTTAGATCTCGTTTCTAAACATTCATTTATGCCTTCCAAAAGTCTGGGAAGATATTTTCAAATATCCTTTGGCCATTTTTATTGGCTAAAGAATTTTTCGAATATTACGCTAATTGTTGTAAATGTTTTGTGAATATCGGTTTGCTTGGTATAATCATAATAAGGGCTGCATCGTTAATTATGAGTACACCTTTGAGGTTCTGTATGAAAAAGACTTTTACTTATTTTGACAGCTGTTTAGTGTCAATGTGTTGCTTGCCTTGTAAACAAACGAAAATCTTCATTAAAAGTTAAAGTTTTACTTCAACCGGAACAATGCGAGGTCTTACGGAAGAAAAGCGAAAATCGATTGTGACCGAGTACTGCACTGAAGCACTGAAAAGGGATTGTCGCTAAGAAAATTAGCAAAAGAAGAAGGTGTTAGTGTCTGTGCGGTCCAAAATGCGAGCAACCGGTTTGTTATGTATACCAAATTGAAGGACTTATCCGGCCGTTGTAGAAAAACAGGTGCATCAAACCCAAATTTGAAGGAAAAAAGAAGGTATCCATCAGATATTGCGCAAAAAAGTGTGGAAGGACGAATTGAAATGGTCCAACGCGCAAAGGAGCGAAATTCCCTAAAGACATACCGGAAACAAAAATGTCCGAAACGCAGCCAAATTCAGGCGGATTCCGTGAAAACTCGGGCTCGGAAGCTGTACGACGCCGTTTTGAGCAAAAATAACAGGTGCATTATCATGGATGAAGAGACGTCAAATTGGACTACAAGACACTTTCAGGGACACAGTTTTACACCGTGAAGTGTGGAACGGATGTCCCAAATTCGGATAAATCGATTTTTTGCGAAAAATTTGGAAAATAAAGGTGTTGGTTTTGCAAGCAATTTGTCAGTGCGGTATGAAATCGACATCTTTTTTTACTACTGCAAATATGAACGCCGAAATGTATCAGAAGGTATGTCTGCAGAACCGAATTCTGCCACTAATTCGAAAACACGAAAGTTCGACACTGTTTTGCCCTGATTTGGCATCCTTGGACTGGTATGAAGAGAACAATGTCCAATTTGTGAGAAAGACGATGAATCCACCAAATTGTCTGCAAATAAGGCCCATTGAGAAATGTTGGGATTTGATGAAAGGAAAGCTGCGGAAAAAGGCTAGAGAAGCAAATGACATCATTAAATTCATAAAAAGACTGGGTAAACGTAAGCAAAACCATGGACGGAACGGTTGTGCGAAACCTCATGAGGAACATCAAGAAGAAGGTGCGATAGATGGCCAGATTTACGAAAAATTAAATGAATGGGCTGATGGTCAATAAACAATGTAAATGAATTTGAGTTGCAAAATAAATAGAACATATTTAAATATCGCAATTTTTAGGTGTACTCATAATGAACCATACAGTCCTTATTGAAGATAATAATTACTTAAATTAGAAACTAATTGAAGTTAGACTCTTCGTTGCTTTCTTTACTTCATTGGGCACAATCGATCGCTAAGCTGACTGAGTGACTGATACTCCATTGAACGAAGGAAAAATCTTTCATGGAAGTTCAATTGTTTCATGCCCAAATATGTAAAGTTAAATTCTCATATTGCGAGAGTATAAATTAGGAAGAATTTCTCATGATTGAAAAAAGCAAAAATAAGCATTAGGATATGCAATAAATCAACCCTAAATCTGCATTTCAGATGCTTCAAGCATTATATCAGCATCATAAATGCTATCTGTTGTAAAGTTGGATTATAAATGCTATTTAAATGCTTGCAGCCTGTAATAAGCATTTCGAATGCAAAATAGCATTAATGAAGCATTGCAGTTAAGCAGCCGTATATTGGACCAAAAGCGGCAATTATGTTATATTTTAGGTGACTTTATTTCTTGAAAGGCTACCGTAAAGACGCTTTGGAACTAAAATACTAAAACTAATCATTCGCGAGACATGATGGCAGATTAAAATTTTTGGAATAACAATTATTTGAAATTCAAAAAAATGGGATGAAAGATCATCGTTTTCGTATTTCAAAAATTTCAAGATTTCAAGCTTCATGTGGCAAAGATTTCATGAAATGTTAATTTCGATTTTCTACTTACCTAATTTCGGCCTAATGGCCGTACACCGACACATGGGACACAAATGCCTTCAGTGCTTAACCGTGATGATGTTCACTTCAATTTTAATTTTTCAAAAACTGTACACTTCAAAACCGTTCTGAATTCGTTTGAACTACCTTCTACAATACGAAAGAAAAAAGAACCCTAATTCCCGACCAGTACACCCGATGCGACGGAAAAGTTTCTCCCCCTTTTGCCTCGAAGCGACTTCCTGCTTCGGTTTGTAAATCAACTTGCTATCCATACGGCCGCGAAGGATGCGTCGTCGCAGTGAAGCCTAGTGCAGCCAGAAACAGCTGCTGGGGGAGAGGACAGCGCGAGTCTCGGTCGTTTCCATCTTATAACAACAATTAGACACAGTGGTTCCTTCCTCGCCTGACAGACAGTTGTTTAACCAATCTCAGGAATCCGATTGACTATGAACTCTGAAGCAGCGCAGAGCTTTGATGCCAGTAACTCATGCTTGTGCACAGCGATAAACCTTGTCCCGTTGGCGCTGCTGCATAATTACACGTTCTGTCATGCTTCTTTTTGTTGTTGTTATAGTTGCCATGTGCCAACCCACTCGCACACTATAGTTTTCGCAACTCAACGACCTTCGTTCCGCGCTCCAAAGTGCTTAGTCTAAAAGTGCGACCAAGTTCAACGCACCGCTCCTTCCGTTCACATTCCGCACACGACGCGACGTCGTCGTCTTTTTAGTGCGCTATAACTCGACTAAACTGGTGGTTCTGAGGCTAGCATAGCTTTGCCATTTAAGCAGCAACAGCAGCAGCCAGACACCAAGAGGAATTGATCCCTTCTCACAATTCTACACCGCACCGTGATATTTTTTTTTGTCTGTCTCTCTAGAAGCTGCCTTTAGAAGGTTATTGAACGAACTCCCCAAATACAACAACGCGGTCGTACGAGGTGTCGGTTTTCGAAGACGGTGCTGCCATGATGCTGTGAGTTAGGGAGGTTTTATCCTTCGTTTGAAATCAATGCAGCCCGGGTATAATGAAGGCAGATTTCGGTAATTGAATTTCCTTCAATGGGAAGTGCTTCTTCTTACCCTTGGCGACAAAAATGCCTTCGTTTTAGGGGCGAGTGGAAATTTTGCCATCCCATCAGCATTTAATGACCGGGGGAAACTATTAATTGACGAAGACTGAAGGCAGCCCGATGAAGGAATTTACCTGCTATAAAGGTGCAACCGATGCGGAAAGAGGAGAACACGCTCGTACAGCTTGGCTGGCTGGTGTGCTATAAATTAACATTCTAACGAGAAGGTCGGGTTGCTTTTGTTAAACGAGGGTTGTACTGGTGGAAAAACTTGAAGGAAAATTGATAATGTAAGCTCGGAACGGGGAAAATCTCGGTAATGCGTGTCATAACGAGTGGGAAACACCGAGAACTTCAACTGACGCGTTTGCTAGTCTTATTAAATATAAGCAATCCTTGATTACAACATGTTGAGGGAGATGGTAGTGAAACCAAATGTGATGAGATTTTACGATTTCAAATGATTATGTTTTTGTTCTTGTTATAATTCTCAAGAATTAATAATAGCTTTAGCTAAAGGTGTTATATAGTTATCCAAATAGTCTAGTAATAGGTCTATGCATGTAAGGAGTGTATCGAAAAGTAGTTATAAACTTCCAAATAATAAAATAGGCTTGAAAACATGGTTAAAATTAACATACTATTTCAGTTTATTATAGCTTAACATGTTTACAAAAGATCCAAACGGAAAAACTAGTCATCATGTTCATTTCTGTAGAATGCCCGTACCTTTGATTTGACACCTGCCATCAAATTCTGCACAGTGACCTTTGTGCACTTCCTGGATGCCGCTGCCCAATTTTTCTTAAAATCGGTCATGTTTTGGGACACTGTACCATCCTTCTTAAATATACGCTTGACTATTGCCCAATAGCGTTCGATCGGTCGCAACTGGGGACAGTTTGGTGGGTTGATGTCTTTTTCACGAACTTGATGTTATTCTCCGTCAGCCACTGTAGAGTGGATTTGGCGTAATGTGCCGATGCCAAATCTGGCCAGAAGAGAGGAGGGGACTGGTGCTTTCTATACAATGGTAGCAACCTGTTCTTCAAACATTCCTTTGATAAATCTCAGCATTTATAGTTCCTTTTGTATAGAAAATTGAAGAACGCAAGCCACATGTGCAAATAGCTTGCCAAATGAGCACCTTCTGACCGAATTTCTCCATCGCAACAGTCGTATCTGCGGTTGGCACACGTTCCCCAACAGATTTAGTATAAAACTGCGGCCCCGGTAGCGTTCTTGAATCTTCTTTAACGTATGTTTCGTCATCCATCAAAATGCACTGGTCGACATTGTCCAAAATGCAGCTGTACAGCTTTCGAGCCCTGGTTTTGGCACGAGACTTTTGTTCCGGAGTTTGTTTGGGCACTTTCTTGCTTTTTGTACGTCTTCAAGTCATTCCTGCGCTTGATTCGTTGAATCATTCCGATGCTGGTCCTGAACTTCTTGGCTAGATCGCGAGTAGAGGCAGATTTGTTCCGTTGAATATAATCCACAACTTTTTGGTCCAAATCGGGGTTGCTGGAGCCGGGTTTCCGGCCACTTCTTGGTAAATCCTTGAGGGAGCACTCCTTACCAAACTTTTCGATGATGCGTTTTACACTTGTTGGGTGAACATTTACTCTTTTCGCAATCTGGTTGTAAGTAACACCCTTTTCGGTGCACCAAGTGTGCAGAATTTTCTTTTTAGTCTCAAATTCAATTCGCGACATTTTGAATACAACTTTATCAACGGAAATGAATGAACCGAATAATCATTTTTGACATGTAAACAAAGCAAATGGCGCTTACACGCTAAAAATATATACAGTAGTTTATGCGTAATAACGCATCGAATGTTTATAACTACTTTTCGATACACTCCTTAGTTCTATAGAAATAGCTCGTGAAATCATCCTTAAATTCATCTTATTCTTAATAGGGTTGTGTTGCAAATATTAATGTTTCTTTACATTACAACGGGTTTCACTTAAGCGTCAATACACTTGGAACTATGTCCCAAAATTCGTGAGATTCAAGCTAGTCACAAAATTCAAGCAATCCGTCCAGCAGTTCCTCTAGAATTTACACTCAAAATATACTTTGAATACACATTGAAATCAGATTACGATAGTGAATGAAGAATAAACGGTTAGTGATTTACATGATGCACTTTGCTTGATCGATGTAGGAAGTATGAGCATGATATTAAAAGCATAATAGTCTCAGAATGGCAAGCACATTTTGCTTGAAACGCCGAACAATCCTTTCTTTCGACCGGAGTAAGATAAGCTCATATTCGTCAGCAGTATACTGTTATAATCTTAATCCAAATTCGATCTGAATTCAATCCCGGTCGGATTATTATGAGTATGATTTGATGATAATTTATGAGTATGAGCTGATCATAATTTGCTCTGAGTACTGAATATATTTTGTCAGGAGTCTGAGCAGGATTTGTTGAAAATCATGAGCAAAATTTGTTAGGAATTTTAAGATTAGTTGTATTGCAATCTCACAATAAAGCTCAAAATCCAGAGGTGAACTTGCAAGGGTTTGAACAAATTAAAAAACATGGTTTAATTTAAGCCCCTATGCTCATACTCCATCCCACAGAAGTTCCTACAGGCGGTCGATTCAATAGATGCTTGGAATGGAATTAACCTAAAGTTCTGCGAAAGACTTATCGGGAGCCCTAGGGAATGATGCCAAAGACACAACAAGATTTCCACGAAAATCACTAAGTCAATGATAATCTTAATCTTAATTAGATGTTGAACTACAATTTTGGGACCATGTTGATAAAGATACGCTCAATACACCAAGCTAAATTTGTTCAACATTTTTAGAAATGAATCCTAGAGGGTTTGAGCTGTTTAGTGGAATACCTGTAACTAGAAATTAGAAGAAGAATTAGTATCTTCCATTTAATTCCTACTACCTTTGCTTATCTTCGACAGATAGTCTGCACATTGTAGACGAAATACGCGTATCTGTCGAAGATAAGCAAAGGTAGTTGGAATTAAATGGAAGATACTAATTCTTCTTCTAATTTCTAGTTATTTTTAGAAAGATTTGCTGGGAAACCTGAGCTTGATCCAATCCGGCGTGTTAATTTCAGTGTCATTTTGATTAGAATAATGACTGTGCACGGTTGTTTGACTCATACGCATAGAAGAATCCCGAATGCCGTTCCAGGATTTAATGAGCAGTTGAATTCCTTCTGATCTTTAAAAAGATTTCGATCAATTCTGACATGAACTGAAAAAAAAACTGAAAAGCATTACTACAGATTGAATCCGAATGATTTGATTTTTTTACATGACTAGTGTCTATGTAAAACAATTCATGAACAGAATTTGAAGTCATTTGGTTCTTGCACGGCTGAGTAATAGCGATTGTGATGAGAATTGGTCCCTCACCTTATATGGGTACAATCAGATGATTAAAAATCAGCAGTATAATAAATAGTAATGAGTCAATATTAGGGACCTAGGGCTGATTACTGGTAAATGTGATTGATATTCTATTGTTGTTCTCATATCACTTTGAAATATTCTAAAACGTCCCAACGTACTTATAAATGAGTAAAAATAGAAAACAAAGAAATCTATATCAATTGGATTTGTTTTGCTGATTCTGGATGGTCACAAACTTGACTTCCGACATGATCGAAATTTAGTAACATCGACATATTTCGGGGGAAAACTGTATTTGCTTCCTCCTGAAGGGATCCCTCGGAGTACCCAGATTGTCCTGGAATGATCAATATTCGTCCATTTAATGACTAGAAATAGATTGTGTACGAAAAGTCATGAAGTTTGAGCCTTCGAAAGGCATAAAAGGTTCCTCGGGCCATCTGTTTTGTTCCAGAATGGCGAATATTCTGATTCACCAGAATCCCCTGCGATTGTTGCCAGAAACCTTGTTAATATTCATCACACTTGATGTGCCCAAATCCTATCTGGTATTGCCAAGATTCAAGATTCGCCAATAATATCACCGGGATTCGCTAAAACCCGCTTTATTATCCGGATTCCTGGGTCCTTGAACTCTCTCACTAGCTGATGGCTTCTGGACATTTGACAGTCTGTTTACGGCTAGCTCTGGGAGGTATTTTCCAAAAACCGGTTTCTTTGTAGCGTTTGATTGTGCGAAATGTGAATCTTTCGTTTATTCCGAGTAAATTTAAGTAAACCTTATTGGGATTGATAAGACTCAAATCAAGAGCATCCATCTGACTCAAGTCCACAGAAAAATTTTCTTTTGAGAAAATTTAGTTGAAAATGACTCCATTTTAAGCAGAGAGCGGCCGTGGGTGTAATTTTAAAATGTACAGGGTGGCAAAGGTTGCCTGTCAGTGTTATTTGTTTCAGTGTATCTGTTGTACAGTGTTGTCCGGATATTTTTCAATTTTACGTGTAATCATCTGGTATTTAGCAGATGTGGATTGTTTTGGAACATTGTTTTTTTTGGTAACGCTATAAACAACAATATTGAGTTGGTAGTAGATTTATGTTTGCAGAAACTTCGACCGGGTGAGATCTTAAGATGGCTTCAACACATTGGTGTTAACGAAATATTTATTTTCCGCGCCATAAAAAGATACAAAGGGTACGTTACAATATCAATCAAAGGCATTGATCTCATCCAATCGGTTAAGGCCAAAATGATGGTGAAACGCGTACGGGAATTGTAATTTGGATAATAGAGGGCAATTCAAATTAATCATTTTGGTGTCTTCTTTAGGTGTCAATATGAGCCGGAATGGATTTTAAAAATGCTATAACTCTGAAGGGCTGTAATAAAAAAGTTACGCATAATATTTACCCGGATTTCAAATAAACATTGTGGAAAATTTATTTAACCAAATTCAAAACATTTATTAGAAGCCCAGTTTTAAGTTCCTGGTGAGTATTGCCCTTTTTATCCCGATTGGCCACAAGGAATCTGTGTAGGAAGAGGGCATGTTTTGCAACGATCCGGGAGGTGGCGACAGATACAAATTATCATCGGTTCATGCTTTTCGACGGCTCAAACTTCATGATTTTTGTTGAGTAGTCTACTTTTGGCCTTGAAACGGACCAATGACTATTTTTGCCACCCTGGGACATTCCGGATGCCCCCGGGGAACGGCTCAAACTTTATGATTTTTTATAATTAGTCTACTTCTAGCATATAAATGGTCCAATAAATATATTGGCCATTCCGGGGCAATCCGAATGCCCCGGGGGAACCATTTACGTGAGGACCAAAACAGAGTTTCGTCGAAACATGCCTTCCGACGGCTCAAACTCCATGATTTTTGTTGAGTAGTCTACTTCTAGCCATGAAATAGTTCAATGACCATATTCACCATTCTGTAACAACCCGGATGCTACGGAAGAACCCTTTCGACGGCTTAAACTTCATGATTTTTCATGAATAGTCTACTTCCAGACATAAAATGGACCAATGACCATATTTGCCATTCCGAATCAATCCGTATACTACGGTGGAGCCCTTAAGGACGAGACAAATGTGGACTTTCGACGACTCAAACTTCATTATTTTTTAAGGTCGTCTACTTTTAGCCTAGGAATAGCATAATGACTATATTGACTATTCCAGGACAATTCGGATGCCCCGGGGGAACCGTTTACTAGGGGACAAATATAGATTTTTGCCGAAACATGCCTTTCGACGGCTCAAACTTCATGGCTTTTCAAGATTAGTATAAGCTGACATTGTTTGTGACATTATTTGTAACGCACCCACACATACACACAGAGGTGTGGTATTCCGAACCTAGCCATCAAGACGGCTATCTTGCTGGAT
Source organism: Aedes japonicus (assembly GCA_034211315.2). Taxonomy (NCBI): domain Eukaryota; kingdom Metazoa; phylum Arthropoda; class Insecta; order Diptera; family Culicidae; genus Aedes; species Aedes japonicus. The sequence continues at coordinate 108,701 of JASCZW010005319.1, forward strand.
CCCGAAATGTTCAGGATGGTGATGCAAAAGTGTCTGGACGAGGGCGTCTTCCCGGACGCCTGAAAAATTCAGAACCTTGTGTTGCTACCAAAGACAGGGAAGCCACCAGGAGATCCATCGGCATATAGACCTATATGTCTGTTGGATACAGCGGGTAAGGTGCTCGAGAGGGTAATCCTCAACAGACTGAAAACGTACACGGAGGGTATAGGCGGTCTGTCTAATAACCAGTTTGGTTTCCGCAAAGGGAAGTCGACGGTGGATGCCATCCTGTCCGTCACCAAGACGGCTGAGGTGGCAATCCAGCGCAAGAGGCGAGGAGTACGATACTGTGCAGTGGTCACCCTTGACGTGAGAAACGCATTAAATAGCGCCAGTGGGTTGGCTATCGCCGACTCGCTCCAGCGCCTACAGGTTCCTGGGTACCTGTACAAGATTCTCGGAAGCTACTTCCAGAATCGCGTACTGGTATACAATACAGAGGCAGGCCAGAAACGTGTTCACATCACCGCAGGCGTCACACAAGGTTCGATCCTGGGCCCGATGCTATGGAGCACGATGTACGACGAGGTACTGCGGCTTGAGTCTCGAGCGGGGTGAAGATAGTCGGGTTCGCAGACGACATCACCCTGGAGATATGTGGTGAATCCATCGAAGAGGTCGAGTTAACGGCCTCACACTCCATTGGCATTTTGGAGAGATGGATGAGCTCCAGGCAATAAGACCTAGCCCACCATAAGACTGAGGTCACGGTGGTGAAGAATCTGAAATCGGAGAAACATACGACGATCAGTACAGGTAACTGCACAATAGAAGCGAAGAGGTTCTTGAGATATCTTGGGGTCATGATCGACGATAAGCTGTCCTTTGTCAGTCACGTCGATTACGCCTGCAATAAAGCCTCTATGGCTATAGCGGCATTATCCCGCATGGTGTCGAATAGCTCGGCGGCCAGTGTTGCCCATAATTAGGTAGGGCGGGCCGGCATGGATCACCGCCTTGAGTACCAAGAGCAACGTAAGTAGGCTAAAGAGTACGCACAGGCTTATGTCCCTAAGAGTGGTTAGTGCATACCGAACGGTATCACGCGACGCGGTCTGCGTCCTAACGGGGATGATGCCAATAGGCATGGTCATAAAAGAGAACGTAGAGTGCTTCGAATAACGTCGAACAAGAGGTATTCGGAAGACCACTAGAGCCGCATCCATGGTTAAGTGGCAAAGGGAATGGAACAACTCCACCAAAGGTCGGTGGACCCACCGACTAATCCTGGAATTAACCGACGACACGATGAAGTGAACTTCCACTTAACGCAGATATTGTCTGGCCACGGCTGTTCTAGACAATACCTGCATAAATATGGGCATGCACAGTCCTCCGCATGCAGCGAGTGCGCGGGAGTCGAGGATACTGCGGAAAGTGTGTTCTTCGAATGTCCTCGCTTCGACGGCGCGAGATCCGGCATGATTGCCATAAGCGGTCACGACACGACTTCGGACAATTTGGTCCCGAGGATGTGCCAGGACCGGGACGTCAGGGACGCGGTATGCGTAGCAGCCTCCCAGATCGTCCTCGATCTCCAACAAAAATGGCGAAACGATCAAAGGCAGGTCGCAGGGACCACCTAACTACTAAAGCCCTAAGTAGTTAGACATAGAGGGTGCTGAGCAAGCACAATAGCCCCCTCCCCGAAGTAATACCGAAAGGTGGTTCCGGGGAGGGTCCAGGGCTTAAGGCACGGGTGGGTTTTTATTGGGTCGAGGAGTTGGCACCCTGATCCCCACACCCTGAGTTCTTCAGGTGTCTGGTTGCAGATTTTCCATCCCGTCTAAAAAAACCCAGAGGTGTGGTGTTGTTCACCTTCACGCGGTGCACCTTGGAAACGTTAAGTTCCCCCTTAACGGAAAAAGGAGCCTAACGGCTGCACGAACCATAGAGGGTGCGCCACACGGCGCATTGGGTTCAATGTCAGTAAGACTCCATTTACGGAAACTGGCTGATTTGCGGAATCTTTCCACGGTACCACGACATCGGGCTGGCACCTATGTCGTCTCCCTGAGTACTGTCGGGTGACACTTACAGGAAAAGGCGTGGTTTCATGCTGCATAGGCTGTCTTCGTCCCACTAAAACCCTGGCAGGCCTTCAGATGCCCTTCTTGACCTACGGTGAGTCGCAGCAACCTCGGCAAGGACCTCAAACATAGCTTGTTGCAGCTTCGTAGGTCCGTTCAGGCGGCATGTCGCGAGAGGGACGAACTGGAAGGTAAGCTCCTAGCCGACCAAAGTCCCTGCAATCACACGCAGACGGAAGCGCGAGATCCTGCCTCAGCTACCGTGGTAGCAGGGACATCGGTTATTGCTGAAAGAAAGAAAACGCGCATCACAGTCTGGCTCGAAAGCGTTACCGCGGTGAGGCCCTCATAGTGAAGACCGAAGAGTCTAAGTACTCCGAGGTCATCAAGGCGATGTGCGAAGACGCTAAGCTCCGTATCCGCCGTACTCGCACCGACGAAATAATCCTAGAGCTTAAAAAGAACACGAAGCTGAAGGGCCCAGCGTACAAAAAGCTGGACGAACAGGCCCTAGGAGTGGGAGTGGAGGTTCGTGCCCTGCCACGTTGTGGACTCTCTAATGTAAAAACTTGGACGAGATCACGGAGGCTGACGAAATCTCCACGGCCATTAAGGGCCAGTGTGAGGTCGAAGTTGCCACAACAGCCATACGGCTGCGAAAGGGTCCACTTAGGACACAGGTGGCAACAATACGACTGCCGGTTGCCACCGCAGATTCGGCTCTAAAAGTGGAAAAACTTAAAGTGGGGTGGTCTGTTTGCCTACTGAGTCTGCGCCAGCCGTCTCGAGAACGGGCATATGTCGTGGGAATTCGCGGCAGTTCGCGAGAAAGGAACGGATATCGCGATAGTATCCGACCAATATCGTATCCCTGCCTGAAACGAAACGAAACTGGATTGCGGATAGGTCTAATAAGGCGGTAATATGGATGACGGGCAGGTTCCCATTCCGAAAAAAGCTAAGACAGATAATTGCTTGTGATAAATTTCCCATGGAAGGTAATTATTTAATCTTACTTGCAAAAAAATTCTACGCCCTTGCTAGCGCCCTTCCGGAAGTTAATCGGAACATTCGCCATGGCGGACATGCGTGTAGACATGTTTATGAGTTCTTTCTTCGTTTTATTTATCAATTCCTCCTAAGTTTTCGCGACAAAATTGTTGGAGTAAATCTAACGCTTCATGTGGGCCCAGAAATTCTCGATGAGACGCAGCTGTAGGACGTTGGGTGGGTTCGCCGACTTGGGTATTACATCGATATTCAGCCGCTCCATCTCCTCCAACGATCGCTTTAAATAGTCGTGCCAGATCCGGCCGCGTCTTCGCCATTATGGTATTTCTTGATGAACGACGCAACTTCTGGCAGGTATTTCGTACTATAAATTTCCCCGTTCACGGCCAATCCAGAGTGAAAGAAGAGCGGCTTTGACATCCCCTTCTCACTGATTGGGGAACTTGGTGTGTAAAATGAATTTCACCTCGGAGCTCACTTCCTTCGTGGGTGAAGTAAAATACGAAGTGCCCTGCCAGTGATAATTTGAATCTATCGCCGCCTCACCGGATCGTGGCTAAACATACCCTCTTCCAGCACAGATTTCATGTGGTCAAACCGGTAAAAACAACAGAACTCACCAGAAACTTGAAACTAAGACTCTAATAAGCATTTTGACTTCAAATACTTTAAATGTGTGCACAGTATGTTAGTTTCCTCCCTTAGCTCAGTCGGTAAAGGCGCAGCTACAAAGCAACATCATGATGTAGAAGACTGGGTTCGATTCTCAGTTCCCGAGTGATAAATTTAATCTTTTTTTTGGTATGGTTCGCAGTTTCAATATCACAGAAAACTAGCATAACTCTGTTTTCCCCTTTCAATAAAACTGCCTGTTAAATTAGGTAAAATACCCAACAGTAGAAAAATCGAATGAAGATAAATGTAATAATTTTGCCCAAAACCTACTTCCTACCTTCTGTTTCATCATCAGAGACGCCCCTTATGAAATACCAATTATGTCGATACACAACAAACAGGCCAATCAGTCCGGAACAAGTTCGGTCGATCATTCAGATTGTGGGACAAACCTTTCCTATAACTCCGAAAACCTACTGAAACTTTCCGATTTTAAAGTTTTGAAAACATACCCACAAACTCCCTCTTTGTCTTCCAATTTCTCCATTGATAAACTACCTGTCCAGTGTTCCAGAGTTTACCGATGTCACTCGTTTTTTAAAACAACCCCCTCACATGTATATGTGTGTGTGTGTGTTGTTACGTATATGCCTTCCTTCTACCTTGTCTGGTGCCTACTCATGCATCAATTTTTCGATAATCCACGCGATCAAAAATACCTTTGCTTCTGGACGACGACGACGACGACGGGCCGGGCAGCAACCTAACTGGAAATCCATTATAAACCTCCAATCGGCGTCGTCCGGCAACCATCGAACACACGAAATAGAGCCTCAAACGGAGACAAAAAACCAGTTTCTGTTCATCTTTGTGTCTTGACTCTGGACGCAGGGGGACCTCTCGGACGCTGTTGACCCGGACCGAGCAAGATACGATTGTTGTTTGGTTGTTGTTGTTGTTGTTGTTTTTTCCGCAGTTCGAACCAAACTTGAATCGAAACCTCTTTATAATAACCGTGGCCGATGGTGGCGGTGCAGTGCGGTGCCTCCTCCCCCTCACAGGCGGCAAGTCCGGAGAAGTTTGATTTTTCGTCTTGCTGTGCTCTCTCTAACTCCTGGGACCTGGTACACCACACTCCATTTGCTTGATTACATACGAGGAATAGTTTTTCCCCGGTCTTCTATTGTCCACACTCGCGCACTCATACACGGAATCACGTCGGCGTCGTCGTCGTCGTCGTCGTCGTCGTGTCGGCTGGTGAGGCAGTTGGTAATTATGAGCCTACTTCTCAACCTTCTTTTTTTTTCTAAAAAAAATAAAACTTTCAAATCGATTGGAACGCCTCCCCGCATCTCTCTCTGGGTGGGGTGTGTATCGATGAAGGGTTCGCCACACACCGCCGCTCGGCTCTCCCTTGAAACGACCTTGATGACCTAGATCCGCCACGAGACGCTGAGCCCATGCAGGCCGCAGTACTGGCCGTTGTGAAACAGTTTTATCGTTGAAAGTTGAATTTTTAATCAGTCACGTTCCCTGCCCTGCCATGCCCTGGCCATTGCCTGGTCGCCTATGCTCAAGAGGCAGAATTAGTGTCCGCCGCATGCAGAAAAGACCTAATCGCGTATGCGATGATAACACGACTTGAACAGCCCAACTACGACGGTGAATTGCAAATCGAATCTGCTCGCTTCTACCACCGACCTCAACACAAGCGCACCACACCAACACACCTGGTAGAAAATAGTCGTCGTGGTCGTAGTTGAGTGTGAGTTCGCAACTAGATCATGAGCTCTCAGTCATGTTCACGCCGCGATCGTCGGTTTGTTCAATGGCGATTACCTTGGTCCGATTTCGAAACCATTTTTTCCGGATCTTGTTCGCTCGCACGTTCGCCTTTTTTTTTGTCGTCGTCGTCGTTGTTGTTGTTGTTTTTTGCAACCCATTTGACGTCGCACCTGGACGGAAGTGCGACTAGTTTTGCGTACCAAGGCGCTCCTCGTGTAGTCGTGAAAGCAATTTCTAATGGCGACGACAATTACCGATGGTAATTACACCTACCGCGCTGACCTTTCTTCTTTCCACACATACACATAAGCAGGAATGCACATGTAGCTGGCACCGGTCTAAAGATGCTCGCCTTTCTGCTGGGCTGACATTTGCTGTTGGATTGATGATGGCCAATCTCCGCGTCAATTAAGCAACGGCAACGGCCCTGGTGGTGGTAGTTGTGTGTGCGAATGCTGCCTGGTTGGATGCTAAATGGCACTGGATTTGCATAAAGTAAAGCCGTTTTCGGCCGGAACCTGTATTTTATGGGTTTATATTTAGTCGAGCCAATCTCGCCCAGCATAGAAGCGAGATGGATGGGCGGGTTAAAGTATGATCGACAATGGGTGTGATTGAATATCCAGGCGGAGCTAGTCCGGATAACTCGTAGATTGTGGGAGATTTCTCGCAGGTCTGACTAAATCGAAAAGGTTCGAACCTGTGGCTGTTGGTAATTCCTGAGTGATGCCTCAGAATGTGGCAAAGATGTAAACCCTATTTTATAATTCTATAAATGTTGTTGTCGTGACTAAAACTTCAAACGACCGACTAGACCTCGATCTAATGACTCTTGATTTAGTGTCATCAAATTTGTCTTTTTCGATGATTTCTGTAACACCTTATTCTATCAAACAATCTTCGATTTTCATCGAACTTGCGAAACGAATTAAGCTTGATTATATATTTTTCATAACTGGAATGATCTCACCAATTTCTACTATTTAATGAAATTTATTTTCTTTGAAAAATCAACCCCCACCCATTGAGCTTAATTTTTTTTCCAAACTTACTTTTTAACATAAGCAATACTGTGTGATTTTAAAAGGTCGGCAAACGAAAAAAACACGGGAAAATTATAAACATTTAGAGGTGTCAAAAATGTAAAACCTATTTTATAATTCTATAGCTTTTGTTGTCGTGATTAAAACTTCAATACGACCCTCTAGACTTCGTTTCAATGACTTTTGATTTAGTGTCGTCAAATATGTCTTTTTCGGTAGTTTCTGTTTTTCTTGAATATTGGAATTGGAATGATCTCACCAATTTCTACTATTTAATAAAATTTAGTTTCTTCTCTTTGAGCTTCAATATTTTTTGCTTTACTTGCTTTTTAAAAATTAAAAAAGTCGGAAAACGAAAAAATACACCTTAATAATGCCGCCTGACGTTGTTTGCCGGATTTCAGAGAAAAGAAAATGGTTTGGACAAATTTTGGCTAGATTCAAGAAGGAGCTACCGAATTTGACAACATTTGTTGAAAATTGGCTCATCCTGTCGCACAAAAAGACGTATTTTAAATAAATGTAAAGTGTCTGGTGGTAAATCAAACTAGAAAAAGTTTGAGAGCTCAGCGATTTAACTACGAGTAATTTATATTAACTCATCTCATCTTAACAGTCGGGAACATACGGCAAAAATGCGGGAAAAATTCGGGAAAAATGCGGGAATTTTTATATTAAGATTGTGTGGCCACCCTGTATATACCTTTAAAGGTAGAAATAAACCATGGTCCTCCCTTCATTATTCTTTTGAAAAATGTCAACGTGTCTAACCTCTAGTTAACCACGAGTAGCTCCAAACTTATAGCTTTCCATCGTTTTCCAAGACTTTGCGTCCGATAATGGATGGCTTCAGAATCACCAACCAATCCCAATTCCACAAGCTTCCAAAACATTGTTCATTTCTTTCGGTCGAAGCCCTAGCTGCCCTTGCTGGCAGAAAGCACCTTATCCAATAGCTGTCTTGCCCGACTCAGCCAGCATTGTTGCGGCCCTCGGCTCAGACACCGCAACCCATTCTTAGTTAAAAGGAACAACAACCACTGTGATACTCGGTGACTGCGGTATCCCCAGCAATGTTGAGGATGATCGGCTGGTCTGTATCGGTAGAACCTTACCCTACCAATCAGACCAAGGCCGGTGTGGCCTCTGCTGTACACAGAAGTTGTTTCCATTGTAATCGGTCCATGGATGTACCTCGCCAGCTACGCTGTCTGCGGAGAGTCCGCAGGTAGCCTTCTACATGATCGATCAACCTTGCTCGTTGCGCGCCTCTTCTTCTTGTACCCGACGGTTCGTTTTCGAGAACCATTTTAACAGGACTGTCTTCCGACATTCTTACGACATGCTCAGCCCACCGATTTTAGCGATGTGTACGATGGGAGGTTCTCCCAGCAACTATGCACTTCGCGGTTCATTCGCTTCCTCCACGATCCGTCTTCCATCTGCACTACACCGTAGATCGTGAGCAGCACCTTCCGTTCAAAGACCCCAAGGGCGCGTTGGTCCTCCACTAGCAATGTCCATGTTTTGTGGCTGTTGAGAACCACCGGTCTAAATAATGTCTTGTAGATGGTCAACTTTGTAGTTAGCGTCCTTCGGAGACCAAAGTAGGCACGATTTCCAGCCATAATGCGCCTTTGTATCTTTCTGCTGGTGTCGTTATCGGCGGTCACCAATGAGCCCAGATACACGAATTATACGTCTACTAGTAAGAGTGAATTATTCGCCAACACTGTCACTGGAGCCGTGGCTTTCAAAAACAATCTAGAACTTCTGGAGCAGTGAATGCTCACAGTGCCGGGATCAGTTGTACGGTTTCCGTCCATCAATGTGAGGACGGATACTGTCGCGCCTTCGGTTTGGGCACACAAGAGCGTCACATAACATGTCCGGAAATAGATACTTCCATGTAAGCTGCGCCTCATGTAACACGACTAACGCAGTACAACACTTCTTGTGTCATTGTTCCCTGTACGAGGGGCAGCATAAGGGATGTCCTCAGCGGGAAATTCGCAATGATTTGCTTCCTTAATCTTCCTTGTGCATTGGGGTTGTTTTTGACCCATCGAAGTATCAAAAATGCTCTAGCGTCTAAACGGAATAATCGTGTCTTTTTTCGCTCTCCGAATCACACATAACCAAGTTAAACAGTAAACAAGGACAAGGGTTTCATTGGGGATCTCGGGTGAGTGTTTGTGGTACTGTGCACTATTTGATTGGTCTTACTCGTCAAAGTAGTGCAAATTCGAGAGGTGGATTGTAACAAGATTGTGCGGCTCATGTACAATGTTGCCACATGTGGCTTCAATTTCAACCGTTTGAACTTATGTAAGCTACTAGAACTAACGCAATGTTGGGTTTGAATTTTAGAAAACTACACGGAAAAAATCCATGGTTCCATAACAACCATTGCTTTGTTGCAAACTATGCCGAAGAAGAAGATGATGGTCGACTATTAAGTGATTTGTAGAGATCAACCGCTGATTTTGATATCTCCTAGAATATTTGTTCTGCTTGTATAAGGATAGCTCGTGCTTCGCACTAAAAATCAAAAATTCATAAAACATTGCAAATCAAATACATTATTGAACATACTCACACATTTTCAACATTTCTAACGTTTTTTTCTTTCTTTCTTTTTTTTATTGCAGGTAAGCTTCAGTGTCCTACTGTGGTAGTATATATACCGTTGGCGTCTTCCCGAGCAAAGGATTATACCAAATTGATAACAAATTGTAATACCAGGTTATTATTTTTGATCACTGAATATGTTCTCATTGAGGCTGAATAAACAGCCAAAATAACAGAATGAATAACAACAACAAAAATACTCGTTGAATATCATAATAATAGCTGAGTTTGTGATCACTGCGAGCATCTTGATAACAAATCCTGTATTGTAAGCAAATTTATTGAAAAAGTTTCAAATTATGTTATCAATTAGAAATCGAATTCTCACGATAATATCAGAAATTTTCTTTTCTAATAAAAAGCATAATGTTTTATTCAAATATGCTGGTAATATTCATGATTTTGCAACTAATAAACACGTAAAGAAATGTATGTTGAAAATGATAACATTTGATAAAAAAATTAGCCAATGGTGATAACTAAATTTGTTATGCGATAACAGCGGAAATCAATACGATGTCTGGGATAACAGAATCTGTTACTTATATGATTCATGTGAACATGTAGTAAGTGTCGTTGGAAGGCATAGTTGTTTGTTGCACTAAAATTCTCTTGAAAAAAGACAATTAGACAAAACGAAAAAGGCGCAAATGTTTTTACTTTTTTCTGATTTTTTCTACACCGTATTTTAACGTATTTTATGTTCTACATGCTTTAACAAGTGATAAAAACCACTAAAAGGACTAAAATTGGCGAACAAATGTTTTTTTTCTAAGTTGTTCTAGACCTACCGAACAATCATTGAGTTCAGATCTTGATGTTCTAAGGAGTGTATCGAAAATAAGCTATCCACAAACTTTCTTTCAAATTATGTTGAAAACCGATATTTTATTCATACAAAAAATTGATCCTTTATTGTACGAGGTTAAACTTGAACATAATGAAGACCGGATGAAATTTAAGTTATTCCTTCACGAATTTTCGAACTTTGGATCGAGTGCTCTTCATCAAGTTCCGGACAAGTGTTGCATCGCATATTTTGGACGCTTGAGCCCAAATTTTTTTGAACTCCTGCATGTTCCCAGCTGCCTTACCAGTCTTCTTGGAGACCCTCTTCACGATTGCCCAGTAACGTTCGATGGGTCGAAGCTGAGGGCAATTTGGTGGATTGATATTTTTCTCAACGAAATCTATACCCTTTTCCGCAAGCCAATTGAGAGTGGTTTTGGCATAGTGAGCCGACGCTAAATCCGGCCAAAACAGTGGAGGTGTACTATGCTTCTTATATAAAGGCAACAATCTCTTCTGGAGACACTCAGATCGATAGATTTCCGCATTTATAGTTCCGGTATTGTAAAAAATGGTTGACTTCAAACCACAGGAACATATTGCTTGCCATACCAGTACCTCTCGACCGAATTTCTCCACTTGAATCGACCTGTCCGCATCGCTCACATCCTCCCCAACGATGGCAGTAAAGTATTGTGGACCTGGAAGAGTTTTTGAGTCCTCCTTTACATAGGTCTTATCGTCCATCAAAACGCATGCATCCGGACGCTGCAAAAGACGCGAATACAATTTCCGGGCCCTTGTTGCTGCTCGCTTCTTCTGTTCTGCACTTTGTTTCGAGATTTTCTGCTTCTTGTAGGTCTTCAGGTGGTTTCGTCTCTTGATACGCTGGATCATTCCGACACTCGATCCTGCTTTTTTGGCCAAATCACGTATTGACATTGATTTGTTCTTCATGATTAGAGATACCACTTTCTGCTCCAGTTTCGGGTTGGAAGAACCGGGTTTTCTGCCTCTTCCTGGTAGCTTATCCAAAGAATAGTGCTCCCCAAACTTATTAATGATGGTTTTAACACTCGCATGATGAATTCCAAACCGCTTCGCCAATTTTCGCGTAGTAATACCCTTCTCACTGAGCCATGTGTCCAGAACCTTAATTTTCACATCCTTTTCAATACGCGACATTTTGAAAACGCAGAATTTGAACCGCACAAACAAGTAAACAAAAGAAAGCTGACAGTCAAACGCACAGCATGCAGTGTTCAGAGCATAAAAAACCATCACAAATACATGCGTACAACGCAAAATATGTGGATAGCTTATACTCGATACACTCCTTACATGATCAATAAGGAGATTTAAGATGTCTAAACCGTAATATTTAGTTGAAATAGTCCCACGGGCCTTCAAAATATCATTGAAAAAGAAATGATATAGTATTTCAAGATTACCTACGGTACTCCAAACTATCCTTGAATATAGATCTTGATGTTCCACATTATCAAAAAGGGTATTTACGATGTCTTCACCGTATTTGTGAGTTGAAATAGCTCCATACGAAATCATTGCACTGTATTTGACATGTTACAGTATTTCTAGAACACCTATGTTACTTCAAAGTATTCTTGAGTTCAAATCTTGATGTTCCACACGATCAACAAGGTGGTTTACAATGCCTCCACTGTACGTATGGATGATAAACACTTCATGGGACATCATTAAATCTTGTTAGACATAGGACAGTATTCTCAGAATAACTACGGCACTCCAAACTATTCTTGAGGTCAGATCACATTACTCTACAATTTTTTCACGGATATTTACAATGTCTCGACCATACATAAGCTTCATAGAACATCATAACACCGTTCTAGCCCTGTTTTGTTGTTGCCAGAATATCTACTCTACTCTATACTATTCTTAAGCTTAGATCTCGATGTTGTACACGATGTTGAAAATGTGATTTACGTTGTTGAATTGTTGATCATGCAAAACATCGTGACCTAAACTAAATAATAGTTTGGAGTACTGTAGATATTCTGAGAATACTGTACTGTATGGTTATAATTGCACAATGATGTTCAATGGAGCCAACTTACAAATACGATGGAGACCTCGTAAGTCGCTTTGTTGATCGTGTAAAACATCGAGATCTATACTCACAAATAGTTTGGAGCAATGTAGATATTCTGAGAATACTGTAATTGTGCTATAAAGTCCCATAAAGCTTTACCAACTCATAAGTGGAGACCTCTTTAATCGCCTTGTTCATCATGCAACACATTTACGGTCAAAACGGCTTTTACCCTTTACGGTCAAAACACTCTAAACCTCCTTATCGATCATGTACAACATCAAGATCTGTACTCAAAGACAGTTTCGATGATCTAGATCATCATTGTGTCCGTAACCGTGCCTGTTCAATGTTTTTCCTATTTAAAAGAATTATTTTTGAAAAAGTTTGCAGTACCCGATTTTTGACAGCAAATTTAAATCTTGGTTCATATATGACCCATCCGTATTGAATCAATACGTCAAACCGTTCATACGAGCATCTTCTCTGAAGATATGATGTAACCATTCTTCTTTACATATTTGGCTGTTGATAGTGAATTTGCCACACCCACAGATCGCTTACCACACCAAGTACTTCTTGGCCGACGGAAAACTCCAGATCGGGGATCTGCTTGGAGTCCGCCTAAATGTAGTGACCATGGCCACGGTAAAATTGAACAGTGGTTCACTATGGTTTTGAACGGGTCGAGGTTAAGGTTTTGTCGGTATTCATCTAGTTTTTCTCACGAAATTCGAATAAATGTCACGCAATTCAATGCAGAACACATAGTTGAACCATCAAACATCGTAAAGTAAGTTTTTATGACGATCTGGAAAATAACGGATGAGGCTAATCGGAATTTTATAAAGGCAATTCTCAAAAGGAACTGTTCATAAACCACGTAGACTCGTTTTTGAAAATCTCAAACCCCCAACCCCCTTCATCTCGTAGACTTTTCTCCGCACAATTTTTCGAATTTTTGTATGGAGCGTAGACTTTGGTCAAACCACCTCCTCCCCCTAGAAAAGTCTACGTGGTTTATGAATAGCCCCTAGATGAAAGATTATCAGATAATGAATCGTTTGAAACTTTAGCATTTTCAAAGAGGATTACATATATGGCCATCTAAACAATTTTCCAGATAGAGTTGCCACTTTGTAGCTGATTCCGGGTGAAGTTCTGGTACCCAAGAGACGGCGGGCTATGGCCGTGTAACGAACAGAGTTTTAGTAACTATGATGTTACCTAAGTATTTTCAGAGAGGATTGCATAAATTACCAACTAGGGTTCTACTTTGTACCTTGTAGCCAGTTCAGAATATCCTTAGAAACGCCAGATTATGACCAGGCATGGATAAATGAGACCTTACTTAAGCTGTTTCAAAAAGGATTGCATAAACGACCATCTGAATAATTTTCCAGATGAAGTGACCACTTTGTGGTCTGTGTCGGGTACCTCTGGGGGTCTAACTTCAGTATTCTCAACCAGGATTACACAATTGACATATAAAGTGTTCTACGGATCGAGTGGCCACTTTGTAGTCAGTTCCCGGTACTCCTAGAATACTGAGATAATGACCACCCATGGTGTTAATGTTAGACACTTATATTTCTATGATCGAATTGGTTCCCTACTCGGCCGTAATTCGGGTTCCCTATATTCGAGTCGACTAATCGATGGTCATTTATGTAATATTCTAACAAAATTCTGAAAAAAAAACTTCGGTGGTTCTGTATCCAACATACAAAAATTGAATTTTTTTTTAAGGTACTTGGGAGATCCAGCATTCCAGGTAACACATACAAATAATTTTCTGATTAAACTTATTCAATTAAAGAATCGCTAAGAATTCGACCGGAAGATTCGATGACTTCCTTCCCGAAATACCATACCCGATATAAGCGAAACACAATCGAGAAATCGCGCTGGGCATACGGCTCAATCCACTGTAGGAATTCCTAGCTAAATCCCGTTTTAACGTAGGATTACGTTTCGCTTTTCTATACCGGGTGTCATTTTGAAAAAAGAGAGCGTTACGAAAAAGTGAAAAGTTTTTGAACGCTAATAAGTCCGGTTTGACTGAACAGAATGACTTCATGACTTGATTGAATTTTCAATAAAATGCTATTAGTATAAGTAGTTTTTTTTTTTTACTTAAAAATGACCTACTTTTGCTCCCATACTAATCTGCATGAACAGGTTGAAAATATGGTTTTCCCTTTCCGGGTCCTCAAAAACGGGTGACAAATGGTTCAAATTGTCTCTTTTTTTATTTCGTTAGGTTTCATTCCATGTTCAATACAGCCATGGGCTTACTGATTATGTAATACTATCATCTATTGTAGCAAGCCAGCTGTCCATAGCACTGGAAAAATCTACAAAACGATCGATTTGAACTGGATTCTCTTGTTGTTTGTGATCATCGAACTCCTGTATGAAGGGCTAAACATGTTTGCGTGGGTCCATAATCAGAAACATTTACAAAAAAAAAACGCGAGTTTAGGAAAGAAATCTCCTTCCAAATCCTTTCACTTGGGTGCCCTGATGGTCCCTCCCTTGCTCTGTTATATGTTATGCATATTTAGTACATCTTGCGTGGTCATTTGATTGCTCATCTTCTGCTAGAAAATTTGGCTGGAGATAATATTGGTTAGGGTTATGTGCCGTTCTTTATTTATTGGAACTGTCAGAACCGAAGGTAACATTGTTATAGGAAAGATTTGGGTCAAATTATAAGAATATATAATTGAAATGGATAACAATAATCTATTCTGCTCCGCGTTTTTGAGAGCACTTAGTACGGTCAAATCTCTGAAAGCCCTTTGTGGTATTCAACCAGGATACATTCAGACTCCTCCAAGAATCTTCGGGTGATTGTTACAGTGTTCCTTTAGTCAATTCCATCTCAGAAGACTAGAAACATTTTACTAGGTACTACATTTGGAAATAATACGCGGTAAGATGGTGTGATAGAGAAGAATTGAACATAAATCCCTCTCAAACTACTATTGTGCCTGCTATTTACAAGTAGGAGAAAATATTTTTTTCGAAAACTTAAGACGGAAAGATACGCATTTGTAAATTGACAATAAACTAAATTGAAACTTTCATTTAGAGCAGACAATGAACTCTATGGATGGCTCAAAAAACATTTGGTAAGCAATGGGGACTAAAGCCAAAAATGATCCATTAGATTTTTTCGGAAATTGTGAGACCCAAGAGTACCTATGCTGCATTTGTCTGGAGGCCAAAAATTAGAGAAACTATTGTACGGAGAACAGGAAAGTATTTATATTTTTCGGAACAGTCTATAGTTCAATTACTGGTGCAGTAAGAAGTACACAAACAATAATACCAATTAATACCATTAGAAGCTGAAAGAGCGCTCTAAGGATCAGAAGGTTTGTGAATCTCTTCGAAGGTGATCCGATAGGACATCTTAGCATTCTAATAACTGTTAGATTTATTCCTTTCGCTATGAACAACGAAGATAGGATGGAGAAAAAATTCAAGTTGGACAGGTCATATCAAGTTATTGATCCTGGACGTGATTCGTGGAAAAGAAATGGTCAAAACCTCCGTCAAAGAAAAATGAAGTTTTGATCGTTGATGTGGCGGCTTGTACACACATGACGTCCGTCTCGACCAAGACTGTAGGGCAGGGTTATGAAAATGTTCAATCAGTTTACTTTGCTCAAATTAAAATTGCTCTGACATGCTCTGTCGAAAATGCTGTTTGCTGTTTAACAACCATTAAAGCTTGAAAATTGGTAGTTGTTGGTCGAATAGACCTTGAAAATGTATTAAATATTTGGAATGGTCTCACCAAATTCTGCTATTCGGTGGTCGGCTATGGTCATCATTAACTTTTCTAATCTCTGATAAATCACAAGTGAAAATTCCAGTTATATTTGTAAATTCGTAAACAATTAAACATCTGCTTCTATGGACGTAGAGGTTATATGAAAACTTAAATGTATTTAAAAATGAGTTTTTAGAGACACAAAAAAAAGAAAATGCCGCATAATTTAGTTATGTTTGATTTGTAGATCGTTTTTGACTTTGGTAAATCTTGTTCAAGATTAAATTCGTTAGCCAGGTTGTACATTCAATCACAATCGCATCATATAAGCCACGATGAAAACTAGAACGACTTCGTGGACTAATACAGTCATAAATACTTTAAAAAAATATGCAACATCAATCAAATGATCACCGATCAAAAACAAATCATTCAATGACCTCCCTTAAATCCATTCAACTACCCACAACACATGCACCGGCTCCGAAACCTAACTCCACTCCACACCGCTTCGGTAGATTCGCCGTGCTTGTTGCTATGCGGGACAGTCGTCGTCGTCGTCATCGTCATCGTCCATTGTTCAATTTCAGTTGTATGCAGAGTGCAACAGTGGCAAGAAAGAAGAGAAAAAAAATTGCTCCGCAAAAAAGTGAACACCAACTTTTAAAAATAAAACCGGCAGTAGAAAGGTGAAGAGAACCGACAAGAGTCCAGAGAGGGAAGACGGTAGAGGAGGCGCAATCGCGCAATTTTCTGCCTTACTTTTCAGTCCTCCCGTCCGTCGTTTCCAAACCCCCTCTCGTTCTGCTCGCTCTGGTGCTGCCGCCATATCAAACCGAAAACCAAAGACTGTCATGTGCGTTGTTGAGCATAACGAAAGAAAGAAAAAAATATTCCAACAACCCAACCGACAAAAAATACTGCATTTGACTGTTATGTGCCGTGCTCGACAACAGCCAGCCAGGCTCACACAAGTTAAAACTTGGTCTTGCGAGAGCTGGGGCTGTAGTTGGAGTTGGAGTTGAAGTTGAAGTTGTACTTGCGAGCCAGCTACCTCCAAAAGCTCGTGCCCGAACTTCATTGTGTGGAGAGCATTACCAATCTACCTTGCTGATATTATTCGGTTTCAACGGCGGTGGCAACGAGGCTTTCGGCCGGTTCGCTGGTTGGTGTGCATTATAAAGTGTTATGTAATGAATATTCAATTTTAGTGCACCCTTCCAGCGTCCCGTCCCGTCGTCGTCGTCGTCGATGCGGTTGTCGCTTCATGAGTTGTTGTCGTTTTCGTGAAATGGCTTATTTTTTTTTTCTTCTCGAGCGTGAACCATAACACAAGAGTTTACAACTCGTTTTGTTATGCATTTTTTGTTTGTGTCCTCATGAGAGCGCTTAGTATGGGATTTGGGCACGTTCGAGTTGGCTTGAAAAGAAACGCTAAATCGTTCGACTTTGTCTCGCAACCAGGGAATGAAAATCGAGGATTTTGATAAATGTTGAGTCGTGTGTATTTTGGGAATTGTCAGGAATTGAAGAATCACAAGAAACAATTCTATCAGTCAATTCCGTACTATCACTCTTATCAAAGTCATTCATTTGTTCGAGCCTACAAAGGAGATCAGATTTTGTAAGTCTTTTCCGTTTGTTTTGTTTTTGTGCGTAATTCAGTACACTTATTCGCTGGAGAAGACACTGTGAAATATCATGTAAAATGTTCCTGTTTGGTCTTTATCAGCTCTCAGTGAATAAATTAAGCTCTGACAGTAGCTCTGATATAATGTAAATTTAAAGCAGCAATGAATTTGCAAACATTCAATCGCAGGCTTTAAAATTGGGGCTGGTTAGCAATCTTAAAAATTTGGCAAACACTTAGGTGAACCGCTATAGAAATTATGATTTCAACAAATGGTTAATAGAGATCTAAAACATTGCTGAAATGAACAAACATCCTTTAATGACTTTATGAATCATTTGAATCCCAAGTTTTAGTCAACAGTTGATGATAATGCGAGTGATGCGAAATTGTGTGAGTTCGTTTCTATATAATTATATATATACTAACATATTGATACTATACGACATTATTCGGATATATATTACACTTATAGATTCACCAAACACTTTAAATTTGACACTGATCATGTCCCTTGCTTACGGTGAATCCTAAACCATTCTCTTCTCAGTTCTGAACTTATACATGACCAAATTTCCATTGGAAGTAGTTTAAACTGCTGATATCCATTTTTCCAGTAAGGAATTCCTTATCTTACCTTACCAATCCTGTAGATAATCAGCTTTGTAGTTCGCGAACTTTGTTCGATCTTAGCGTCCTTCGAAGTCCAAAGTAGGCACCATCGCCAGTCATAAACCGCCTTTGTATATCTCTGATGGTGTCGTTATCGGGGGTCACCAATGAACCCAGATACACGAGTTCGTCAACCCGAACTCGTGGTGGGAAGCTAACTTTGCCGTCTTTGCGAGAATCTTCCTTTTATTTATTTTTTTGTTTTCAACGCATTAATGATAAGCCCAATCCTACTACGGAGCTCCGAGCAGTTATAAGTCTATAGAATAGCTGACATGTTTACATGCCATCAGTTCATCAAAGCTACCGTTTGCAGATCAAACGACTAGTCATCACTGCTCTGTCGGCAGAATGCCCATAACTTAATTGCACTTGTCTCAGACTTCTCTGAAGACTCCGTCGCCACTCAAAGTGGTCATGTGCCTATGCTAAATTCCTGAAGAGCTCAGGGACTAATGCTTCCCACTACATGATAGATACTATTCCAAAATTCCTGAAAACTGCTTTACAGTTGCTTCGAGGTTCTGATAAATAGCTTGTCTATGATGAGTCTCGAGAACAGCTTCTGCTTGCCAGAGCAGAGATAAAAACTGCATTGGAGTTTTCTTGGAAACTTTAGTAGATTCGTCTTCAGAATATTCGCATCCAAAAGCACTGTGCATTTTAAATGCATTACGCGAGCCTGGTTCGGATGACTTACTCAGCGTTTAGCACTCTATTTTTGAATCATTCCTGCACTGACCTTGCTCGATCGTCAGACTTTTTCGTCGCATAACAATTCTTCCACTTGAAATTCCCACTTGGTAAATCGGGGAGCGTTCCAGACTTTTGAGATCGAACCTCCTACCACTCTTCGCATCGCCGGTAACATACCCTCTCCAATCGTTCACGTCCCGACAAAATTCGTACGTGGTTTATGAATAGCCATAAACAAAACTTTCAAAAGCAAAAACTTCGCAAAAAATCAACAACTTGAAAAAGATTCCTTCTCAAATTTAAACAGTTTGCTCCAGCATTCCAAAATCCTACTGTCAACAATTTGACAAAATGTCCGCCTTCAAAACCATGACGCGTGTTTCTTAAAAAAAAACTTGAAGACCCTTAAAAACTTAACTTTAAGAGCAGTATGAAAGTGATTCTGAAAATCGGATTACTCCAGATGTCCTCTCTTGCAGAAGCAGGAAAATGTTCCTTCAATAGCTTGTACCTTTTTCCAAGATGTTGAGAAGATTTCACCAGAAGCCTGGAATTTACTTAAAAACTTTAAAAAATCCCTTTAGAATTATGAATATGTTTACATTCAGTATAACTTAAAGATTCACGGAAAATTATTAAAACTACTAAAAGTCCATAAAAGATTACGTGAAATTCCCGATTGAAGCATATAACTTACATCTTCATTCGTTTTCATGGAACAGTTTGGATCAAAAATTGAAATTCAAATGTTTCATGTCGGTTTTTCGGAGGAAAAACTTCCCTCTATATGCTTAAGAAGCATCAATTTTTGTAGTTTGAAACCCCTTTTTTCCAGAAGCTTTTGAAGTTTTCCTTAGCTTGAGCTTGAAAAGGCTTTCATCGAAAACTTGGAAAGCTTCTCTTAGGAAATTCAAAAACACTCTCCAGATGTTATAATACACGGAAAAAAATCCGTGCCCGGATCCGTTGACTGCAGTCACAATTCGAGAACAAGCAAAAATACACCGTGAACTGAATCGCGTTATCGGGAACTAGTTCACGTTTTTGGGTTAAAATCATGAAAACGTGAACTAATCTACGGTCCGTTTTCATTTTCGTCAATGCTTTTGTTTCTGTGTACTCTCCTTTAAAGAATTTCCTCAACACATCCAACTTGAAATATTTCTTAATCCTGACCAATCTAGATGGCTTCTGTCTTCGATAAAGGGGTCCAATGGATCAAGGCCTTTTTGGAGGTGGCTATTAGTTAACAATTATATCACTACGTGGCGCTAGTGTGCAAGTAAATTTCCTAAAAATGTTTTATCTTTAGAGTCTGACCAGATGGCCTTTTCATTGGTGATCAATAGATCAGATTTTTTAACGCTACGAGGCGCTAGTGCACTAGTGAGTTTTTGTCCAGTTCATATTGAAGGTTCCTGTCTTCCCCAAATTTGTTCCGTAGTTCAGCGCCATTAATTTTATGGAAAGAAGTTCGGAATTTTCTCACGCATCGACCTAATGTACTGCTTTGTCGAAGACAGACAGATTCTACACTGAAAAATCCAGCGTTAGTACAGTTTTTATTACCACTCTTCTTCTTCTTCTGTGAAGTTTATACTTTTGCTAGTATCAAAAGCGAGTATGCTAGGGGTGGGAACAGAGATATGAAAATTAAGTTAAATTTACAGCATATGAAAAGAGAGGAAGATTGAAAAGTATGCTGATGCAGAATAGACCAAATTTTCTGTGCTTACGGGAAATATATAAGATAGAGCAAATTCTGTAGCCACGTAGCGAGAAAATTCTGAACTATTAGCTACAAATCAAAAGGCCGAAACCCATTGATCGACGTTTTGAAAACAAAAACCAAGAACTCCAAGATATGGCATATTTAGATAATGCATTTTAGCGAAAGGGAATCGTTTGAGCCTTATGTGTTAGATAGAGTGAGTATGATGTATGATGGTGTATGATCTGTACGGCCCCCCATTGTAGCACGGAAACTAAGTCCAACAGCAATGGGTTCTTCTCTCTGGTAGACTTGATCAAGCTTTAATAACCACTGATTTTCCTCATTGTACGAATGGCCAAAAACGGGTTGGGTGGATCGACATCACTTATACGTTTCCACATTGATATAAAAAATCTTCTTCCAACAGCAAGATTGATCAATTCAGCGCCAACATTTGATTAGGGTGAATCTGCTTTTGTAAACAAACACTTTGTCTGCTAATTTATCGGAAGTTGAATACAATTCCTTCAAATTGAATATATCAGCGGATAGAGAAAGAGCTCCTTTTCGTTAGAGAGTGCTTAATTTGTATTTGTGACCTTCTGTTCAAGAGAAAATGACTACGAAAGCCATTGTTTACAGAAGCAGATGCGCCCTAATCTAATGTTGGCTCTGAATTGGTCAAAAGAGCAAGCAATCTAACATGAGGATGCCCAATGGGCAGAGAGAAGAGTCCGCCCTCTATTCACAAACAGTTAGCAATGAGGAGTTGGCATTGCCACTCTTTCCATCCAGAGTGATTCATTCGGGTGCCCTGATGGTCCCACCCATTCCCATGAAATATTTATAAAATAGTGTATATATGTATGTATCTATTATGTTATGTGTTATGTGTTAGATAGAGTAAGGTAACTAAACTCAATTCTCAATTACTACGCTTGCAACTAAATGAATGAAAGTTTAACAGAACTGGTGGTTGTTTTTCGGAATGAATTTTGTCAAAATATTTTTGTTTGCTAATGTTTAACTTAAGTAACAGGGTTTTATTCTTTTATTTTGTTTTTGTTTTTCATTTTGTTTACGCAGCTACGTTGCATAAATTTATCGAACTTAACGTTGCCGTTCTAAGAATGAAATTTATTCACTTTTTTTGAACATTTCTTACACAGAAAGAAAAAGTGCAATATTTCCTACTATTTCGACTGACTGTGACAGTTTTTAAAACTACTATGGCAATCTACAATAACTTCCGTGTTAATCACTGCATTTTCGTGAAAACTACCATAAATTTTGACAGGTCATGGTATTTTCTATTGCCATGGTTACATACCAGTGTATTCTCATAGTAGAACTAAACCGGATAATTTTCTGCAAAAAACGTAGTTGTTGTATGTCGGTAGTTTCTAGCATGATTTTTCATAGAAGCATATCCGCCGTAACCTGTCTAATTTTCTTTTGCATTTACCTTAGATTAACTTCTTGTGCATAATGTTGTACTAAGAGCAGCTCAAGCATCATCCTTCTCTTGACTAAAAAGGGGTTCAAGCTTCTATCAGAACATGGTTCTAACCCAACAATATTTTTGTCTTGGAGTTGCCTGAATAATTCTCATGTTGGATTGAAATTTGTGTTTCATTTGAATGAGACCCCCCCCCCCTCTCTCTCTCTCGTCCAGAGGGAGAGGGGTCTCAAACCACCGTAGAAAAATGTCCTGCCTCCAAAAACCCTGAAATGCCAAATTTGTTCCCATTTGCTTGGTTAGTTCTCAAGTTATGCAGAAATTTGTGTTTTGCTTGGAATCAGAACCTTTTCCGGCCCAAAAAAGCCCTGCAAACAAATTTTCACGCCAATCGGTTCAATTTGTGTTTCATTTATATGAGAGCCTCCCTCGTCCAAACGAGGGAGAGTCTCGAACCACCATGGAAAAAAATCCTGCCTCCAAAAAAAACCCGTTCCATTTGCTTGAATAAAATCTGTATCCACATTAATCCGGACACCTTCAAATCATTGTAACTTTTGATATATTGCACGCAGGAATGAAATAAAATCCTGACTTGTCAATACGGGACCTTGCAAAAACATTGGCTTTGCCTAAATCCACTGTTCACGATGTGCTCAAATCATTTTCGGAACCTTTGACGGTGGAGAGGAAACCGAGAAGTGACAAAAACATTGGACACACTGATCCTGTCATGGACCGGAAGGTGAAAAGGATATTAACGAAAAACCCAAATCTCTCCAATCGAACGGTGGCTCGTAAAATAGGGATGTCGCCTGGTTTTGTCCAAAAATCAAAACAACGTTTGGGACTTAAGTCCACTTAGTTCCAAATCGCAACGACAAACAGAACTTGGCAGCAAAATCACGGGCTCGACGTTTGTACTGCGAATATTTGACGAAGTTTTCATGCGTTGTTATGGACGATGAAACTTATGTCCTGTAGGATTTCAAGCAGCTTACAGGGCTGGCTTTTTATTCTGCTATGGCCATAAATGCTACAGCTGAGCATTTCAGAACGAAGAAGGCATTGAATTTCCCAAAAAAATACCTTGTGCGGCAAGCAATTTGCACGTGTGGCAAAAAGAGTAAATCTTTTGTCACTACAGGCACAATCAACGAGGAAATTTATCAGAAAGAGTGTCTGCCGAAGCGATTGCTACCTTTCATCAAAAGTCACAAAGAAAAACCTTTGTTCTGGCCCGATTTGTCATCATGCCACTATGCTAAAACTGTGATGGAGTGGTACCAAGCAAATCAAGTGAACATTGTACCAAAAACCTCAAACCCGCCAAATTGCCCAGAGCTACGACCAATCGAGAGATATTGGGCTCTGATGAAACGGAAGCTTTCTGGAAAGAAGCAAGGAATCAAAGACATCAAACGCTTCCGGCAAATTTGGACAAAGACGGCTTCTACGATTTCTGAAGAGTCTGTACAAACTCTAATGGACGGAGTTAAGCGCAAAGTTCGACAATGTTATGCAAATATCGAATAACTATGTTTTGTCTTCGCGAATTGTTAAAACACATCCCATGAATTAGAAATAAACAACTACGACGGAAATATAATGCGAAATTTATGTTTTATTCATGTTTTGAGGTGTCCGGATTATTGCGGATACAGACCTTACCACCCTAGCAGCACACTTGTTTCAAACGAGCTAAAATAACTTCAATGTAACTGAACTAAGTCACAATGAAGTTGCTGTAACCAATTATGACAGCTACGTGTTGCTTGGGCATTGACACATTCTCACATCTCAAATTTGGTTCCATTTGCTTGATTAGTTTTCGAGTTATGCAGAAATTTGTGTTTCATTTGTATGGAAGCCCCTTCTTCCATAGAAGGTAGGGGTCTCTAACCATCGTAAGAATCTTCCCGACCGGTTCAGTAGTTTCCGAGTCTATAAGTGTCAGAAAGACAGACAGACAGAAATTCAGATTTATATACATAGATTCTGCAGCTTATAAGAAAGAAGGAAGATCGTTTGTTGATTTTAAACAATTCCTACGAGAATCCAATAAACTACGAAGAAAAAATGCTTTACCAAAATCTTTCGATGCTCTCTTGAGTTCTCGTCCGTTCTTGAATCTGATCGACTATTTGGCAGTGGAATCTGACATTCGTGCGCAGTTTTACTTATACTCAATTTATAGAACATGTTTAACCGGAATGATCTCACCAAATTCTACTATTCGATGAAAAGTCTCTCTTTTAAGAAAAGCGTTTTTTAGGAGAATTGAGGGAACTCCGTTGCGCTGTGAACGCACCAATTCCATAATTTCTTCGCCTGGCGAAAATCGAGAAATCATAGCTATCGTTCCATCTAACCCATAAATGCATGATTTTTCATTTTGATCTGAAAAGTGCTGTGTATAAAAAGTGTGATTTCAATTTTAAACGCAACAAATAGCAACTACCTTCAACGAACGAAACCACCTCGAAGCGATCATGATCCTCTCGACTACCAAACGAATGGTCCTGTAAACACCCGCCCACGTTCGCAAATGCCTGTAGTTTTTTTTTTCTTCTCAACTAAAAGCTATAACATTTCAAATTCACCATAAAATCAACAAAACTCTGCCATATCGTGTGCCGGTATGTGCAGTGCACGGTTAATCTGAGATAAAAAATGGCGCTTTGTTGCCAACCAAAACGAATTGAAAATGCGCAAATATGTCTAATGCAGTGTACAACGGTGGATAGCGAGAGAGGGAGAGACACAAATAGAAGACAATCAACGGCGCACCGAAAGATATAATAGTGGTGTGTCGGTGGCGGGCTGCCAGTAATATCGAACTAAGAAGAAGAAATTCGGTACGAGACCGTTCGGCACAGGCATCGGGACGCGACGTAGGAATTGATAAAAACCTGTGTGTATTAATCGTCAACGGTAGACGGGAATTCTTCGACTGGAAGTTAACAGGAAAACATTTGCAATTAAGATAAAAAAAAATGTATATAATAATCTGCAATTTCACATTAGTCAATTTCCAACGAGTACGCCAGAGTATGACCCATTTGCCACAGCGTTTGCCGCCTCGGGACGACAGTCTTTGTCGAGCACAAAACAAACGAAACCGAGCGAATGTAAATTAGATCACCTCAAGTAGACCACTGCCAAGAAGGGGGTCGTCGTCGCCGTTGGTCAGTTCAGTTGTTGTCCCGAATCAAATCTACAACCGTGGCGAGAGAAAAAGAAAAGTGAAACAAAGCGAAAATATGGGCGCACGTCGCTCGCACGTTCCTCGCCTGGGACGGTGTGGAATCCATAACCTATTTTTGTCACATACAAGTGACGACCGTTTTACACTACCTGCGCCCCTGCTTACATACCATCGTCGTCTTCGTCGTCGTAGGCAGGAAAGCGCGAGTGTCTCTGTACTTTGATTGCGCTCTCCCCGCTCCCGAACGAAACTACTATCCGATACGCGAATAACCGCAAAATGCTTTTACGCATAAATTACAGCACACAATTGACACCTGACGACGACGACGATGACTGCGAGGTGGAGCAGTGTGGTACGTGTGGAAGCATTCAGTTTTCACCCCGTGTAGCGGTTTCCCGAGGCACACATAATTTGGAATGAGGAAGATTCCCTTCATTTCATTCTTCTGCTTTGCGTACCTTCGACGATTCAAGGGCGACCTTGTCTCGGACGCAGAACGGTACTCTTGCGGTGATCCACACTCTCTGGGCGGCGCGGCGGTGGTGGTGGAGGTGAGGCTTCGGTCAAATGGAGTGGCATGGATCTGCGAGATCTGATGAATGGGCTGAGAAAGGTGGAGAGTTGTTGGCTGAGGTTGGGCTGAGTGTATGATTCAGCAGAAAAAAACACGAATGCCGAATCCCACCAATTACAGCAAACGCCGAATAACGGGAAAGAGTCCTAATCCAATTAACGCAATTATTGCTACCCGGGGGCTTCCGAGGTGGATGATAAGTCTTCATCTACTTTTTCGGAAAAGGAACCGATACAATCGCGATTTCAAAGGTAACGGAAGATTACTTGAATTGTTTTAGTTGCAGGTTATGATGTTTACATTAAAATGCAATTGCCCTGTAGTTATGCCAGTTATCTTGCGAGCAGATTAAAGTTGCTCTTGTTCTTTACAGATAGAATGGCTGTCATTATCTTTTGTTTGAATTTCTGATGCACGGCCGTTCCACTTGACTAACATTTAAGTCGATTTTTACTCAATTTCGTCAAAAGTGGAGTAACCGAAATTTTATAAAATTCGTTGAGTTCAGGTTCGACAATTCACTTAAGAAATACCTTGATTGTTCCTTTTGGTCAGGTTTTGGCGTTCTCGGAGCCTGTAATCGTTCAATGGTGTATTGTAATGCAGTAAAGTTCCTAAATTGTGTCTAGTTTAAATGTTAGGACAAGAGTTTGTAACCATGAAAGTCAAAGGAAAAACATATTCTCAGATATAATTCTCTTTTCAGAGAGCGAGTACAGGTGCTATAATAATACACCATCTGGGCTTAAGACTACAGTTATCGCTTGAGTCCTCGCCGTTTGAAGAGAAATGGAGCATCATTTAACCTTCTTAGGCTGGATGCTCCCAACGACCATTTATAAATAAATATTTGTTCAGTACACCAAACAGGGCGTTCTGTTTAACCATTGCCCTCAACTATGTGGCTAGGTGGGCGATCGAGGAGTGTCTTCTTGGAGATTATTGCGTGAAAAACTCCCCATCGATGTCTTCAACAAACTACTCCTCAAACGTTCCATCCACGAGGTGTGCTAACGTCAATTCTAATTCAAATGCTGATCTCGTTAAGTTCAGATTCGACAACTCATCCAATCGATACAATTTGGTTGGTAAATGAATAGACAATGCATACCATTGGCACTTCGCGTACCTGTAGGTATAAAATAGATCCTACTACGATCCTTAGCCTCTTGACCAGTAACTCCTACCTCCCCGTGGTGCCGACTGGGGTATGAGTAACCATAGGAATGATCGAGTAACCAACCTTTGTGGGACCTTGGTCATATGCTGAAAGGGAAGAAGGGCTGCTTTCTAAAAGGGTGCAGTCTATTTGAGCGTCTTTTCTCCATGTTAGGAGCGGCTGATCATTGTCCTCGTGCCAGCGTGGGACTCTAAGCAGTGCTGTGCACAATGGCATTCCGGCGATACAGGGGGTTGGGGAAGGCCCTTAAAAAATCAATGTTACAAATAATACCGAAGTTAATTCGGACCGGAACCATCGGCAAAGACCTAGGCGACGAAATAAGGACTACGATTGGAAACTCGGAACATGGAACTGCAAATCGCTCTGCTTCCCTGGCTGCGATAGGATAATCTACGACGAACTTAAACCACGTAACTTCGAAGTCGTAGCACTGCAGGTGTTTGCCAATCGATACAAATCTTTGTTCTTGATTTGTCGATTAGCCAATCCCTACAAGAAAGAAAATCTAATTTGTGTGGCGCCATTTTTGACGAACCTGAGTCGAAAACGACTCGGTTTTTGCTAAACAGAGCGGCCGTGGATATTAGCTTCGGAAGAGTAAGACTGGGGTGCTGAACATAGGATATTTAGTTGTAGAATAACCTAGTCAGAATATTTATACAGGATGGATCCCAGTAACTGAAGCAGTTTTTTATTACAATGTAGAATTCTCTCTACAAATATTAATGCCATCTGGTGCCTAGTTTCTAAAGCATATGTTTGCATACAATGTTTGCTCATGCTGTAAAAGTTTGACATTAAAAAATAGTATAAGGAGGAGTAATGGACTACAAGCGAAATCGAATTTTATAGTAACATTTGGAATATAAGAGACCTTTTCAACTACAAGGTTAGATAAAACGGTACGTGATCGAATTAGTCGACATTTCGACACGGAGTTTTCATAAGAACCAATGTCGCAAACGTAAACAATGGCTTCCACCGGAAATTCCTTGAAAATGCAAGCTCGCTCAAGTGAACTACCCTTTTTATTATAAAGAGAAACTCCTCTTCTGTGCAATTATCGTGGTAATTCACTATGCTTAAATTAGCAGTCTCGAGAAAACTGGGAAAGAAGACATTGTTTCGTTTAAGACATTGGCCCTTATGAATCTCCATGTCGATTTGTCTGATTTGTTAATCTTTTTCAGTTCAAGTTCCCAAAGGGTAGCCCAAATTACATTTCATCACGGAAAAAAACGCTGTAAAAAATAACCTAGTTGACCGATCCTTTTAAAACTTTCAGACAATCATAAATAGCCCATTAGTCAGCTTCTGGCATATTTATTTCATTTCAATACATTAACCATACGCTCGCACCTGACGATTAACTCCACTCATTAGGTTCTGTACAACATCTGGCTGCAGCTGCTTCTGTACGGAAACCCACGTTTTCTTCATGTGTTCCTCAGATTTGACGTCCTTGGGATGCTTCCTTAGTGTCTGCTTCATAACAGCCCAGTATTTTTCGTTCCGGTCCTACGGTACGAAAGTGACCCCGTTGTCTTCGTACCATTCCAGGACAACATTAGAATTGTGGCACGAAGCAAGATCCGGCCAGAAGATCGTAGGGCCCTCGTGTTGCTAGAGGAAGCAAACGCTTCTTCAGACACTCCTTAAAGATCTCCCCGTATACAGTCCCGGTAGTCACGAACGGCGCACTCCGCTTGCCACATAAGCGGATCACTGGCCAAATCATGTCATTCTTGGCAAACTTTTGAAGTTTCGGCTTCCTTCCTTCCTCCGGAACATCAAACTTGTGATAGGCGGTGAAAAACAGTAGCCCCGGAAGCTGCCGGAAGTCCGCCTAAATAACACGTTTTCAGAACTCCATGGGCTTTTTTATGTGGGTTCTGGCGAATTTGAGCCGTTTTTCCTTGTTAGTTCGGCTGATGAACGGTCGCTTCCGGGCGAAATGGCTTTTCAACCCTTGCCCAGCGATGCGTCGACGGCCAACGCGGTCCGAAATCGGTAGGCTCTGCTTCTCTTTCATTTCTCGCATGGTTTTTTGTTGATCTCTCGGATGATTTTGCGGTCCTCACGGTGAACCATTTTACGTTTTCGTCCACGTCCCGGGCCGATCAGCAACACTTCCAACCTTCTGGTGCTTCAGAAAAGTCTTCTGAACTGCACCATGGCTCACTCCATATCTCCCGGCAACTGCGTGCTGGGTATGGTTCCTATTTCAATCGCGGTTGATCAGATTTCGGACCTGTAGTGAAAAAAACATCCAGTGAACTCAACACGTCACTTTTTCGACTTGCGGCAGAGCTTTGTGGCGGATGTGAACAATGAAACGTCAAAGCAGTGATTTTCGGGGGCCAAACATTATTGGAACTCCTTTGAGGTGTAAAAATGGCTTCTGCTGCTTGCCGCATTAGTAGAGCACATTTTTCACTTAGGAACTTTTTTGTTATACATTTTCGTACGAATTTGAAAGTGTTTAATCAACTGAGCGCAACGTTTTTGAAAAACGAATTTGTTGAACTTGTTGAACAGATTTTTACAACAAGACGCCAGTGTATATAACGAACAAAAACTTTAATTCGAATTTTAGCTCTGAACTTCAGGATAGTTTGGACGATCTAGACGTTACTATCTTATAATATCTCATAAACTACCAATATGCATGGAGTCGCACATAGTTAATTATGAGTTGTAACTTTAAACAGTTAAAAAGCTATTGTGATGGCAGTTGGTCTTTAGCTCCAGTATCCAGTTCCATGATTATGATTGTTATGATTGTTAATTATATACTAAAACAACACTTTACAGCACTGGTATACCATTAAATTTATCTTTCCGAACTGTTCATTATTTTCAAAGTAAAAGGGTTTTTTACTCTCAAGTATTTGTTTTACGTAGTCACTTAACCGTCCTAAGATATTGGGCTCAGTTCTGTACCACGGCGCTACTTCAATGTACGCTATCTTTTTTTAAACCAATCGGGCCGAAACTTCGAATTTTCAACTTAGAGTCAATGTTTCCTTTTAAAGGTTCTGGTCTCAAAAATGCATTGAAAAAAGGAACTGATTCAGGTAACATTGTCTCCCAGGAATCCGTTACAAAGGGAAGGAAGTTTGAGTTTGATTGTGTCAACAGAAATGCATATAAAACATTCCAGACTCATTGTAAAGAAATTGCGTCTTAAGCAAAGTTTGTCAGTACGCAACGAATATTGTTTTGATATTATCATATTAGTTCCAAATCGTGCTGCAGAGATGACGCTGCAGTCTATCTACGCCGAATGAGGCTCTAGAGAGTTGTCGTCTTCAGAAAAGTTTATGAAAATGTAATATGAAGACATTTGAAATTATTACATTAGTTCCAGATCGTACCGCAGAGGTGGCGCTGCAGCCCAACTTTACCAATCTGCTATCTCTGTGGCAATATCTGGATGTAATGTGGTAGTCTCACAAGACGACAAGTGACATACTGAGAAACTTTGCCGAAGACACGCAACTCACTAGCGATTCATTTGGAAAATATAGACTGTAGCGACATCTCTGCGGTAAGATCAGGAACTACTCTGATAATGACAAAAGACGACAAATGACATACTGAACAACTTGCAATTCTGTTCATACATCGAAATCCAAACCTCCTTCTATTTGTGGAAGATTCCCGGTGGCCAATGTTAATGGAACCAATTTTTTTCACCACCAAAGCATTTTTGAGACCATAACCTTTCAAATGGGGTATAAACATTGTGTCTAGGTTGAAACTTTATAGTTCTAGAAAGGGTTGAAATCCGGGTCAATATTGACCGTGTAATGTCTTATGTGTCAGTTTTTTTAATACCCGAAGAAGGTTTAACATATTTTAGGGTACTTTCGTAAATTTTCCGGTTGTGAGATTTGAACACCTAACATTGGCGTGATGATAGATATCTGTCCAGCACTCATATGAAATACTAATATTTAACTTTATATTTTACTAATATTTACATTTATTCATCTTAAACAATTATACTAATTTCAATAATCATTTTCTCTCTAACATTCAGTCACGAAATTAAGAACACTGTTAGGAAGAGGAACATTTTCTCTACTACCTGGAATCTTCAATTTAAAGGATTCAGGTACCGGATAAAGTCATTGCTTACATAAGCAATTTTGCCTAAATTTACCGATTTCAAAATTTTTTTTTTCAACAATCACTATCCATGAAAAAAAAAACATGTTACTAAGTTTAAATTTTTTCTTTCTTTTCAGGTATGCACTTTTTCTATGAAATTTCAACTGAAAAACTCAAAACAAACCAGGTAGCTATAAAGCATAAACATACTTATTGCATTTGTGATTATCTAGCCGAAAATCTAGAATTATCGTTAGATTTAGTCTAGGGCTTCTCGCCCTTAGAGTGCACCTGGTGCACTGCACGACATTGACACTCGACTCCCGACACAAGCAGAAAAAACCCAGATGGCCGTTTCTCGGACAGCAAAATAATATCAGCAAAAAAAAAATTACAAATGATTCAATAAAACCGATTGTTTATTTCACAATAAAAGAGTTATATCTATATTGGAAACAGTTGATTAAGATTTTAATCCTTCTTTCTGTAAAATTCTCGAACATTCTGTGGTACACCCGCCATCAGGTTCCGTACGGTATCCTCAGATATGCCCGCCGTGACGATTCTCCATCTTCCCTTAAAATCATCGGTACCATTTGCTTTCTTCTTAGTTTCGAAGAGTTTCCGCTTAACTAGAGTCCAGTATTTCTCTATTGGGCGAGGTTACGGCCAGTTTTGGTGGGTTGGCTGTTTTTGGCACGTATTTGACCTCTTGTACCTTATACCATTCCAGGACGGATTTTGCAGAGTGGCAAAAGGCCAAAACAGAGTTAGAGCTAAAGAAAACATTGAGTCGTGAGACGACCGAACTTGATGAATACATTTCCTAACATTTGATTCACTAACAAAATTTCATCTTTAAGTTTGGTTCGAACCTCTTATCGAAATCCCCTATGAAGAGGTTTTGGGTGACTGGAGTTATTTTCTTTTATCAATCGAGATATAGCAATCGATTTTTTTTAAAGCAAAATCAAACATTTCTGAGTGCCATATAATTTTCCTAAAACGATAATCAAGAATCGTCCATTAGAGGCGTTAACCGTAAAAATCGGAAGTTATGATTTTTTTGAAAAAAAAAACACCGGAATGGTCACCCTTATGGCGGACTAAAATATACGAGACTTAATTTTTTTGATAAGAAAGAACAATACCAATCTTGACGAAATTCTGAGGCACACTTGATCTTTTTTCTGTAGAATTTCTGAGTACATATATTTATGCATTTCCCTAAAACCAACTAAATCTTGAGTAGTTGATGATTAGGGCCTAAAAGCCAATTGTAAACAATCACTTTAAACGTTGATTTCCCACGAATCACAAAACTCACAATCCAACCACCCCACATGGTAGAGCAATCATTGCTCTAGCAGATGCTGCTTTCAATTCGTGAAAGATTTTGAGATTAGAATGAAATCGACGTTTAAAGCAGTCAATGTGTTTACACATAATCTGAGTGAATCCTTAAGTAACATTTGGACGAAAATGAGAAAATAAACATTGATTTGTTTTTTTAGTTTATTTTTATTCCTATTTGAGAACCGGACATGTTTATTCCAATTGAATTTCATTGGTATACGATATTACATCATTGTGCTTAAAAATTACTTAAACATTATATCCAGAAAAATGCTTTTTTACAACGGTCTGCAATAGAAAAAGATAATACGTCATTATGATAAGTCAGTATGATAGAGAGCATGTTACTTTTGTCAAAATGATTCGCCTTTTGCGAATGACAATGTTGTTACTTGGATTTGGTACGTCAAGTTGTCATATTTCAAACAGACACGCTGAACCTATCAAAATGACGTATTATTTTTTTCTGCAACAAAACGTTAAACAATATTTTCCTAAGCATAATTAATTTTTACTAAACAAAAATCTTAATTTGGTAACCATGTGGTATAAAGCCTTTTACTAACGCGTCATCTATGGGAATTCAAATGATTTAACAATGTTTCGCAAGTTGCTTTTCAACACAAGCGACGTATCTACATTATTCCCAAAAAGTGCAAAAGTGATTTTACACTGTTTTGTAGAAAGTTAGTTAAAACTTTTAAGAATAATTCATCAAAAAGTTCATCAAATATGGGCTTATATACATGATTTTGTAATAACATGTTATAAACAACGCGTTTGTTCATATTCTGCGACTTACTTCCTTTTGAGAAATGGAGAATATTTTGATATCAAACATAAACAAGAATTCAGCGTTTGGACCATTTTAACCAACATCCCAGTGATTTCTGATTTGGATTTGGTGTGCAAAGGCTTCTAACAAAGAGAGTGTCTGGTTAAAACATTCCTACCCATTTCTCATTTTATCTGTATTCGGGATGGTCTGGCGCCGGTATTGCCTTTATTTAGGATCACCATTTTCCACACATTGAGGATGTATACTAGTCCCAAGCGTCAACTGTTAGTTTTTCTGTGTAATTATAGCTGATCTGGCATTAACTGTGTAGCAACCTCGGGTGGTCAGTCATGCTCATGTTGAAATAGTCTAGGATAACAAATCGTTTTCAGTTTCTGCAGTTACTAGCATTATGCAAAACAAAGATTCTTCGAAATAGTCTGTAACTTCTTCCATTTACCCGGCTTCCATCAAGCTTTTGACGATCTAAAAAGCCCATTCGCCTTCAATAGTATTGCGTCACGTGGAAAGAAAACCTCGAAATCCACTTTCCTGACCAAATTAACCGTGCGGAGTTGTGTGTGCAAATGCACAAGATAGACGGTTGTGGGTGTCAAGGATGTGTTGACATTGTTTTGCGAGTGGTGACATATTTGGGTCGGTTAAATTTCCGAGGCTAACTTTGCGGCAGCAACCTACTGGCAATTAGCATTGTCACGCTACTGCTGCTGCTGCTGCTGCTGAGGTTTTTGCGTGGTGGACGGAGATTAGGATCTAATCATTCGTCGGCGGTCGTCGTGTACGAGAAGAGTGGACGCAATGACACTTTCCATTTTTTTTGCTTGCTAACGTCTCGGCAACTTTGGCTAGGCGAAGTGAAAGGGAAATCCGACGTGTGCGTGCGTGTAAATTAGGTTATCCGCTTCAAAACTCAACTGTGGATTGGATTATCTTTCCTTGCTGCCGATTTTCGACCGTTAACAGAAGTTGATAATCGCTGCCAGCGAAAAAAATCCTCATCTCATTTGGCGCTCGGTAAATCACTTCAATACCTGGAACCAATCGAATGACGTGCAGGAAAAATCCCAGATCTCTTCCCCCCATTGTGGGGAATAACCCACATCCTAAAACTTATATCGCTCTTCCGGTTGTGTCCCGTTGAAAACTCCTCCTTCCTTTTCTGCCAGCAAATTCTGTATGCATGGCTGGATGCGACATGTGTCCGTGCACACATGCTTGCGTTCTCCAGACCTCTCAGATTCGCTTGACGTTGGCATTGTTATTATTACTGCATTGCACCGCCGCGCCGTGCATCTTGCTTGTGTGGTGCATTCCACTCGTCTTTCCACAATATGCACCCGCTCGTTCTACGTTCCACCGCCGCCCGCCAAACAAAAGAGAGAGAGAGAGAAGAAAAAATGTAAAAGAATATAAAACCAGAGTGCTGCACTCTCGGCAGAGCACACACGGACGGCAATAACAAAAACCAACAATCACACGATAATAGCACCATCGCCAGCAACAACAACAACAACAATAACAACAGATCGCAACACCTTGAAGGAGATCACGGCAACGGCAGCGGCGACGACGACGACGACGACGGCAACAATCCAATGACGGTCGTCGACGGCCGAAAACCCAGCTGGCGAAGGCCTCGCGCAACGTTGCATATTATTACGCTCACCAATACCGCACCGGAAAGCCAATGTTCCCACCACTACACCGATCCAGCTATCGCAATATTCGAAGCGATTCATTCTCACAAACACTACCCACCCATGCTGCTGATTTGCTGTTGTTGATGGTGTAGTGGTGTTGCCAAAAAAAAAGCAACACGTGTGATTGGGCATGTGTTCGTGTGTCGTAACTCGGACGAAAATCTGCAGTGATTATTGTCTGTTGCTCGGCTCGCTCGTAATGGGATATGTGTGTGTGTGAGTGCATCGCGATGATTCGAGTGATTGAATTTTTTTTCTCTGCTGCTGCTGCTGCTACTGTTGTTGTTGTTGTTGTTGTTGTTTACTTGTGGTGCAGCACTGGCTGCTGCAGAGTCAGTCAAGTCAATACCGAAATACCTATACCTAGCCTATACAGCACCACATTTGATACGGAGTGGAGGAAAAAAAAATGATAACTGTTGCGTCATAATCGGTAATCAAGTTTCTCGTGTGCGTATACAACTTTCAAAGCTACGCACATAATTGAGTGTGGCGCAAAGTGGGAAGGGAAAGCGATTTGAATGGTGACATTCAATCTATTTCGCAAAAATGAGTTGATTGGAAAAAATATTGATTTTTTTTTTCGCCTGTCGTCATTCGAATTTTTGGAGATTGGTCCTCACGGTCAGAATTCAGTCAGTAGGTCTGCCACGGCCTGCCGTCATAACTGTGGAATGAAACGCATCGAAACGCAGAGTGGGGAAAGTTGTTGTTTCAATGTTCCTCGGATCGGGTCAGTATGCGCTGCCAGTGTGAATGCTCGTGGTTGAAGGTGATCAAGCAAGTGAGGTGATACTTTTTCTTTTTCAGAGTTCGGTGTCATAAGGTATCGTTTGAGGTATAGATTTTTTTTTGTGTGTGGATTGACAAGGAAATGTGACTTGTCAGTTTCAGGGACGCGGAACCAGCTTGTTCTGCAAGCAACAATACCTGCGGGCAGTGCTGCAAAATTTCGACAATACTTGGTGATATTGAGACAACTTATTTGGTAGCTTGTTCGAGTTGAAAGTCATTATCATGGGATACATTTTCAAAATCCAGTGACACAGCTATTTTGTTTTCTGTGATTGATTGAATGGGAGAGAATTAGAAAAAAGAAATTATTTTATTGAGTC
Source organism: Aedes japonicus (assembly GCA_034211315.2). NCBI lineage: Eukaryota > Metazoa > Arthropoda > Insecta > Diptera > Culicidae > Aedes > Aedes japonicus. Next base: position 144,730 of record JASCZW010005319.1, read on the forward strand.
GTTCAAATGAACAAGCATCTACCTGAAAGCAATGGATAACTGTAATTACACTTCTTCTATAGGGGCAATCTTTGCCCCTCGTTTCAAATTTGAATGAGGTTATGATGAAGGTTTTTCGACGATCATTTTTTCCATTATTATTTGTCAATATCAAGGGTAGGTCTCGTTATTGACAATGACAATTCTCAGTGCTGCCTTCATTTGAAATAGCTTAGTAGGCGTTCGTGTAATGAGGAGCAAAAAAATCCATTCGAGCTGGGAAAGATTCACCTGTGCCTCTCTTAAGCATTCTCAGTAGATTCTCGATGTCAAGTAGGCCTTGAGTAGCTATTCACAGGGTGGCTACAGACTCGGGAAAATCGGGAAATGCGGGAAAAAGGCGGGAATTTCAAAAGCCATCGGGAATTTTTGTCATATGGAAGGAACCATACTCACACCTTTTTCAAATGATTTGAGTAGCGTTTTTGTCATTTACTCGGTCCACCAATCTCATTGTTCAGCCTGTTCAAAACGTACCGCTTAGAGCATCTTCAGCGGTAGTCTATTTTAACATCTTTATAGTTGATTTGCATCAGCAAACTTAAAAATAACCAGCTAAAACAGACCAACTTTGCGTTCCCCGCACCGGTGTTGTATTTCTTGTTGTTAAACCCACCAGCACCTATCATCTTGTCAATCATACAATATCCAGATATCAGAAGTTTTGTTTTTTCAGAGACCGAGAATTTTTCGCAAACTTTTTACCATGAAACATACCATAAAATCAGTGAACTTTGCAGAAATTAAAGGTCCTTCTTAGAAGTTCAGACAACTTTCCTGAAATTCAGATTGTTTCCTAGACATTCAGGGAATTGTCCACAAATTCAAGGAACTTACCACTAGTTCAGGGAAGTTTCCAAGAGTAAAGGGTTCTTTACAGAAGTTCAGGTAACTATCCAGAAATTCAGGGGGCTTCCAGAAGTTTAGAAAACTTATCAGATTATTTTGGGTATTTTTCAGAAGTTCATTGAACTACTCACGATGTTCAGGGAACTTCCCAAAAATTCAAGGCACTTTCCAGAAAATTAGGGAACTTCCAATAGAGAACAGTCAAGAAATTCATGAAGCTTTTCAAGAGTTTGCGGATCTTCCTAGAGGTTTAGTAAACTTCTTAGAATTTCATGAAACTTGCTAGACATATACATAACTTCTTAGAAGTTCAGCGAACATTAAGGAGTTCAAGAAGTTCCTTGAAGTTCAGGGTTTCTCATGAATTCAAAAAACTTCTCAGAACTTCAGGAAATGTTCACAAAGATCATGGAACTTCTCCAAAGATCAGGAAACTTTCCAAAAGGTCAGCAAACATCTCAGACGTTCAGAGAACGTCCCAGAAATTCAGAGAATTTCCCAGAAGTTCAGGGAACTTTCCAAAACCTTGAAAATACTCCCAGATGCTCAGGGGATCCAACAATTTAGGAAATTTCTCAGCAGTCCTGCGATCTTCCAAGAATTTTAGAAAACTTCCGCTAAGATCAGAAAACTTTCCAGAATTTAAGAAAACGTCCCAGATAAACAGGAAACTGGATGTTTTGAGCATTCGAAAAGTTTAGGAAACATTCAACGGATTTTGATAAGTTTGGGGAGCTTCCTAGAACTTCAGGGATCCTTCCAGGCAGGGTTGCAATTTCTCTGGGGAGAATCACCCGGGTGCACTTTTCTAGCTCTCTTTGGTGAACCTCACTCAGTCTCTACGGAGATTTTTTCCTGACACCACTGTAGAGATTGTTCGACACAGCACTGGAGAGCGAGAGAATTGACAGTTCGCTGCCTGAGCACTCATACACCTCACTGCAGTGTGAACGACGAAAAGTGAAAGAGCGAAAAAGGACTACACCAGCACTAACGTGAGTGAAACCTTGATTCAAACATTAAGAAAAATCGCTGGAAAACGGGAACAAGAAAGTACAGTCCGAAGTTTTTTTCGCGACTCCCGGTTACTTTTTTGTACTTTCAGAATATCCTAGATGAACATTACGAATTATGGGCCGCAGATAGTCTCGTCAGTAAAGGCACGGAACTACCAATCCAGTAGAGGCGGGTTTGATTCCCAGTCCAGTCGATTTAAATAAATATCGACTTCCCTGGGTATAAGATTATTATTTGTGCTTGCCACAAAATATACAAATTCATGCATAGGTGATTATCTTCGAAAGCTTAATAACTGTGCAAGTGCATCTAGAACATTAGGTTGTGAGAGCCTGCTTGATCCGCCGAAAAGAAGACGAAGAACATTAAGAAATCAGTAACATTGTAAAAATGTTCAAATTCAACTGTTGCTGGTATAAAACTAGCAATGAATATTTTCACCAGGGTGACTCTCCGGTGAAATATTTCTGCTCTCTTCGGTGCTCCTCAGAGATCACTCACACGCTCCGGCCTGTTTGTGTGGTGAGGGTGCAAACGACAGACACTTTGGTGTCACTCAACTTGTGGTGTCTAGAAGAGAGTGGAAACAAAACAAAAATCTCTCGGGTGAGTTTGCGTTTGCCAATCTCCGGAGTACCTTTTCACTAAGCACCCTGCTAGCACCGAGGAGAATTGCAACTCTGCTTCCAGGTGATCGAGAATTTTTCCAATCGTTCCGAAACATCCCAAAAGTTCAGGGTATTTAAGTTTTAAGAAGAACATAAACTTCTTACTACTCGATAATTATTCGAACCCAACCAAAACGAGATTAAAGAAACCAACTACTTTTTAATCAATTTCAGAGGATTTCCACCTATTCACAATCTTGAAGATCATAAAAAGTTCTTGTACGTTTTAACAACATCTCGGTAATGCTAACTATTCCACAGAAATTCCACGGCTTCCAAGATTGTTTTTTTCAATTTCTCGTAAGTTATTTAAATATGTGTGATATTCTGCTTTTTATCACAGAATATGTACCTACTGGAAGTTAAAAAAAACTTCTGGGAAGTGAAATCTGATTTTCTAAGTTCCCGTCATTTCCAGAGAGTTGTTCCTATTCCATGGATGATCAGCAAACTTTTTGGAAGTTCATCCAAGCTTCCAGAAACGTTAATAATTTTTCGGCAATTCAATGAAAGGAAATTCTCTAAAGTTCCACCATTTCTCTTCTCGAAAGACAGCGAGCAAACAACATGATTATCTGGAAACTTCCAATTATTTTATTCAACTGCCGAGAAGTTTAATCAACTTCTGGCATGTTCATTATAGTTATTTCCACCCAATCTTCATAGATATTCCGAAGTTCATTAAATTAAATTTTAAAAGAGTGTGTTCAGTAAGAAACTTAGAAGCTTATATAAGTTCTGAAATGATGCAAAATAGATCCGGTATAAAACAAAATTTACAAACACCAGCGATGGAGCGATGTCCAAACTACGATTTGAACCACTGTTGAAGATGCCCTTAGAAGATCTGGCTACACGGCTGTAACAGGTGAGGTCAGAAATGAACTTATCTTTCATGTGGTGGCGAATGTGTTTGAAGTTTGGCGAATTGCGTTTGTAAGGGTGTACACATGGTGAAAGTATTTGGGCAGCTGTGCTCAATGCCGTCTGACGTTGTTTGCCGGATTCCAGAGAAAAGAAAATGGTTTGGACAAATTTTGGCTAGAACCAAGAAGGAGCTACCAAATTTGACAACATATGTTGAAAATAGACTCATCCTGTCGCACAAAAAGGCGTATTTTAAATAAATGAAAAGTGTCTGGTGGTAAATCAAACTGGAAAAAGTTTGGGAGCTCAGAGATTTAGCTACAAGTAATTTATACTAACTAATTTTAACAGTCGGGAAAATAAGGCAAAAATGCGGGAAAAATTCGGGAAAAATGCGGGAATTTTTATATCAAGTTTGTGTGGCCACCCTGTATTCAGCATAAAGCTATGTCCATTTAGAATCCGGAATAATAAAATCATCTGTATCTCGTTAACGGATTGACGTACAAATAAGTTTAATATATCAAAACAAAGGTAATTCACTGTACTTTAAGGAAAAAATATCAATACAAATCTTTTCTCTTTGTGCCTAATGAAAATTCGCACTTTCTTCTTTATTCCTCCCATCAAACGCTGCACACCACCGGAGTCAACTTCCTTGGCACATTTGTTCCACATTTTGGTCATCTGAGTTGCGTCCCGAGCCGTTTTTCCACTTTTCTGAAGCTTCCGTTTCATTATTGCCCAAAATCTCTCGATGGGCCGGAACTGCGGGCAGTTGGGTGGATTCATGTTTTTATCGATAAAATCTACGTTATTATTGCGGTACCACGGGATGACTTCCCGGCTGCTGTGGCAACTCCCCAAATCTGGCCAAAACTTCGAGGGACCTTCATGGACTTAATGAAAGGTAGTACGCGGTTTTAGAGGCATTCGTCCTTGTACAGCTTCGAGCCCATCACTAACACTTTGGTCTTTGCTCCACAGATGCATATCCCTTGCCAAATTATCAGTTTTTTTTGGCAAATTTGTCCATAAAAGCCAAATTAAACTGCGCAGGAACATCTCCTCGTGCCGTCGCCGTGTAGAATTTCTGGCCAGGAAGCTGCCCGAAATCCATTTTGACGTAGATTTAATCGTCGATGAGCGGGCATCCTTGGTACTTCGTCAAAACCTGCTGGTATACAATTTCCGAGCTCGAGTTTTGGTGACGAAACTTTGCTTTGTTTGGTTGCTTGCTGGCTCGATAAGAACGATATCCTGCTCGCAAACGAATTCTTCGAACAGTACTGCGAGCAGCAGCGTATTTTTGTGCGATTTCATTATCTAGTAGCCCAGGGTTTGCTCTGACGGTTCTCAACACCTTCTGGCTCAGCTTGCGGTCATATGTTCCACTACGACGCTTACCTTGAGGCACTCGATCGGCACATGCACGATTTTCAACGTTTTTGCGATTTTTATTGCGGACCACGTTGGATTATCAACGTGGGTGTGCAGAATTTGTTCTCTCCTCTCGGCTTCCATCTGGAATAACTTTTGACTTACTGCACGAAACACCGTGAAATTTATACCACAGAAAGTGGGCGCCTAGGTAAAAAACCACTGTAAAAGAATTCTTGCAACGGTCAGTTTCCGTGCCGCTGCAACACAATAAGTGATTCCGGATTTTAACTAGACAGAACTTTAAACTTTTGTAGCTAGAATTTAATGAATTTAGTAACGAAACAAAATCAAGATGATAACGAAAATGCGATTTATGGTTGCGAACTAAAAACGTTGTATTGTAATAAATTATGAAGTCATTGTTTTAAATCAAATCTGATAAAATTTTAAATAGAGTTTAGGATGGGAACCATGGGAAATTAGAAAAATGTCCAACCGAGCTTTGCTAAGACGGCTTTGAATGTTCCAACGTAGTTCCATTAAAAAATCAACTAGTTCGATTTATAAACCAAATTTAGCAAGTCAGCTTGTGTGTAACAGGTTGAATATTTAGCAAAAAGTCCCTCGAACTCGTTCAAGGAGTGAACTAAATTGCAATAAGACAACCTAAACATATTACAGAAAGCCTATGTAATTTTTCCTGATACCTTTTGAACATTTCCTCAATTAGATTGGCTCAATTAGAAGTCTACGTAATATGTTTCAAAATGCGAATGCACTGTTTCTTGCAGTCCTCCGAATTCAACTTAATCTATTCAGTGCGGATTTTGTCTACACCGTCTTTCAACATTATTTATGGGCTACATGCTTGAACAAGTGGTTCTCCCTTAGCTCAGTCGGAAAAGGCACAGCTACAAAGCAAAACCATGCTGGAGGTGACTACGTTCGATTCTCGGTCTGGTCTAGTAATTTTTCGTTAAGGAAGATTCCTCGACACCCTGGGCATAGAGTTGTACTAATGCAAAAATGGTACCTGTCATCGAAAGCTCTCAATTAACAACTGTGGAAGTACATTTAGAGCACTAAGTTGAGATTAAGCAATAAGCGAATTGTGAAAGCAATAAGCTTGAAATACTAAAAAAAAGAAGAAAAGGAATTCAGATCTACCTGTGAACATCCTTCCGAAATTTGGATGTTCCAACAGATTTCCAGAAAAAAAAGGGTGCACTTGTAATCATCATTTCAACTTTGTTGAACTTTGAAAAATTCTACTCAAACTATTTAAAAATCTAATCCTATTATTGGAATATTGGTTTTTATTTGACATCCTGAGCAAAATTTAAAAATTAGTGTCCTATTATTTTAGAACCCACGAAATTCCCTTGAAAATAGTTTACTATTGTAAATTATGCTGTAATTCAATAGCAGGTGGTCACAGGTGGAAAAATGCGGGAATCTAAATTCAACGGGAAATATGCGGGAAAAAGTCGGGAATTTCAAAATCCATCGAGAATTTTGGTCATATGGCTGGAACTATATTCAAACCTTTTTCAAATTGATAATTTGAGTAGCGTGTTTGTCATCTACTTGGTCCAATGATCTCATTAACGGAATAAAACAGTGTTTTTCTGCAAATCCAGCATTTCTGAAGAAGCTCCATGGAGCTCAGCGCTCCTTGGATAGCTGTCGACTGGAAGGCATTCAAAGAATTGACTGGAGAAATCAGTGATATGTAAGCCAGCCCAGGCTTTGAAGTCGTTAGCTGCGGCTTGTAAGACGTACACAATTCCTTCAAGGCATGTGGATCATTTTCTGCTGGCTTTTTTCAATCTGTTTCGAAAGGTACGCTTAGAGATCGACTAAAGACTATGACAGGTAATGTACGCATGGCTGACTGGTTTTATTACTATCTTCTGGGTGATCCTTACGACTGAAGCATCGCCATTGTTTTACTGTGAATTTTAGGGCAATAATTGTCTTTGCAAGTGTTATATTTTTTCTTTGTATATGCTTCACGAGTTCCGCCAACATGGGGGTGTTGACACTTTTGTCATTTTTAAAATTTCATAAAGTCTCAGTCCATTTGTATAATAGATAAACATTTGTCACTGCAGTGGACAGAAACATATTGTGTCAGTCACCCTGAAGTCAATCGAATTTCAAACGGAGCTTTTCGTCGGTATTCCGCTTGAATGTCTTCATTTTTGTGGCTGATGCTGTAGACGATAAGATGCTAGTACCAAAGCTGAATTTTGTGATCAAGTCTGCAGGAATGGTTGAGTCGTTTCTCATGGAATACCAGATCTAACTTCGTTTCTTTTCGACGATTTGACGGGACCACGTAGAAACGCTATGGAGAAAATTGTTAGGCCCGAGCGTGTGATTGTCAAAGCAAAATCGGCCATTGAAATAGAATTGACGAAGAGTAATCTTCTGTCAGCCTTCAATGTGGAAATCGGTTTTGTCTCTAAATCGGAAAACAAGAAAGCGACAAAATCTGTAGAAATTTTCCACAATGCATTAGGTCCTAAGTAACATTGAGAGACTCTCTTCGTCGACTTTCTCTTTGCGTTCCTACGGCTATGTAAACACATGTTCAAGTATTTTCAACACACAGCACGGTAATATAGAGTGTGATTAAGGATCCAATACGTCAAAAAGACCAGCAAATCGTTTAATTGACAAACTATTAACGAAAGAGAAAGTCGACGAAGAGAATCTCTCAATGCTACTTAAGACCTAATGCATTGTTCAACTTGAAAGACGTTTTGGCATTCCGCAACGTCTGTCGATCTTTTTACTGTGTTTTTTTTTCTTTGAAGAAGCTTCTCAACAATTCTCGTTTGACATACAAACCAAATTTCCAAAATAGTGTTCCCATGTAACATTGCAAAAACCATCCAGCTTAACTAAGTTTTATTAAAGTTTTATGAAAGCCACTAGAAATCAATTTGGTTTTATTAAGGCAGCAAGAGGTACCAATAGATTTCAAGTCTTAGGTTATGAGAACCTACACAGCTTCTTTACAACGATCTTAAAACCTTGTCTTGTAAAGTTCCTTTAACTCCTATCGAAGATTTTATTTTAACTTTATGAACTCGTAAAATGCTGTTTTGAAATGCCGTTTTAGAACTCATTAAAGTTATCTTATTATGGTTAGTTGAAAAAGCAGTTTAAAACCATTTTGCCTCCAGTAAATTGACAATGAGAAAAATCACCAAATGACCAAATAGTTCTGTGGTAGCCATTGCGAAGATAATTTGGCTTTTTGCAAAACTGATTTCTTCCAATCGCCATATTGAAATGTGGAAATACACCAAATTTCAAATGTAATGCAAATGAACTGTAGATCAGAGACCAATTTTGGCATTCTTTAAGATAACCTTGTTAAATTTCATAAATTTTCAGTAAATTCATGATTAATTTATCGAATATATATGTTTCAATTTTGTTTTTGTTGATGTTAACAAGCATAACCTCCGAGGCGTATTAATTTTCTGCTTTAATCGTGCCAATATTCACAATGAAAAAAAATACGCTTTAAAAAAGACTCAATTTGTGTTGAATATTTTTCTATCTAACAAAATATCCCGCAACACTAGAACTTTTTCCCTAGCCATTATTTACTGTTACATGAATCAGAAGAGCAGAGAATCGAACAAAGCAGATCAACAAAAACCAACCACGATATCACCGTGAAGTTTGACAGCTGTGGCCATTTGGCCCTATGCTGGTTTTGATGGCAGCCAATCAGTTTTATGAAGGTTCTCAAGTGGACATAACATCTTTCACTAGAACATTTTCAAAATCTTTATGGTCTTGTAAAGGTTTTGTACATTTGTATGCACAACCGTATAAAGAGTGGGCCACTTTGTACACATTTTGGCTTTGAAAATGCATAGAGGAGGTGTTGGTGGACAAAACAGCTTTGAATGTAGTTTTATCAACAAAGCTGGGAGGAGTTCTATACGGTTGGAATAAAACTAATATCGGTACTGTTCTTGCTGAGTTCGCTCTGTAAAACAGAAATTTCACCGAACATTTTGTATTTTATGACATTTTAAAATATTAAAGCAATCAGAATTACTAAGTTTCTGTAATTTGAAGAAAACTACCGAAAATTGTAAAAAAAAAACTACCCATAGAAATTGTGAATCACAACTATCGCAATCTTTTGCAAAATAAACTGTACAAAATAGAAACCGAACAGGTTGTAAATATATTCCATGCTGTCAAACTCGACTTATGCCCACAATTTGAAAGTTGAATGTTGGCCAGTTTGACGGTGTAACCTAAAGTAAGTGCCAAAAATGGGACTGGACATAGAACATAAGCAATTTTTTCCGTAAGTAAAATTAAAATGTATTTTATATTTCATTGTATATTGATGGTACAAGCAGAATCCATCGTTTGTTTTCTAGGAAACCTTACTACTACAGGGGAGAATTTTTTGAGATGCTTCAATTAACCGAATATAAATATGAACAAAAGAGACATTTCAAACAGAAACATCAACGAAATGTTTGTTTTAAAAATCTTAATAAAAACCAATGAATCGCAACTGCATGCGAAAGATGTATTAATTAATCTCGTTAATTTTCCAAAGTGTAAAAAGCAAGAATAAAAATCATTAAAACTTTGTTTACAAACGAACTTGTAAATTTTGCTGCCGACCTTTAAATTCACTCTTATGTTACAACTCACTTCTATAAGGTCTGTATCCGCAATAATCCGGACACCTCAAAACATGAATAAAACATAAATTTCGCATTATATTTCCGTCGTAGTTGTTTATTCCAGATTCATGGGATGTGTTTTAACAATTCGTGAAGACAAAACATAATTATGCGGTATTTGCATAAAATTTTTGAACTTTGCGCTTAACTCCGTCCATTAGGGTTTGTACAGACTCTTCAGAAATCGTAGAAGCCGTCTTTGTCCAAAATTGCTAGAAGTGCTTGAAGTCTTTGATTCCTTGCTTCTTTCCAGAAAGCTTCCGCTTCATCAGAGCCCAATATCTCTCGATTGTTCGTAGCTCTGGGCAATTTGGCGGGTTTGAGGTTTTTGGTACAATGTTTACTTGATTTGCTTGGTACCACTACATCACAGTTTTAGCATTGTGGCATAATGCCAAATCGGGCCAGAACAAAGGTTTTTCTTTGTGACTTTTGATGAAGGGTAGCCTGTAGTGACGAAAGATTTACTCTTTTTGCCACACGTGCAAATTGCTTGCCCCACAAGGTATTTTTTGGGAAATGTCGATGCCTTCTTCGTTCTGAAATGCTCAGCTGCATTTCTGGCCATAGCAGAATAAAAAGCCAGCCCTGGAAACTGCTTGAAATCCTCCAGGACATAAGTTTCATCGTCCATAGCAACGCATGAAAACTTCGTCAAGTATTCGCAATACAAACGCCGAGCCCGTGATTTTGCTGCCAAGTTCTGTTTGTCGTTGCGATTTCGTTTTTACTTTATACGACTTAAGTCCCAAACGTTGTTTTGATTTTTGGACAAAACTAGGCGACATCCCTATTTTACGAGCCACTGTTCGAATGGAGAGATTTGGGTTTTTCGTTAATATCCTTTTCACCCTTCGTTCCAATATTTTTGTCACTTCTCGGTTTCTTCTCCACCGTCAAACGTTCCGAAAATGATTTGAGCACATCCAATGCCTCAGGATTTGCTCCACGCCCGTACAAAATTCGCTCGCGCACTTGTTTTTCTTTCGTCGCCATCATGAATACTAAACATAAAATGTGAACATCAATCATGGTCTTTTTTATCATAGACTCTCAGCTATACCACAGTGAAATTTTTCATTCCTACGTGCAATATTTCAGAAGTTACAATGATTTGAAGGTGTCCGAATTATTTCGGATACAGACCTTAGCTTAAAAGCGTCTCAAGAATCGATCATTGCAGATCTACACTTATGATGAGTGCTGAGTGCTAGATGTATGATCCCAAACAACGCATAACTGACATAATTGCTTGCAGCAACTTGATTGTGACCTAATTGAATCACAATTTCCTGATTTGCATCAAATGTGCCGGTAGGAATATCGTATCAGTTGCTTCTCAGCTGAGATTTCATGTTCCCGTACCATCCTATGAATCAGACGCGTACTAAACATTGTCAAAACGGGAGGTCAATAAAGCAAACATTACGTTTCGAATCGATAACGATCCAACAAAATTCCCACGAATTAAAGGCTGATTCCCGACAGCGGAGAATTTTTTTTTTCACTTTTGCTGACTAACTAGGTATGCTCCACTGCCACGGTCGCCAGTTGTCACCGTCCGTCCTCCTGAGTGCGAAATGTCATAACACACCATCATCCCGCGTGTCCGCCGATACGGCAAAACGTCATAATTTCGCCACCCCATTGCGGACACGAGCGATTTCGACGACGACGACGACGACGTACTCACGTACAGTTGTGGGAAAACATGAGTAATCAATTAGCATACACTATCCGTCGTATGAATGGTTTCTGCTAACGTTTGCTCGCACCGAAGCGGCATGGGCGAAATTTGAAAGTAACTTCCGGTTTGGTCTGTCCAAACGTGCGATAGCACAAAGTCGAATTTGAAGAATGTCGTCGTCATTATCTTCATTAGTAGTTTAAAAGTTGGAGTTAGTTGGATCCAAATCAAGGTTTTAACACAGTTTTGACGCATTCTTCAAAATCAGACCCATGCTTGGGTACCCTATGATTCGGTTTAAAATGCTTGTTATTCCTATTAGTCATGTCAATCTGGGTGATACGGCGATACGGTTAGAGGACGGGCCTCCCTTCATTTCGGAATCATAAATATACATAGGATGACACTGGTGACACTGCTAAGCACCAGCACCGGCACCATGTGCTAGGATACTTTATTGCAACCAATCTCCGTATGCCAGAGAGCACTGTAATGAAACCTTAGCTATATGGAGCCACCACAAGCCAACGCTGACTGACTGATTGTCTGGATTACAATGAATGACAAAGCGCGAATACGGAAGGCGTGACACGCCGAATACAATTAGAGTTTCAGAGATTGTAGAAATTGATGAAGCGGGTTTTCATCGCTGCTGCGGTTTGACTACTCGGAGGTTTGGTCGGATGGGAGATGGTTCGTTAGCATGCATTTGTTTTAAATTGTGAATTTGGGACAAAAAGGATGGAGGTGGCTTCCGGATTTGTTCCACGTGACATCGTAGATGTCGACGATAGGTGATGTTCCAATTATGAAGTTGATTTGCAACCTATGATTTCTATTATTTGAAAGATTGAGTGATATATTCAATAATTAAAAAATAATAATAATAAAATGACGCCTCCCCCCTTCCCACATCTTCGAACCACTTGTTTTCCATGCCATCCGGAGTCTCTGGTTCAAGTTTAAGTCCAATCGGTCAATATTTACCCCGGTAAAATTCATCGTAGATCATGGTTTCAAGTTTTTTTTATTTGCTAGGTGCCGACGGTGCCAGTGCTGAAAAAAGTCATCGTCAAAGCACATACAATCACAATAGCGACGAGGTCTGTTGCCTTTAATGTCGTGCAACGAAACATGTTGACTTTCAACGCGAAGCCTCTCGTCGTGCAACAATAAAGTTGTAACGCCATACAAGTTTGATGAAGCCAACAAACCCTTCCTATGCATATTTTGTAATCGTCGCACCTTAGATGGTGAATGACGAAAACCGGTATGTTTTGTTTGTTAAATCCTAGAATGTCAAAAACGTCCTCCACGGCTGTAAAGGGTTGTTCATAAGCCATGTCGACTGATTTTTGAGGAACTCAGAACCATTTCCCCTTTTCTGCTTTTTTCATAGGAAATTTTAAACATTTAAATGGTCAGACCTTCCATCCTAGACCTAAACGTGGTATGTGGAATTTTGTTTATCAATATGAAAATTTTCTATAAAGTATTGATTAGATAAGAAAGCAGAAGACATTGTAAGTATTTCTGTAACCGACGTACCTTCAAAAATTTCTTCGCTAAAACATAATTCAACTGAAATTCTTATTTATTGTCAACATTCCAACCGTATGAAAGGCGCAGCAAAAATGAAAGAAATATATAAAAAATGCTAGGCTCATCCTTTTCGGTAATTTTAGCTACTGAAACAAGCTGGGATGACAGTGTTCGAAGTGAAATTTTTTTTGGAAGTACTTTTAATGTATTCAGAGACGACCGAAATTTCCATGGGTCCCAGAAAAAGTCTCTTAGCAATTTCAGCCAAATGAAATTCAGAAATCATTTCTACGATTAAATTCAAAGAATTCGAGCATGTTTGGGTGAAATCATGCATTGCTGGTGAAACTCATGTGTTTGCCTTCGTGTATTTTCCACCAGATCATGCAAATAAAACAGCACGCTGAACAAATTGTATCACAATTACCTCCTGAGGCTAAAGTTCACATCTATGGTAACTTTAACCAAAGACAAGTAGACTTTATTCAGGACTCTGAAAATGAAAGCATTCAACTTCCAGTCGTTGGGGGCAATGGAACACTGCAGTTTGTTTTCGACAAAACTGCAAATGTAGGTCTAAATCAAATTAATAATGTCAAAAACCAACAGAACTGTTACTTGGACTTTCTGTTGACCAATGTTCACGAAGATTTCCGTGTGAATGAATCATTGAATCCCTTATGGAAAAATGAAACATTTCACACAGCAATTGGATTCTCTCTATTTTTTCATAAAACTCAAAGACCCAACGACTGTTAATTCAAGGAAATTATGAAAATACTAAACACAGATTAAGCAGTGTAAACTGGCAACAGATACTACGGAAAGAAAGAAATGTTGAAATTGTTGTTGATGTGTTCTTCCAATCAAAATAATACGAAGAAATGACAATTCAAAATATCCAGTCTGCAATAACAGACAAAAAATTTAAAATTAATTAGAAAAACCGCACAAAATCAAAAAACAAAAATATCCCACCAAAAAAATTTTTCATTTGTGTAGAAGCCATCCAGAGAGAGAGAGAGAGAGAGAGAGAGGGGGGGGGGGAGGTCAAACAATCATAATAATCTTCCCCAGCACCCAGACCCCTCCATACAAATTTTAACGCCGATCGGTTCAGAACTTTCTGAGTTTATAAGGGTCAGACAGACAGACATTTATTTGTATATATTAAGAAATCCTGCCTCCAAAAACCCCCATACGTCAAATGCAGTGGCGTCTCGTGAGAAAATTAACCGGTTGTGCACTTTTTTTCGAACCCGGAGGTCAATTTTGACAACAATATCTTGCTCCATAGTTCCTCCTTTGCCTAGTTTCTTGTGATATGCCACGAAAAGTACCTTGTCAATGTCCCGAAACAACAGAATAAAATTGCAACTAGCCAGTGAGTAAAACTACTCTGTGCAGACCACAAAGTGCACAAAACAGACACTAACTCATCGGCAATCAAGTTATAGGAAAAAAAAACATCTACAAACGATCCACGTGTGGTATATACAGGATCTGGTGCACCATTTGAAATGCCCAGTCTGCGAGTATTAACGGAGTATTAAATTGATGAATTTGATAAAACATGAAATATACAATTTTAGACTGTGCAGTGCACGAGGTGCACATATGGACGAGACGCCACTGGTCAAATGTGGTTTCGTTTGCTTTATTAGTTCTCGAGTTATGCAGAAATTTGTGTTTCTTTTGTATGGGAGCAGCTCCCCCCTTCTTCAATAAACTACCTTAGAAACCTTTCTTGACTCCAAAAACCTCAACATGCCAAATTTGGTTTCATTTGCTTCATTGGCACTCGAGCTATGCAGAAATTTGTGTTTCATTTGTATGGGAAAGGGGCGAAGGGGTCTCAAACCATGATAGAAACATTTCTTGCCTTCTAAAACCTCCACATGCCAAATTTGCTTCCATTAACTTGATAAGTTATCGAGTTATTCAGAAATTGTGTTTGATTCGTATGGGAGCCCCCCCCCCCCCCTTCTCCCAATTCTAGAGATAGGAGGGGTCTCGAACAAAATTCCCACCAAAATTCCCACATGCTAAATTTGGTTTCCTTAGCTTGATTAGTTCTCTAGCTATGCAGAAATTTGTGTTTCATTTATATGCGATCCCCCTCTTTCAGAAGGCGGAGGGGTCTCAAACCACCAAAGAAACATTTCTTGCCTTCAAAAACCTCCACATGACAAATTTGGTTCCATTAACTTGATAAGTTATCGAATTATTCAAAAAATTGTGTTTGATTTGTATGGGAGCCCCCCTGTTTAAAAGGGCAGAGGGGTCTCATACCACCATAGACAAATTTCTTGCGTTCAAAAATCTCTGCAAAAAAAAAATGCTAAATTTGGTTCCGTTAACTTGATAAGTTATGGAGTTATGCTGAAATTTGTGTTTCATTTGTATGGGAGTCCCCCTTTCAGAACGGGAAGGGGTCTCGAGTCACCCTCGAAACATTTCTTTCCTTAAACAACCTCCACCTGCCAATTTGGTCCCATTTGCTTGATTAGTTGTCGAGTTATGCATAAATGCGTGTTCCATTTGTATTGGAGACCCCTTCCCCTGCTAGAGAGAGGAGGGGTCTCAAACCACCGTTGACATATTTAGTTTCAAATTCCCCACATGCAAAATTTTGTTCCATTTGCTTTATTAGTTCTCGAGTTATGCGGAATTTCAATTTCGTTTGTAAGATCTTGAGAGAGGAGGGGTCTTGATCCACCATAGATACATGTTTTTCCTCCATAAAACCTAACATGCAAAAATTGGTTCCATTTGCTTGATTAGTTCTTGAGTTATGCAGAAACTTCTGTTTCAATTGTATAAGAGCCTCCCCTTTCAGAGAGAGTGGGGGTCTCAAACCCACAGAGAACAATTTCTTGCCTTCAAAAACATCCACCTATCAAATGTGGTTCAATTAACTTGATAACTTACCGCGTTATGAGAAATGTGTGTTTCATTTGTATGGAAGCACCCTTTCAGAGAAGGGAGTGGTCTTGTGTCTTCTTAAAAACATTTCTTACTTTGAAAAACCACCACCTGCCAAATTTTGTTCCATTTACTTGATTAGTTCTCGAGTAATGCAGAAATTTGTGTTGCATTTGTATGGGAGACACCCCCCCCCCCCTCCATTTCTGCTAGAGGGAGGAGGGGTCACGAATCACCGTAGAAAAATTTACTGCCTTCAAAATCCTCATATGCCCAATTTGATTCCATTTGCTTGATTATTTCTCGAGTTATGCAGAAACTTCTGTCTCATATGTATGGGAGCCCCCCCCTCACCTCTGTGTGGTCTTGAAGTCTCGAAGAAATTTTTCTTGCCTCCAGGAAACCCCACATGCAAAGTGTGGTTCCATTTGCATGATTAGTTCTTGAATTAGGCCGAATTTTCTGTTTCATTTGTATGGGCGCCTCCCCTGTCAGAGAGAGGAGGGGTCTCAAATCGTCATAGAAACATAGACTGTGCAGTGCACGAGGTGCACATATGGACGAGACGCCACTGGTCAAATGTGGTTTCGTTTGCTTTATTAGTTCTCGAGCTATGCAGAAATTTGTGTTTCTTTTGTATGGGAGCAGCTCCTCCTTCTTCAATAAACTACCTTAGAAACCTTTCTTGACTCCAAAAACCTCAACATGCCAAATTTGGTTTCATTTGCTTCATTGGCACTCGAGCTATGCAGAAATTTGTGTTTCATTTGTATGGGAAAAGGGGCAGAAGGGGTCTCAAACCATGATAGAAACATTTCTTGCCTTCTAAAACCTCCACATGCCAAATTTGCTTCCATTAACTTGATAAGTTATCAGGTTATTCAGAAATTGTGTTTGATTCGTATGGGAGCCCCCCCCCCTTCTCCCAATTCTGAGAGATAGGAGGGGTCTCAGACAAAATTCCACCAAAATTCCCACATGCTAAATTTGGTTTCCTTAGCTTGATTAGTTCTCTAGCTATGCAGGAAATGTGTGTTTCATTTATGTGCGATCCCCCTCTTTCAGAAGGCGGAGGGGTCTCAAACCACCAAAGAAACATTTCTTGCCTTCAAAAACCTCCACATGACAACCTCCACAAGCCTTCAAAAACCTCCACATGACAACATGACAAATTTGTATGGGAGACACCCCCCCCCCCCCTCCATTTCTGCTAGAGGGAGGAGGGGTCACGAATCACCGTAGAAAAATTTATTGCCTTCAAAATCCTCATATGCCCAATTTGATTCCATTTGCTTGATTATTTCTCGAGTTATGCAGAAACTTCTGTCTCATATGTATGGGAGCCCCCCCCTCACCTCTGTGTGGTCTTGAAGTCTCGAAGAAATTTTTCTTGCCTCCAGGAAACCCCACATGCAAAGTGTGGTTCCATTTGCATGATTAGTTCTTGAATTAGGCCGAATTTTCTGTTTCATTTGTATGGGCGCCTCCCCTGTCAGAGAGAGGAGGGGTCTCAAATCGTCATAGAAACATATATTGCCTCCAAAAACTCTCACATGCTAAATTTGGTTGCTTTTGCTTGATTAGTTCTCGAGTTATGCAGAGATTTGTGTTTCATGTGTATGAAAGCCCCCCCTTTTCAGAGCAGGGAGGGGTCTCTAACTATCTTAAGAACCTTTCCCGGTTTCAAAAATTTCTCCATACAAAATTTCACGCTGATCGCTTCAGCAGTTTTCGAGTCTATAAAGATCAGTCAGACAGAGATTCATTTTGATGCACACTAAGCTCTTCTTTTACTCGTTTTTTTCTTTTACACGGTTTGTTTTCGGCGATAACTCCAGAACGGAACAACTTATCGACCTCATTCGAATAACGTTTTCCGTTTTGGGCAAAAAGTAATCATATGACAGTTTTTCAAAAAACTCACAATTTTTGGTGTAAATACTCAAAATTTCAAAAACTGTCTTCTGACCATTGCATGAAAAGGTAACACATGTAAACATAATCGAAGTAATTTAAAATGGTTGATCAACTCTTTTGAGTCTTATTTAAAGCGGTTTCATAGTGAAAATGGAACGTATCCCCCGTGTAAAAGAAAAACTTTGGGTATAAAGATTTTATGCTCAACAACTTTGTGTAAGACTGCAAGATAATCTGCGTAAGCTCAAAAAATATATTAGCAGCATATTGAGCTTATTTCCGACTAATAGTGGCAGTCTAGCGGGAAGGAAAATTCCAAATTGGGCATCGAAAAAGTCACTTTCACTTGTTTTAAACACTATTTTAAAAAAAGACTTTTTTGAGCGTATTAGTAGAACGATTGTGATTGGGAAACTAGGAGAATTTAAAATGAACACTTCATTAGATCACTTTTTAAAGAATAAAAAATTAAACATTGAAACACTTTTTAAAATTTTCGCTAGTAAACGCGAGCAAATTCCTTTGAATTCTACTACGAGCTTTTCTTTTGGCAGATATTTGAAAAAGTGTTTCAATGCTTAATTTTTATTTTTTTTAAAGTGATCAAATGAAGTGTTTATTTTAAATTCTCCTAGTTTCCCAATCGAAAAAGTATTGGTTGCTACAGGAAATGAGCTTGAATATATTTTCTATAAATTGAACGGTCTCACCAAGATTTGCTTTTTGGCCCGTTGTCTATGTTGGTATTCACCGAAGGTTGAACAAGTTGGATTTTCAATGAATAGGTAATCAGTTGTCCCATGAAACGTTAGGATTCGCTTAAAAAGAGAAAACATCATCTTCATGCCACAACCACAACGTGCTAAATTTCACGAATGAGCCATCAAAACAAAATGCTAAATTGCCGTTGCTTTTAGTTTCCAATAATATTATTCGTGTAAAGATAGCATATTTGGTTGATTTTTCTGAATAGACGCTTGACTTTTTAATGATCTAGGTATAGCTTTGCATAGAGAGAACTCGATGAAATGGTTAAAACAAAGAACTTGTTTCTGAAATTTATAATTGGAATGGTCTCACCATGGTCTAATTTTTGATGAAATATAACCTGTTGAGAAAATATGTTCCCAGAGAAAATTTTTAAATTTATAAAATTTCTTGAGGCTGTGGACGCGCCATTTCGAATATTCCTCCCGTTTCCTCGAACTCGAAAAAAGTTGATGGGAGCAAAAAGCAATCTTCCTCTTATTATTCCCTTTGCAAATGTGACCCTTTCAAACCTCTATCGGGCAATTTTCCTACCCGTACAGCAGACTCTTTTCAGCCTGATGCAATCCGCCGCCAGCCAATCAATCAGCCCAAAACCTCCGTTAGACCCAACTTCGTGGCCCGACCTACTTCAGCCCCTCAAATTCGCAAACCGGTAAAGAATTTGCGAGATGATTGCGATTATGCCTAGGTACCAACTAACCTACGTAATCGAGGAACGAACAAAACCGGCGTGCGTATCGAACGGACCAACCATCAGGGCTTCGATTTGCACCGGAGTCGAACTTTTTTTTTTCTCCGTTTCACATGAGTTGTTGCTTGCCGGGGCTCCTCCGGACGGCGGCAATTTGGCTTTGTGTGTTTGCCATTATTTCTTGCTGGCTTATAATTAACCTCCTGCTTGAGTTTCGGCAGAAATTGGTTATTGTTGTTGTTGGTGGTGGCGATGGTGATGCTGGTACACCCACAACTCCATTGAGTCAACGACGACCACCCTTTCCATCCAGTAGCAGTCAGCAATTTTTTACCGGTCGATAGTTTGCCAGAAAGGTAATTATATTTAGCATCAGCTTCCAATTCACTTCCAAAAGCATAATTATCTCCGGTTGCCGAGGAGCTTTCGGTGTCGGTGTGTGCGTGTTGTGAAATTCCGCCGTCACACGAAGTGCGGCGTTGTGTTCGTGGGACTTAAACTCGATTCACCCGAAAATCAAGATCACCAAGGTCGTCAACATAGAACAGTGGTGCTCATCCTGCGGCCCGCGGGCCGCATGCGGCCCGCCGAGGCGGCAAATGCGGCCCTCGGTAATATTTGAGAAATATGAGAACTTTATTGAATATGTAGCTATTTGCTGTTCGATTTGAGTTGCATTTCTTACTGTGCAATAATTGTGATTCTCATAGTTTTATGTGAACAATTTTTACCGTGCTTGTTACACAGATGATGAATGACCAAAAAGGCGGGATAGAAAGAAAGAGAGAATGCAGTCATATTTTCGCTCCCGCAACCACAGGTTCATTCACTTTCACCATTCAGTGTATGTTGTCAATTGGTTCCGTTCTGTAGTCGCGTGCGTAGTTCTGAGAAGTTTCGAGCAATTATTCAGTGAAAATGGAAGCCAGCACTAGCAAAAAACGGAAAGTGGCTGATGAAGGACGTGTTTTCCAGGAGAAGTGGTCTGAAATGTTTTTCTTTACGTGGATTAATCAAAAACCGGTGTGTATGATTTGCAACGAAGGTGTTGCAGTTATGAAGGAATTTAATGTGAAGCGTCACTACGAGTCGAAACATGCGTCAAAAATGGATAAATATGTCGGTGTGGCGCGGGCTGAAAAATGTGCTGAGTTCAGGGAAATTTGAGTAGCCAGCAAAACTTTTTGTGAGAAGAAAGCAAGAAAACGAGTTGTGCACAAAGGTAAGTTTCATTATCGCAGAAAAACTCGCTTCCCATTCGAAACCATTTTCTGATGGCGAGTTTGTTAAGGAATGTATGGAAGCTGTGGTTCAAATGATTTGTCCCGAAAAAGTCGCATCTTTGCGCAAGTGAGTTTGTCGCGGGCGACCATCACCAGGCGGGTTGAAGACATTGCTGAAAATCTTGTGTTGAGTTTGAAGCAAAAAGTTGCCAGCTTTGAATTTTATTCAGTGGCGCTGGATGAGATTACGGATATATCTGACACAGTTCAATTGGCAGTTTTTATCCGCTGCATATCTAAGACATTTGAGGTGACTGAGGAATTGGCCAGCCTTTTCCCCATGAAAGGAACGATGAAGAGCATTGATATCTATAATGCTCTGTGCGCTGTTCTAGAAAAGTTTGATCTACCGCTGAAGAAAATGTCCGGACTTGTTACCGATGGAGCTCCCGCTATGTGTGGTATGTATTTTGTTTTCCATCTTATTTAAATTATTCAAGCTTATACCGCAGTGTAAAGACGTGCAAGCTCCTTAAAATTCTTGCCTAAAATGTTGTGCTATTTTGAACGTCGCCTTTTGACAGTACTGGCATTATCACATTTATTATGGACATTTGATGTATTTGGCGCTGGCATCAGGCCGTAAGTTTATTTACTTCTTACTTGACGGGTTGCATACAGATGATGCAAAATATTCAGCATTATCAGATTTACGGCCTTGGAAAATTTAGTACCAAGGATGGTGTTAAATTTTATGTATTTTTCTTCATACATTTATGTATGTTTAAATTTATTTATTTATTTATGAGTTGTGTTTGAGCTTGTTTGTCTGTTCTCTGTGCTTAATCATTTTATTACTGAAAAAAATGTTTATTCGTAGGAAAACATGGAGGTGCAGTTGCCCATCTTCGAAAATTACCTGAAGTGTCAGAGCAATTCTCCCAGTATCATTGCATCGTGCACCAGGAGAACCTCTGCGCCAAAAGCGTGGGATTCAAAGATGTCATGAAAGATGTCATCAAAATAGTTAATTTCATCCGATCGCACGCATTGAACCATCGAGAATTTCAGGTTCTTCTAGTAGACACGGATGCAGAATATGGTTACGTACCATATTATACTGAGGTACGTTGGCTGAGCAGGGGAAAGGTGCTGCGACGCGTATTTGATCTTCTGAAACAAATCGTCGAATTCATGGAGAGCAATGGTAAATCAGTGAAGTTTTTCGATAATGCGGAGTGGGTGACAGATCTGGCTTTCCTGACTGACATTACAACGCACCTGAACGATTTGAATTTAAGTCTCCAGGGTAAAGGCAAATTGGTGCACAGCATGTTTAATCAAATCAGTACATTTGAAAACAAACTCGTGTTGTGGGAGAAACAGATAAAAATTCTAAATTTTGCCCATTTCCCTACTCTCGGAAAATGCAATGTGACGTTGACTAAAAAATACGTTAACGCACTCCAAACAATGAAAAATGATTTTTCTCGTAGATTTGGAAATTTCAAAGCGCATGACAAAATTCTAAAACTTTTTTCTGCTCCATTCAGTGTTGATGCTGAACAAGCCCCAGATAATATCCAAATGGAACTAATTGAGTTACAGTGCGACACGGAACTGCGAGAAAAAATTTGATCGACATGATTTGTTGGAGTTATATGCCAAATTTGTTCCGGAAGAGCGCTGCCCAGAGCTGCGAAATCATGCTCTTTTCGTAGCTTCTTTGTTTGGATCCACATACATTTGTGAACAACTGTTTTCCTTGATGAAGCAAGTAAAGTCAAAAGCAAGAAATAAGATAAGTGATGAACATTTGGACAATTCATTGCGTATTTCGACCTCTAGCATGAAGGCTGATCTCGATAAGCTTGCTCAAGAAAAGTGTAAGTGAATTATGTATTAAAA
Source organism: Aedes japonicus (assembly GCA_034211315.2). Taxonomy (NCBI): domain Eukaryota; kingdom Metazoa; phylum Arthropoda; class Insecta; order Diptera; family Culicidae; genus Aedes; species Aedes japonicus. Next base: position 166,953 of record JASCZW010005319.1, read on the forward strand.
TGCGAAAAGTTTTTTTTATTGATTTTCAAATAAATGGAATGTGATATAAATCTACATTGTTTGTAATTTTTTTTATTTTGGAAGAAAGAGCATTGCTTTACATTTCAGGTACATCTACTAGTAACGTGTCCTCAAAATAAGCTGTTTTTTTATTAATTATTTTAAGCTATTAAAAATAACTCATTGCGGCCCGTGGCATTGGCGCCAAATTTCATTTTGGCCCGTTGCAAGCATCTACCTGAGCACCACTGACATAGAATATAACATCATCAGGAGAGCCAGTCGGGCGACCACCGAGCGAAATAGTGTAAAATTTAGCGACGTCAATCACATCCCAGTAACCATTCGAGGCGGCAGATAGTGATCAATGACGAAACAGGTTTTTGCGCGAGCCCCCCTTTCCAATTGCGTGCTATCGAACGAGAGGGATACGGAGAGAGAGAGCGAGAGAGAGCGAACGGTGAAGGTGGCGTGAGGTTTCCAGCAAGTTTTTCAGGTTTTTTGCGAGTTTTGCTGTGCCTGTTGAAACTTGATTTTCGATTCTACCAGGATGGGAAACGGGAAATGTGTCTGTTTTGAACCACACTAACGTAGGAAAAAATATCAGAAATTATCTGTTCATGGTTTTCTTAATAACAGACAACAAGGTATTAATCGCATTTGACATTGCAAAAATCTGTTTCAATAGTTCACATCACTTGAAAGTGAATGTTGATTTGAAACTAACCTCTTTCACTAAAGGGTGTCCACGATGAAATTGCCCCACACAAAATTGATTCGCAAAATTCGAGTTTTCATCCGATTGCCATCAAATTTTCAGGGATTGAGAAATAACTATTAAACTTCATTCTACCATATTACTCGTATTTTATTTACAGTCCATACGCAAATGCCCGCACCTTGGCCTTAACCCCGACCATAAGATTCTGCACAACCTGTGAATCAACCGTTTTTTGCATGTAAACCCATACTTTCTTCAGTTCCTCGACTTTCTTCACTACCTTAGGTCGTTTAAGAAGGTGCTGCTTCATAATCGCCCAGTACTTCTCGTTTGGGCGGAGCTCCGGAGTGTTGGGAGGGTTGAACATTTTCGGCACGAAATTGACCTTATTGTCCGCATACCACTTCAGCACGTCCTTGGAGTAGTGGCATGAGGCCAAATCCGGCCAGAAGATTGTTGGGACGTTGTGGGCCTTCAGGAGAGGCAGCAGCCGCTTCTGGAGGCACTCTTTTATGTACACCTGTCCGTTCATCGTGTCCTGGGTCACGAAAGGTGCACTCCGCTTCCCGCACGTGCAGATGGCTTGCCAAACCAGGAATTTCTTCGCAAATTTGGACATCTTCTGAGTGCGGACATGCTCCGGAACGCTGAACTTATCCTTGACCGTGAAAAACAGGTTGCCGGGGATCTGTTTGAAGTCGGCCTTCACATATGTTTCGTCGTTCATGATGCAGCATTCAACTTTCGTCAGCATGTTGAGGTACAACTTCGGACTTGTTCTGCTTCTCGTCGCGATTAGGGGCCTTTTGTACCTTGAACGTTCGAAGCCCAGCCTTAGTTTTGGCCTTCTGGACAAAACTTCGGCTTAGGTGCAGCCACATCCCGAACGGAGGCGTTCGAATTTCGGTTGAAGGCCCTACTACGCGGTTGTGATTTTTGGTGTTGAACGGAATACTTTTTCCTTCACTTCTGGGCTTCCGATCGGTGGTCAACCGTTCCTCGAACCGCTTAATCACTCGCGACACCGTGGAATTCGCGATTCCCAACGTTTTAGCGATGGAACGATGCGAGAGATCCTTGTTCTCGTGATGAATGCGCAAGCTTTTATCACGCACGAGCTGTTCTTTCGACTCCATTTCCGCGAGTTTTGATGTAAATGATGCATAAATGCATAAATGATGCAGGATGTAAATCATGCACTATGAACTAAATCCACCCAAATTTTCATTAAATTCTACCCAACGGTTAAAAAGTTAGAGCAATTTCATAGTGTGGCAATTTCATCGTGGACACCCTTTAACACAACTTTCCGTGGTGATAGCAGTGTAGGTGTTGAATTTATTTTTTCAAAACAGTTCTCAACGTAAATATCTAAGCTTATTCAAATGTAATTATTTTCCTGAAATATCTCACAATTTCGCACAAATTTTAGCTGGACAGGTAACCAATAAGCAGTTCCAAAGCGTCTTTACGGCAGCCCATCAAGCAGTTAAGTCAACTTAAATGCAACATAGAAGCTATTTTTAGCCCAATATACGGCTGCTTTACTGCAATGCTATGAAAATGCTTCGTAAATGCTATTTTGCAAGCGAAATGCTTATTACAGACTACAAACAAGCATTTGAATAGCATTTGAAATTTAACTTTACAACAGATAGCATTCATGATGCTGATATAATGTTTGTAGCATCTGGGATGCAGATTTAGGGTTGATTTACTTACTGCATATGCTAGTGTTTATTGGCTACCTGGGTAATATATCAACCCGAGCAAAATTTAATCTTAAATTGAAAACAATGATTGTGCTTGAAAAAATATCCTACACAAAAATTAGCACAAAAACTGTAACAGTTTAATTTTATATGCTGTGACGTGAACAAACTTCATGAACTTTTTATAAATTCTGTTGTCAATTTGATAGCATTGCAACACTTACGTTGATAACTATACCTCTGGTGTACGACATCATATGGTTTACTTAACATGCACAAATATATATAAAATTCACAAGGCTCTTCGAAACAGTCCATCAAAACAAATAACATAAACACTAAAAAAATGTCATTAAAACTTCTGTCCTCTTGTCACCAACACATGCAAGCGATTCTTAGCATATAAGAATGTGTTGAAAGAGATGAGGAAATAAATTCAATCTAACACATCCTTATCGAATTGCGTTTGTTTCAGGCGACCCATTTTTTTCAAAAATCTTGTTGACATTCCCCGACTTTTTTTTAATTCTCGTGTAAAATTTATAATTTCCAAGTGTGTATGATTACAAATTATGTTATAGCGATTCCAACAAACCATAAAATAATATCTGAGATAGTAAAAATTGTCATTTATATGATATCTGTATGGTATTTAACTTTGTTCGGGTAAACTGCTTACATATTTACCAAACTCTCTCCTTCACAGCTTCGAAGTCGTGAAGGAAAATCCAGAAAAGACCCAAATTAAGATGAAAATATGCTAATTGGTTGACATTTTTTTCATATGTTCAATTCTGAAGAAATTACAAGCATTCAAGCAATCTTTATATAAATTGTGACCTTATAATGCTGGAAAACAATAACTAAAAAAAATCACTGCGTGAATCACTTTCTGGAAATCTGCAATAAATTCGCTTAAAAGATACTGAGCGTCGGACGGCTCATGTACAACATTGCCACATGTACGCTGATTTATATTAATATATGGAACCCTAAAATTTTACTAACTCGAATATTTAAAAGAAAAACCTTAGAAAGACCATGACGTTTTTCAACTCCTTTCAGAGTTTTAAGAAAATCTTAGGTCCGCCTTCTCCTTCTTCTTCTTCTTCTTGTGTTTTAATTAGTTCGTTTTTTTTGTGAGGCTCATACGTGTGTAACACTTTGCAGTGCCGATATTGAACTTAAAAAACAAACATTTAAAAGAAAAACATCAGAAATACCGTGGCGATTTTCAACTCCTTTTAGAGTTATAAGAAAATCTTGGGTCCTCCGTCTACTTCTTCTTCTTGTTGTGAGGCACAGACGTGTGTAACACTTTGCAGTGCTGATATTCAATATTGTTATTTATAGTGTCTTGCAATTAGATGTAAGTGAGTGGGATGCCAATTACTCGGGGTTGGATCGAGGATACGTACAATTAGTACGAAAACAAGAGGATAGTGTAACTGGGACTCAATGGCGGTAAATTTACTAGAGTGAGTGAACATTACACTCTAAGGTCAGACAAACAAAGGAATTCGTATTTGCTTGGATGTCACTGTTTCCCAAAACATCTCTTACCTTGCAGAAGCGTTATGTACCTCGGGCCACTAAGGTATCCAATAGCCGTGCTCTGGAGGCACCAGATCTTTGAATCGCAATCTCGAAGAATCACTGCCCAAGAGAATTACTTGGCCAACTTCGAAGAGAACTCTGACGTGCTAATGGGAAAAAATTATCCTGTAGAATTCTTCCGTCGAAAATCTAGCTTTCTTGTGCGCCCACATTTGCTAGAAGTCCGCCTTCTCGTTGTCTGGAATTGAGCAATGTGAGGGGACCCATACAAAGGTAATCCTAAATGATCTCTCGACCAACGGGAACATCTGCTCCCTTATTTTTGAAAGAAAGTAAGATGAGTGCCCCACTGTACATCAGCTGGAGGGCCTCGATAAAACTGAGACTATCCGAGAAAATGGAATAATGGTCTATGGGCCAAAGTCTACGCTCCATACAAAATTTTAAAAAAAACATATATTTATTGGGAAAAGACTACGAAGGGGGAGGGAGTCTGAGATTTTCAAAAATGCGTACGTGGTTTATGAACAGGCCCTTATCTTCTGTTGTTTCTCTTTTTTAATTCCACTACTTCATCTTCTATTCGTCTTCTTATCCAGTACGGTAGTTCTCTTGCTTCTTTTCCATAACTTAGACCTTTTCTTTTGCTCTTCCTATTTGGAATCTCGTATCACCTGATGATCATTATTTTCCTTCTTTAATATTTTGCTTCTGTTTCGTTCCCTTCGTTTCTTTTCTTCAGTTTCACCGTTTCCGCTTTGTTCTTTGTTTTTTTATGAATAATATTTTACTGCTTGTTTTCTCTATTTGTTCCATTGCATCTTTACTTTGCTCATTTTCTTTCTTTTTTCACTTTTTCTCCTCGGTTTTCCATTCTATCACTTGTTTTTCGCTTTTCTACTTATAATTCCTTTGATTTTCCGCTGTGTGTTCCTTTCTCGACTCCATTTCTTCAATTTTGTGTTCGCGTTGTGACCGCTTCTTTTCCTATATTTTGAAAAAAAAATTGCACTGCATTTTTATCCAAATTGAGAATTAAATAAAACAAAACTTTGACTTTTTCACGATAACGTGAATCACCTTAAATATTGGCCAAATTAGGTTAGGTTTCTTTATTAACGAGACTAGGCTAAAATATACACTGAGAGAAAAAACGTGTTTTTTGTGGAAAAGCGGAAATACCATTTATATTTGAAATCCCATTCCTCCAAGGTACGACTTTATCTGCTTGCTCTTTACTTGTTTATTTATTTATTTATTTATTTTGAAGAAAATGAAGCAAAGAGAAAACAAATACAATCTTTTCAATGATGAAAAAGCATAAAAAAAAATAAAAGTTTATGGAAGCGTTTTTTTTTATGAATTTTCGAAATTTAAAGTTTTGCAGCAATAAGTGCATTTAAGCAATCCAATTCTCCATTTATGTTATCTTCAGATGATGCTCAAATGAAATATTTAAATTGTAGTACCGGTTTAAACTAACTGTAAGGTGCATTTGGAGTCACTTACAAAAACGTATACTTCATTCATTTTTCCTCTTCCATTTATTTGTTATAATTCTCTTGCATTGCTTCATCTTTTATTCGTCTGCTATTCCGGTACGCTGTTTCTTTTGCTTAGTTGATCTCCCTCCTTGGAATCTCGTTTCATTCTCTCCTTCTTCTTTTTCGAAATTTTACGTCCGTTTCGTCCGCGTCGGCTCTTCTTTTCAGTTTCACCTTTCCCCGCTTTTATTATTCCACGTTGTTCCTTGTTTCTTATCTTCTTTTGCTCCTCCTCTAGAGTATCTTTTTTTCTGTTCGGCTTCTACTTCCCCATTTGTTCCTGCGCTTCCTCGATTATTCTTCTTTCGCTTTGATTTTCTTTTTTAACACATGTTGTTTTGCATATTGCTGCTTCTACTTCGTTTGCTTTTCCGCTTTATCTGCTTTCTTTCAGAAGATATCACTTCCATCTCAGAACTTCAGAGCGTCTTCAGACTTTCCTAAACGTTTATTTGTTCTAATTTTGTATGTAAATTTCTTGTGTAGGGCATATTGAACTTCAGGCTTCTTTTCACTTAAAATAATAACCAAAACAAATTGTGCGAAACAAAAGAAAGTTACGATATATCGAGGTCTGACTGTTTAACAGTTTTTTCTAAGGACTGTATCAAAAATATGTTATCCTCATAGCACTCTCTAAAATCATATAAACAATGATGTTTTATTCAAACAAATGGATGATTCTTTATTGTACGGGATCGAACTTGAAAATTGTAAAGACCGGATGAAATGTATATTATTGTTTCACGAGTTTGCGAATTTTTGATCGGGCACTTGCATATTCTCAGCTGCTTTATCAGTCTTTTTGAAGACCCTCTTCACAACCGCCCAATACCGTTCGATGGGCCGATTTCCGCATTGATTGTTTCGGTAGTGTAAATTGGCAGACTTCATACCGCAGGAACATATTGCTTGCCATATCAGCACTTTAACTTCTCCATTTGAATCGACCTGTCTGCATCGCTTACATCCTCCACTACGACGGCAGTGTAATACTGTGGACCTGGGAGAGGTTTTTGAGTCCTCTTTGACATAAGTCTCGTTGTCCATAAAAATACGTTGATTATGTTTTGGACTTTGTTTGGCGAATTTCCAGCTTTATTGGCCAAATCACGCATCGACATTGATTTGTTCTTCCGAATTAGAGCTACCACTTTCTGATCCAGTTTAGGGTTGGAAGATATGCGTTTTCTGCCTCTTCATGTTGCACTCAGCTCCGTTTCCGTAATACTGGTTGCATATCTAGTGGGTGGGTTAGCAACGTAAATTTAAGGTATGGATTGCATTAATTGGGAATCAACATAGAAAACTTTCTTTCTTACGACTGAGCAAGGAAGTGTTATTTCGGACGCAGCCTTTGGTGAGATCTGTCTGATTATAGATATATTAGTAGTAGCAGTAGATGGTCAACTTTGTAGTTCGGCGAACTCTTTTCTATCTTAGCGTGCTTTGGAGTTCAAAGTAGGCTCGACTGCCAGCCATAATGCGCCTTCGTATTTCTGTGCTGGTGTCGTTATCGGCGATCACCCCTGAACCAAGACACACGAATTAGTTTACCGCCTCGATTTCATCACCGTCATTCTGAACTCGTGGTGGGAGGCTAGCATTGTGTTATCTAGAGTCAATCGTAAGCCCAACCCTACTTTCTCAGCCTTAAGTCTGATATTCGTTTCCGCCATCGTCTCAAAGATACGTGCTACTATATGAACGTCGTCGGCAAAATCAAAATGTTGGACAAATTTCCTGAAGATTGTGCCACTCATATCTATCTCCGCTCTCCGAATCACACCATGCAATGCAATGTTAAAAAGCAAACACGACAACCCAACAAGAACGTTGAGTTCGCCTAGATTACACCATTTTCGAGAAAGATCTAAAGTTATCCGGAATTGTGATCTGTATCTGATGACACATTTTTATCGTGGTGTTGAACCAGCCAAAGGTTGAAAGCCACCTTATCATAGAAAGAAGAAGAATACATTTTCGCTCATGTTGAACCTCCTAAAAACTTGTGATGTGTTATTGGCGTTCAATTTATACCTCAAAAACTTCACTTTACTTGCGTACAGTCTATGAAAACAGTAAAATAAAGTTCTTAATGAGAGTTAAAACTACTCTTACATTAATAAATAAGTTTGAAGTGTCCTTTTTCTTTTCAATCAACTCCAATGTTTAGAAAACAAACTTTAAAATGGTCTTGAAGTTTTTAAAACGTCCGTTAGAGTTGTAGGCAAATCCTAGCTCCTCCATTCTCGTGGAGGATTTATACGCAATTTCTTCTACTTGGATTCCTTGGGCGTCCTACGATGCTTTGCTTGAAGCTCGAATGAGTTTCCTTCGAAGAACCATTTTTTATGACACCCATTTTGAATCTGTACAATGTCAATCCGGGTTTGAAAGCGGCCAGAGGCTTCGTGGTCAAGCGATTAGTGGTGTCACCTTTCGTTCATACAATTGTAATGCAGTAAGGGTTCGATTCCCGCTTCGATAAGATTTGTCTCCTTCATCTTCTTTCTGTCTTGCGGTGTCTTGTATATGTGAGGGCCAGTGTCTTTGACCATATGCCCTAATAAAACTATCCGAGCGAGTTAAACTTGGTATGCCTAACATAATTACTCTTGGAGCACAGAATCATAGAATCTTCGACAAAGCTCTAGACTCATACTTTTATTTAACAGAGCTTTAAATCGTTTGATACTCATGTTATAGAGGTTCCTGATTTAAATTCCTAGCAAAATAAGCTTAGAATCCTGTTCAGAGATCAGTAGGATTTCTGAACAAAATTGAAACGCGCTTTTGAAACCATTTCTCGGTCCCTTGTTATTAGAAAGAATCAAGCTTTTTAGATTTTCAACTTATAGATGAGGCTGGCTATAAAAATGACTACGTTTAATTTTTAAGTCGCACCATAGATCAAATGTGTTTTGGCTGGAAAAAAGACTAAATGCCAAATTTGGGATCATTCGGATATGCTCAAGGCTTGCTCAAGCGCTCAAAATTTGATTTTGAAACTGAACAGGGGAGAAGGAGTTGATGAAATTTTGGAGATCGATTGTTGTTAATGCCAAATAACTTAAAAAAAGGCATTTAACGTTGAAATCTGGTGCTAGCTAGATTTATTTGTTTCCTACAAAACAGGCTTTCCGGGCCCTTTTTCGTAAGACCCGTGAAATGAAAACATATAAATTTCTCTTCAAACTTCTGATATATAAGTTCAAACAGTCATAAAGATTTGGTAAAAGATAATTCATCAACCGCAATTTTGTTCAGGATTGTTGAAAAAATACTCTAACGGTTGTGTAATGCATTACAGGTATACCTCGATAGTACGTACATCAACTATCTGATTTCAAATCGCAATTGCATAAAAACTACTGGTTGTATCTGAAATCGTATACATTCAAAAGAAAGAGCAACCTTCTGCTCGTTCTTTATGTTGTATTAGATTTCATATACAACCGGTAGTTTCTATGTAAGGAGTGTATCGAATATGAGCTATCCACATACATTTGCGTTGTACGCATGTATTTGTGATGGTTTTTTATGCTCTGAACACTGCATGCTGTGCGTTTGACTGTAAGCTTTCTTTTGTTTACTTGTTTGTGCGGTTCAAATTCTGCGTTTTCAACATGTCGCGTATTGAAAAGGAAGTGAAAATTAAGGTTCTGGACACATGGCTAAGTGAGAAGGGTATTACTTTGCGAAAATTGGCGAAGCGGTTTGGAATTCATCATGCGAGTGTTAAAACCATCATAAATAAATTTGGGGAACACTATTCTTTGGATGAGCTACCAGGAAGAGACAGAAAACCCGGTTCTTCCAACCCGAAACTGGAGCAGAAAGTGGTATCTCTAATCATGAAGAACAAATCAATGTCAATACGTGATTTGGCCAAAAAAGCAGGAAAGAGTGTCGGAATGATCCTGCGTATCAAGAGGCGAAACCTCTGCCAAAACCACTCTCAATTGGCTTGCGGAAAAGGGTATAGATTTCGTTGAGAAAAATATCAATCCACCCAATTGCCCTCAGCTTCGAACCATCGAACGTTACTGGGCAATCGTGAAGAGGGTCTTCAAGAAGACTGGTAAGGCAGCTGGGAACATGCAGGAGTTCAAAAAAATTTGGGCTCAAGCGTCCAAAAAATGCGATGCAACACTTGTCCGGAACTTAATGAAGAGCATTCGATCCAACGTTCGAAAATTCGTGAATGAATAACTTAAATTTCATCCGGTCTTTATTATGTTCAAGTTTAACCTCGTCCAATAAAGGATCAATTTTTTGTATGAATAAAATATCGGTTTTCAACATAATTTGAAAGAAAGTTTGTGGATAGCTTATTTTCGATACATTCCTTAATTTCGATTTGAAGTGAGAATGTTAATGTACGTACTATATAGGTATTCCTGTATATTCAATTTTATTTGATTTGATATCAAAGAAACCATCGTCTTAGGATATTAAGGATTAGAACAAGCAATAGTAATTTATAATATAGTTGTCGAATGGGGTCTTGCAGACAGCTTCTAATAATTAAAACTATGTTTTTCAGGATTTATGTTGACATCTTTTGATACTACTGTATTGAACACTAATACTAAAAAATGGGCATGTCAGCATCTGACTAGGTTGCTTAAATGAAAACTCTTCTCTGTAGACATCACATATACGAACTACTGGTTGGTAAAGCTTCTAAATTCGAAAATTTGAAACCGCACATGAACTCAACGGACTGCGTTTGATTATTCTGTTTCAAGTCCGGTGGAGAACAGTCTTGCCGTATCACAAGGGAGTGTATTAGTGTCCATGTTATTCATTTTGTACATTAAAACACATTCAGTCCAACTAAACCCCAGACAAAGGTCGTTTCACATTCGAATGCAGCTTTACTTAGATGGTTGAATTTCGAACAGTGTAAATTTTACATAAGTAAAAATAAATGCATGGTAATTTCGCGGAATCGACAAATGATGTGACAATTGATCGTGTGCCTGAAATTCAGGATATTGGGTATTATGTGTGATAGTGATTATTGACGATAGATTAAAATATTACGATGCCTTGAAGAAATAGCCAATGATGTAAAGTAATCCAGGAAAAATCGGGTCGTTTTTGTTTGCTTTTGCAAACCTGATTAAATTGTTGTTCAATATTAAATTATCTTAAAGATAATTCGTCCAGCTGAAACCGCAACCATCAACATCATGTAATCCAGAAAGAATCGAATAGGCGCACCGATTCGGCGACGAGCGCCTTGAACTTTAATGCAACGAGTTAAAAACTCGCAGAACACACCCCACCGAACTTGACCAACCGGCGCACATTATCGCCGAACTAGCCCAACCGATTCAACCCCATTTCACGGCGGCGTGCAATCGCCGTCCTAAATCTTCGGCTCTCCTCATGCCATCAATTAACACGTTCGTTCCTTACTCTTAAGCAACGCGGCAACGGCCCGATTAGATCCCGAAAAGCAACGGTTCCCCGACGACGACGACGACGACGGTACCTGTTGGCGCTTTCGTCCGGAGAGGCCGGAATCCACCGGACCGGATCGATCTTTTGCGCCCAGGCCCAAAGGATAGACGAACGATGGAACCATATCGGGGAATGATCACGTGCTGCACGCAACTTGTCTCGGTATGTGTCCAACAGTGGTGGTTTTTTTTCTCGCTTTGTGTATTGTCTTCACCGGTCAATATATTATGTAGGTACGTGTAAAACCGATCCCCGCAAGCAGGCGAAATGGACGCGAGAAAGAGATAGTTTAATGCTTATTTAATAAAAAACCAACAACCGTTTCACCATAAGCTGCAGTTGAACAATAATTACTTCCGCATTGGTCCACTCCCAAGAGAGGGGGCAAACTGAAAAGCAAAAAAAAAAATACGTTGGACTGAAAGAAAACGAAAACAACAGATGATGGACTTTTAAAACGAGGAAAGCCATCTAATCATCTACCGAAGCCAAACAGGTTTTGTTTTTCAAAGTTGTCACCCCGCATCGGGTTGTGACTATGACTTGGCAATGGTGCATAAATGAAACCGAACTAGCGGACAGGTGCACGGCTATTCCGTGCTACAGGTGAATGACAATATTTAAAAAAAATAAAGCATCCGGTACCGAGATTTGAACTTGTGAAAAATTAGCGATGATTTGTTGAAAAATAAACCCACTGAACACGAGGTGTGGACCCGAAAAAAAGAAATATAAATGAAACGATAATGTGCTACAGTTTTAAATTTCAAGGTCACTCCGGCGTGGCATTTTGCCATTACCACCACCGTCGTCGTCGTCGCTCGCAAGCCCGGCATCAGAGGAGCGCGCGCGACACCACCACATGCTCAGCTCACACTGACTCGGATGTAGCCATAAATTTATCTCTCCCCCCTCATTACTGAGCATGGTGTTGCCTGTTGTCTGTCAATTCATTGGTTTCTGAGAATGCTCACCGCCCGCGCCGCCCAGCGCGAGTGCTGATTATCTTTCAACGGTGGACTATTTTGAGGTTAGGTTTCCTGTACTTCTAGTCGCGAGCGTGAAAGTTTGATAAACACCGATACGATAAAGAATTCTACTAATGATTGAAATCGATCTCCCGTTTCCCCCCGTTCCTCGCCTTGCCCGGTTCGGGTTACACGTTTCGCTAATTAAATCACATTGAGGGGAGAGGCATCCCGTCCTCGCCAAAAAGCAACGCAAAACCGAACCGACCCCAAAGTGCGAGTTTGTGTATGTAAGTAATTTCTGCTAATCATGTAATTACTCCGGGGTTGCTTTGATCCGCAATGGGACGACTGACTCGGCCGGTGCTCCATAGCTATGGATATTAATATGAGGGATTTTTTATGCTTCAAGAAGTCCCGAAGAGAGCGAGCCGAGCGGCGTGTGATGTGTCTCTGAATGGCGCAGTTTCCGTTCCGGTTCGCTGGGCAGACTAAAGGGGCTGACAACAGCCGAAGAGTTGCATAAATTGTTGCTACGGGTTCAATCACCACGGTGTGGTGGCGCGGCATCGGGCATCGGGGCCCGGTTGTCGTTTCTGTTTGCCAAGAGCAAACATGTTTGCTGCTTGCGAGATTGCGGATTGCTGTTGGGCAGGGCGGAATTAGGGAGAACCGTTCTAGCAATTAGCTGGAAATTACTCTCGTTCGTAGGCGGTGCGGACTAGTAAACTTCCAGGGGACGGGGGGGTTTGCGCAGTCAATTCATTGACAGTTGTTGCATAACGGCGGCAATGGGCTGGAGTCGTCGTTTGGAAATTGATGAAAAAAATTAAACTATGTTAGCATCTATTCAAAGACAAATATCATGTGCCCAGGGCAGCGGTGGTAAGAAAAGCCTTGGAATACCACAAGGGAGTGTATTAGGGCCCATTTCATTCATGCTATACATTAATAACATGCGACGTGTCTTGCGATTTTGTGATATTAATTTGTTTGCTGATTTGATGATTTGCTGATTTTCATACAGATTTACATACTCTAACCAGATGATTGAAATACAAACAGTTGATATTGAACATAAGTAAAACTAAATTCATGGTAATTTCGCGAGACCAAGTAATTGAAGGCATCTCAGAAATCCTGACCGGATCTTTAATCAAGTTTTTGCTTTTTAACATTTCAACACATGGCATGGAAAGAGATGTCATGGCATTTCTTAACATTTTCCTACCGGCCACGAAACAAATTAATTGTTTAGGTCAATGGTTTTGCCCTAAAGGGCGAACACGAAATTATGGCGACACCGAAAATGTCATGCCAATGTTCTTATAATGTTTAGAATCAAACCAAAATTTTAGGGTAGTTTTATACATATATTTACTTCAAAAATCAAAAGAAAAGTTAATCGATGGAGCCTTGAGTGTAAAATTGAACACATTTTCGCTTGATGCCCTCCATCAAAGTCTTTACAGTGTCATGCGGTACCAGTTTCTCAGTTTTTTTTTTTCCATTTTCTTAACATGTCCTTCTCGTCTTTGACTGTCTTCTTGCTCTTCCGAAGTTCCCGCTTCATCATTGCCCAGGACTGCTCCACCGGGCGCAGCTCCGGACAGTTTGGCGGATTCATGTCCTTTGGAACAAAATGGACAGAATTGGCCTCATACCACTCAGGACACTTTTAGAATAGTGGCATGATGCCAAATCTGGCCAAAATAGCGGAGCTTCGTCGTGCTGCTGCAAGAACGGCAAAAGGCGCTTCTCGAGGCACTCAGATTTGTAGATCTTGCCATTTACTGTGCCCTTTGTCACGAAAGGCTCACTCCTCAGTCCGCAAGAGCAGATGGCCTGCCAAATGAGATATTTGGAGGCGAACTTCGACATTTTCTTCTTCTTAAATTTGTCGTCCACATAGAACTTGCTCTTGCCGGTGAAAAACTCCAACCCCGGAATTTGCTTAAAATCGGCTTTTATATACGTTTCGTCGTCCATCACACAGCAGCCATATTTTGTCAGCATCTTCTCGTAGAGCTTCCGTGCCCGAGTTTTAGCCGTCGATTGTCGCCGCTCATCGCGGTTTGGGAAGCTCTCTTCTTTGCATTCTGGACGTAGCTCTGCGACATGCCGATCTTTTTAGCCAAACCACGGCTTGAGACGTTGGGATTTGCTTTAATCATCCGCTTCACCTTTCCCTCCGTCTTTTTGTTCTCCGGTCCCGGTTTTCTTCCAGCTCCTTTGCCGTGGTCCAATGTCAACCGCTCCTGGAACCGCTTCAACACTCTGGAGACGGTTGAATGGTGAATGTTCAACATTTTTCCCAACTGCCGGTGCGACAGGTCAGGAAATTCCAGGTGTTTGGAAAGAATTTGTTCTCTCGACTCGCGTTGGTTCACCTCCATTTTCGTTGAATCGAAAAACACGACTTCGAGTTTGACAGCATGTAAACAATACACATCAATGAGAAAGTGTGCAATATTTGGTCGATTTTTACCCAATGGTAAAAAAGTTATGCCCTGTTGAATGTGTCGCAATAATTTCGTGTTCGCCCTTTAGAAGGTTTATGGAGTGCTAAAATTTCTGATCAATTTCATCAGTTTTATATAGCTCCAATGTTGTCTACAAATTTTATAGGTCCCGTTTCAAGTGACTATTAGTGCTCTTGTTGTTTTGTTTTTCTTGTTCTTTTTAAAACTCTTTCTAGGGCATATATTCTCCAAAGTTCCTATTGTTTAGACACTTAGTCGCTCGCAGTTAAATCTACTATCAGAACATGCTTCTACCCCAGAAAAAAAAATCATGTGTTTCCAGTTACCTGGGTGATTTTCATGTTAAGTTGAAATTTGTGTGAGGGGGGTCACCACCTTGCAATCATTGCCTTCGAAACCCCCAAATTTGGTTCCCTTTGCTTGATCTCGAGTTGTGCAGAAATTTGTGTTTCATTTGTATAAGAGCTGCACCCCTCCCCCCTACAAAGGAGGGTGGTGTCTAAAACCATCATTAAAACCTTCTGCAGCCCCAAAAACCCCTCCATACAATTTTTCAAGCAGATCGGTTCAGTAGTTCCCGAGTCCTTAAAGGTCAGACAGACAGACATACAGTGACCGGCAAAAATAAAGATCCACCTTTGATCAATGTATTATTGTTGAGAAAAAACACGTATTTTTGAAAAGTAGAGTATTCCAATACATGTTTCTGAAAAATAAACATAGACGAACCATTTCAGTACAAAAATAACGATCACTTTTATTCCTTGCATAAAATAAAAACAAAATTATTGGAGTTTAGTAAAATACGTATGACATAAAAAAGATCCACTTCATGTATGAATAAGTAAAAAATCGAAAGAGTTGGAATCAACTCTTCAATAGTCAATAGTGAGGTTGCTTCAATGATGGACTGCAATCGTTTCGGGATGCTTTCGACTAGGTTTCTGAGGTGTTGTAGATCCAACTCATTCCAGGCCTGCTCCAGTGCCGCAAAATATGTTTGCTTGTTTGTTACGTGGGTTTTTCGACGCTATTGTCGAGAATTGCCCAGAGATTTTCAATTGGGTTTAAATCCGGGCTCTGGGAGGCCATTCCAAGCGTTTAATCCGACAGGCACGGAAAAAAGCTTGTGTTTTCTTGGACGTATGCTTTGAGTCGTTGTCTTGCTGAAAAATGTAATTATCTTACAGACCCATTTTCAGCAAAGATTCTTCCATATTCTCGTTCAGAATATCTATATACCCATCTGCCGTCATAATACCACTGATTAGAACAAGATTCCCCACTCCAAACCATGAGAAACAGCCCCAGACCATGATATTTCCACCGCCGTGCTTCATGGTCCCTTGTAGCTGTTTATCCTTCAGCCCTTCATCGCTCTTCCACCAAACTCGCAGTCGTCGTTTTCTGTTGAACAGCTCAAACTTTGATTCGTCTGACCAAACAACCCGTTTCCAGAACTTCTTTCTGCACTGCACCACGCCTCACACCATACTTTTCGGCAACTTTGCGCTAAGATTCGTTTTTTGAGCAATCGCGCACGATAAGCTTTCGAACTTGGACTGTTATTTTCTTACCTCCCATGATCGATTCTTAAAAAACTCGTCGCTTGGGCTAAACTCACTTATTT
Organism: Aedes japonicus; assembly: GCA_034211315.2. Lineage (NCBI taxonomy): Eukaryota > Metazoa > Arthropoda > Insecta > Diptera > Culicidae > Aedes > Aedes japonicus. The sequence continues at coordinate 183,043 of JASCZW010005319.1, forward strand.
CTCACAACTGTAGCAATTATCTGTGATGGATGTAAATAAAGGAATGTCAAAAGCCTGACCAACAAGGGGTAAGCCAAGTGGATGTACACGGAAAGTTTTTTTTTTTCCTAGTGGATCTTTTTTATTGACATACCGTAAACACAAGCTTATTTCATTTTTCACATGCAGTTAGCTGAAATGAATATGTATATTCAAACTTTTACGATATGCCTCATGAGTGATACCCAAATATGTACAGTACGGGTAAGAAAAATGCTATTAATACGAAGTTGTAAAGATATCTATGCCTGATTAGTATACGGCTTGATGGATCTTTTTTTTTCGCCGGTCACTGTACAGAAATATATTATAATATACACTAACGTCTTTTTTTACACGGTTTGTTTTCGGTGATAATCCAAGAACGAAACAACCTATCGACCTCATTCAAATCAAGTTTTCCGTTTTGGGCAAAAAGTAATAATATAGCAGTTTTTCAAAAAATTCATAAATTTTTGTGTAAATACTCAAAATTTCAAAAACTGTATTTTGACCATTGTATCTAAAAGTGTCACATGCGCACAAAATCGAAGAAATCTAAAACGTTTAGGCATGTGAATTTATCAACCCTATTTAGTCTTTTTTTTACGTGGTTTGATAGTATAAGTGGAACGTATCCTCATGTATTATAAAAGCCGCTTTTGTGTATATAGAAAATTCCCCTGCCTGCAAAAAAGCTCCCCTATAGCCATGCCAATTTTGGTTTCATTTGCTTGATTAGTTCTCGAGAAATGTAGAAATTTGTGTTTCATTTGTATGGGAACCCCCCCTTTTCAGATAGGGGAGGGGTCTCAAGTCACCCTAGAAACATTTATTGCCATCAAAAACCTCCACACTTCAAATTTGGCTCAGTGTACTTGATTAGTTCTAGAGTTATGCAGAAATTTGTGTTTCATTTGTTTGGAAGCCCCTCTTTCTGAAAGAGGAGCGGCTCAAACTACCATAGAAAAACCTCCAAATTTCAAATTTGAGTTTAATTTGTATGTTCAAACTATCATAGAAACATTTCATGCTTTTTAAAACCTCCACATGACAAATTAGGTTCCATTTGCTAGATTAGTTCTCGAATTATGCAGACATTTATGTTTCATTTGTTTGGAAGCCCCCGTTTCAGAAGAGGGAGGGGTCTCGAACTACCAAAGAAACATTTGTTGGTTTAAAAACCTCCACATGCCAAATTTGATTCCATATGCTTGATTGGTTCCATATGCTTGATTGGAGTTATGCAGAAATTAATGTTTCATTTATATGAAAGCCCCCCTTTTCAGAAAGAGGAGGTGTCTCAAGTTACCTTGGAAACAATTATTTCTATCATAAACCTCCACATTTCAAATTTAGTTCCATTTGCTTGATTAGTTCTCGAGTTATGCAGAAATTTGTGTTTCTTTTGTTTGAAAACCCCCCTTTTCAGAAAAGCGGGGGGGGGGTCTCAAATCACCATAGAAACTTTAATTGCCATCAAAAACCTTCACATTCCACATTTGCTTCCATTTGCTTGATTAGTTCTCGAGTTATGCAGAAATTTATGTGAGCTTTGTATGTGAGCCTCCCCGTCTCTCTTTAGATGGCGGAGGGGTCTCAAACCACCATAGAAAAATTTCTTGCCTTCAAAAACCTCCACATACCAAATTTGGTTCCATTTGCTTCATTAGTTCTCGAGTAATGCAGAAACTTTTGTTTCTTTTTGTATGTGAGACCCCTTTTCAGAAAATTAATTGGTTCAATTTACTTGATTAGTTCTCGAGTTATGCAGAAGTTTTTTTTGTATAGGAGCCCTCCTTTTCTTGCTTTCAAAAAGCTAAATTTGATTTATTTATGAAATAGACAGAAATTTGTATTTCATTTGTATGGATACCCACCCCACCCCACCCACCTTTCCAGAATTAGAAGGGGTTTCAAAGTATTATACAAATATTTCTTGCTTTTTAAACCTCCACATGTCAAATTTGATTCAATTTACCTGATTATTTCTAGAGTAATGCAGAAACTTTTGTTTTATTTGTCGAGAGCCTTTCCTTCTAGAGGGAGGAGGGGTCTCAAAACATTATTGTGACGTTTTTTGACTTAAAAAACTCCCACATGCTAAATTTGGTCTCTAACTATCATAAGAACCTTCAACGGTCTCAAAAACCCCTCCATAAAAAATTTCACGCCAATCGGTTCAGTAGTTTCCGAGTATAAGAAGGTTCAGACTGATAGACAGACAGAAATTCATTGTTATATGTTTAGATATACATTCAACTTTTTTCCGGTAAAATGTCCCACTGTGCGACCACCATCACCAACTGATCGACCACCACCCGCTGACATTTTCAGAACCCGTTCCACAGCCAGATGTAGAACCTCACTTTTTTTGTTTTCCATTTGCCGGCTTCTTATTTCTCCGTCTCCGGCTTCGTCGTCTTGTTTGTTCTCAGTATCACAAATGGATGCAAATAATGAAAAAAAAAAAAAGGCAAATCAAAAGCGAGAGCAAATTTCGGTTCCCACTTTGAGTTAGTTGTTTTGTTTATGTATTTTTAACTCCCTGGTAGGAGAGTCAACTTGGTGATTTTTTTTCCTTTATGCTCACAAAAGAAGCGACTTTTTCCTGCTTATTACAGTGAAAAGGAGAAGAAAAAAACTCCATTGTTGTGTAACCTTTTCCACCGGACTGCGTATTGGACTTTCTCTTCCTTCGCCCATTCCTAATGGCGGTGCTTTATGCTTACCTGACGGAAGTCTTTCAATGGGCCAATTAGCGTCATTGGCCGGCGGATGTAGTCACAGGAGACTCATCATCACGTGGCTGACCTACCGGAAAGGATATTTTTGCTCCAAAGCTAGCTGGATTTCATCCCTCGCTCGCTCTCTCTCTACCTGGATTAAATGAAAATAACCTATATTTGATGCCATAACTAATGATATTTACCTTTTCTCCGTTTCTTTGCAGGTAAGACATTTGTCGATGCACACATCTGGAGTAAACAAGCCAGTGACGTAAATAAGGCAGCCGGGCTTAGTCCAGTCACGTGGACAGCCAAGCGCCACCATATTCTGCTGGGTTTGATAATGAACGGACGCTGGTTCAATGGTTCAATATTACTGCCGATGGGTGAACGGTGAAAAAGGCACACACACACACACATTCTGGATGGTCTTGGACATCTAAGTCCCTGGCAATAGTTTTAGCTGTTAGGCAAATGTTGAAATCGAAATGCAATCAAACCATACTTTTCCTCTTTTGGGTCCCAATCCCAATCTCCTCCAACCGCCTTACAATCACCATCATGATCGTAACAATAACGTCTAATTGCAGCAAAAAAAATAAAAGTACAAACCGGGCCCGGTGCCAGATAGAATGTTGTTTACAATAATTCTGCCCGCGCTCACATGGAACAACCCGGACAGCGTTGCTTTTAGAATTGTGACGCATTTTGTTTTTGTTTACCCGTGTCGCCGTATTCTGGCTTCGACCAGTGTGCGGTAATACCGGTATGGTGGCTAACGATCGCTAATCGCTTCGAATTAGATCGCCCTGGCCAAACGACGGCAACAACAACAGCAGAAAGGAATGGCTAATGGAACCAGTCTTTAGTCGTTTGTCGAAACCTGATCCCTCCCAACCTTTGAAGATGAAGAAGGAGGTGCCAATTTTCGCTTCCCGTTCTAAGCCCGTTGTGGTGTTGGTGGTGGTCGGAAACGATCGTCTCACAATCGCACAAGTGGTCGAAGCACGGGGCCTGATGCGACAGAGATATTGACTGCATCCAAACAAACAACACCAGCAGCAGCATCATCAGCCATCGTCGGGTTTAGTCATTCGGGTTATTTGGGTTGTGAGATGAAAAAGATGCTATGAAAACAAGATGAGTAATACCTTGTCCGGACATCTGCCTCACCGTATTTATTTTGGTTCGAGAGCAATAAGAGAGAGAGAAAAAGCGATACAATCTACGGACGACCGATCGGATTCTACCCGGCTACCTAAAGATCGTAAAAAGTGATTGAACCGATGCGATGTTAGTTTCGTTTTTCTTGATTTGTTTCGATTTTTACCTTCCCTTTTTTCTCTCAAAGAGAAGACGAACAGACTGGTCGATGTCTACCGGGATATGATGGAATTTGTTAGTGGTGAAGGAAGCCAAGGGATCGGTTTTTGAGCGGCGAAGGGAAGGAATCCGTCACACTAGAATGAGTGTGCGTGATTGAACAGAATACCGGACCCCGAGTGGATGGGGAGAGGTGAGACGTTGGAAGCAAGGGAACGTGCAACTTGTTGGTTTTGGTTGTTTCAAGTTGGCATCGGTTTGGGAGCGAGGGACTTCCCTCTCATTACTTTGGAGTGACGCACGAAAGAGTACACAGGTTTTTGTTTTACAGTGATGTAAGTAGCCAATGCTATGGTGGTCGTTTCATGAGTGTATTTGATCTAAAATTTGCTGAAATTGACGCACGTGATGTCCATCCAGACTAACAAATTAAGTGAAAGTGGGATTTTAGTAATGAAAAGAAAATATAAAGATTTTTGGAGAATCTTAAATGCCTTAAATCTTGAAAAGGAATTACGCTATTTTCAATTAGCAACTTAAGCTCGTTGAATAGGGCGATCTTTTGTGATTTCTTCATAGAACCTAGCACACAGCAAGAACTGTTCGAAATACTTCACATAGTCAAAACAAAAAAGCCCTCGTAGTTGTGTTAATTGAAGCAACTTTGCATAACAAAAAAAATGTTTATCTCATCTCCAATGAGGAGCTGTTCGGTCTTAAAAGAAGTAAATTACCGCAGATTATCTTTTAATACTCATAAGCTCGACGATTTTCAGCTGGTTTCATTCATTAAAGGCTCATTTTCTTCGGTTTTTAATGGGCCTTAAGATACGATTAAAGTACAGTCATACCTCGATATAATGTAACTCAATTTTTATTTTCATTTCGTTCAATCGAAGCTAATTTTTTTTTCCAGAATTTGTGTTTTATCTATTTTTATCTATGAAAGAATTAACGCAAAATCAATGCAGGGTGGCCACAGACTCGGGAAAACCGGGAAATGCGAGAAAAATGCGGGTATCCAAAATCATCGGGAAATATGCGGGAAAATAGCGGGAATTTCAAATCATCGGGAATTTTTGTCATATGGAAGAAACCATACTCACACCTTTTTCAAATGATTTTAATAGCGTTTTTATCATTTCCTCGGTCCACCGATCGCATTGTTCAGCCTGTTCAAAACGTACCGCTTAGAGCATCTTCAGCGGTGGTCTATTTTAACATCTTTATAGTTGATTTGCATTAGCAAACTTAAAAAGAACCAGCTAAAACAGACCAACTTTGCGTTCCCCGCACCGGTTAGTATTTCTTGTTGTTAAACCCATCAACACCTATCATCTTGTCAATCTTACAATACCCAGAGATCAGAAGTTTTGTTTTCTTCAGAGACCGAGGATTTTTCGCTAACTTTTTACCATGGATTGGTTTGAAGGGTGTTGAGTGTTTGAATGCATGCATCTCATTTAAACGATATTAGATAGCGCTGATAGTGATAGATAGAGTCACGCCAACCTATGACAAAAAGCATTTTCTGTGACGTTTCAACATGCCAAGGGATGTGATCCTAGACATTATGCGACAACTACAGTCAACTGATGACTTTTTCCAGCTGTTGCGATGCAGCTGTATATGCTGGCCTTAGTATTACATAGGTGCACTACAGCTTAACGGATGTTGGCGTATATCATCAGCTAGTTCTCTCGACGACAACTTGGGGGTTGGTGACCCTGAGGATTTTTCGCAAATCTGTCCTTAAGACTTACGGCCCGCGATATTTACGCCCACAATATCGGAAAAGGTTAAGAAACTGATAGACAAAAATTATCTCCCAAAAGTTCGAAAAAAATCTTGTAAATTCAGTGCACTTAGAAACTCAGGGAACTTATCAGAAGCTCGGTATACTTTTTAGATTTGACTTAGACTTTTCCGAGGTTTAGCTACTCTCCCTGATTTCAAAGGAACATACCATAACATCAGGGAACTTTCCAGAAATAAAGGGTTCTTCCTAGAAGTTCAGACACTTTCCTGAAATTCATATTGTTTCCTAGAAATTCAGGGAATTGTCCTCAAATTCAAGGAGCTCACCACGAATTCAGAGAAGTTTTCAAAAGTAAAGGGTTCTTCACAAAAGTTCAGGTAACTATCCAGAAATCCAGGAGGCTTCCAAAAGTTTAGAAAACTGATCAGATTATTTTGGGTATTTTTTCAGAAGTTCATAAAACTACTCAAGATGTTCAGGGAACTTCCCAAAAATTCAAGGAACTTTCCAGAAAATTAGAGAACTTTCAATAGAGAACAGTCAAGAAATTCATGAAGCTTTTCAACAGTTTGCGGATCTTTCTAGAGGTTTAGTGAACATCTTAGAATTTCATGAAACTTGCTAGACATACACAGAACTTCTTAAAAGTTCAGCGAACATGTAGGAGTTCAAGAAACTTCCTTGAAGTTCAGGCTTTCTCATGAATTCAAAAAACTTCTCAGAACTTCAGGAAATGCTCACAAAGATCATGGAACTCCCCCAAAGATCAGGGGTCCAACAGGTCAGCAAACATCTCAGTCGTTCAGAGAACGTCCCAGAAATTTAGAAAATGTCCCAGAAGTTCAGGGAACTTTCCAGAAGCTCGAAAAAACTCCCGGATGCTCAGGGGACTCAGCAATTCAGGAAATTTCTCGGTAGTCCTGCGATCATCCAAGAATTTCTGAAAACTTCCCCAAAGATCGGAGAACTTTCCAGAATTTCAGAAAACGTCCCAGATAAACAGGAAACTGGATTTTTGAGCATTCGAAAGGTTTGGAAACATTCAAAGGATTTTCCATAAGTTTGGGAGCTTCCAAGAACTTCAGGGATCTTTCAGGTGATCAAGAAACTTTCCAATTGTTCAAAATCATCCCAAAAGTTCAGGGTATTTAAGTTTTAAGAAGAACTTAAACTTCTTTACTAATCGATTATTTTCGAACCCAACCAAAACGAGAATAAATAAACCAACTACTTTTTAATCAATTTCATAGAATTTCCACCTATTGACAATCTTGGAGATCATAAAAAAGTTCTTGTACGGTTTAACAACATCTCGAGTTATGCTAACTATCCACAGCAATTCCACGGCTTCCAAGATTTTTTCAATTTCTCGTAAGTTATTTAAATATGTGTGATATTCTGCTTTTTATCACAGAATATGTACCTGCTGAAGTTAAAACAACTTCTGGGAAGCGAAATCTGATTTTCTAAGTTCCCGTCATTTCCAGAAAGTTGTTCCTATTCCATGGACGATCAGCAAACTTTTTGGAAGTTCATCCAAGTTTCCAGAACCGTTCATAATTTTTCGGCAATTCAATGAACTTCTCTAAAGTTCCACCATTTCTCTTCTCGAAAGACAGCGAGCAAACATCATGATTATCTGATTCTGACTTCCAATTATTTTATTCAACTGCCGAGAAGTTTAATCAACTTCTGGCATGCTCGTTATAGATATTTCCACCCAAGCTTCATAGGTATTCTGAAGTTCATAAAATTAAATTTTTAAAGAGTGCGTTCAGTAAGAAACATAGAAGCTTATATAAGTTCTGAAATGATGCAAAATAGATCCGGCATAAAACAAAATTTACAAACACCAGCGATGCAGCGATGTTTTTGCGTTTGGTCTAAACAAATAAATCAAACCACGATTTGAACCACCGTTGAAGATGCCCTTAGAATGATCTGGCTACACGGCTGTAACAGGTGAGGCCAGAAATGAACTTATCTTTCATGTGGTGGCGAATGTGCGAATTGCGATGTTGTAAGGGTGTTAACACATGGTGAAAGAAGAATTTGGGCAGCTGTGCTCAATGCCGTCTGACGTTGTTTGCCGGATTCTAGAGAAAAGATAATGGTTTGGACAAATGTTGGCTAGAACTAAGAAGGAGCTTCCAAATTTGACAACATTTGTTGAAAATTGACTCATCCTGTCGCACAAAAAGGCGTATTTTAGATAAATGGAAAGTGTCTGGTGGTATATCAAAATGGAAAAAGTTTGGGAGCTCAGAGATTTAGCTACAAGTAATTTATATTGACTCATCTGAACAGTCGGGAAAATAAGGCAAAAATGCGGGAAGAATGCGGGAATTTTTATTTTAAGATTGTGTGGCCACCCTGAACATGTCATGCCTTCGAAATCTCTTCCATACCAAATTTGGTTCCATTTGTTTGATTAGTTCTCGAGGTATGCAGAAATTAGTGTTTCATTTGCACGGGAGCCCCCTTTCCCAAGAAGGGAGGGTTCTCTTACTATCATATGAACCTTCCCAGCCCCAAAAATCTCTCCATACCAAATTTCACTCCGATCGGTTCAGTAGTTTTCGACTCTATTAGGTTCAGACAGCCAGAATTCCATTTTTATAGATATAGATTTGCAAAAACATTTATTTAGCTTTCTTGCATAACAAAAAAAAAAGATTTAAAATTGGTACACTGCATCCAAAGATATTGACATTTTGGAAATGTTCTTTTGCCCAAAATCTAATATTTTTTTTTATATTTAAAAAGCGGCTCTATTTAATTTTTTTCTGACCACGAAATTGAATTCAGCGCATGATTTTGCATTGGTAATGATCATCACCTTATTGAGTTCAATAATGCTGTTAACTAGTGTAGTATGTGATCCCAAATTCTCGGTGTTAAGCGACCTCTGGTTTACCTTCCTGTGCTTACCGAAGCAATCGTTCAGCGAACGTTATGCTTCTCTCTTGATCACCCTTCTTACGTCTCAAGTTTGAGGATTAAAAAAAGTGACGTTATGACAGGTCCCGACAGCATTCTTACTGTTGGTTTAAATCCGTTTAAATCGGCTATTATGCGCTAGGGTGCTTCAAGGGTCCTCCTTAGCTCAGTCGGCCAAGGCGCTACAATGGCAAAACCATGCCGGAGGTAGCGGGGCTCGGTTCCAGGCCTGGTCTAGGAATGTTTCGTTAAAGAAAATTTTTCGACTCCCTTGCTACTTGCCTCACAATCATACTAATGTAAAAATGGTACATGTTATCGAAAGCTCTCAACTAATAACTGTGGAAGTGCATTTAAAACAGTAAGTTAAGAGCAAGCAATAAGTGAATTGTGGAAACCATAAGCTTGAAATGATAAAGAAAGAAGAAAGAGCTATATATCGTAAGGTCTGTATCTACAATAGTCCGGACATTTCAACACTAAGGCGAAACCCAAATTTCAATTTAAGTTGTTTATTTCAAATTCATGGCATATGATTTAACAATTCAGTTTGAAGCTATTTGCGCTTTGTGCTTAACTCCATTTTTTAAGAGCTTGTACAGACTCTTCAGATACCGTTGTGACCGCCTTTGTTCGAATTTGTTGGAAGTGCTTGATATCTTTGATTCCTTGTGTCTTTCCTCAGAAAGCTTCCGCTTCACTAGTGCCCAATATCTCTCGATTGGACGTCACTCTAGAACAAAAGATAGGAAGAGAAAGTTTTGATAGTTCCGTCAGTATGCGGCAGGCTTGGAAATAGAACAGATGTTTAGGAAATTGAGCGAAAAGGGCATGTCTACAGTGGTACTTGCCGTATCTTTGTTTTTGTTTTTTTTTGTTTTGTAAATTTCCGTCAGGATTTGCCATAAGTCCGTACAAAATCCTTTCGCGGACGTGCTTTTCGTTCGTCGCCGTCTGGAACGCAAAACATGGAATGTAAACACCTATCATAGTATTTTTCATCAAAGACTTCGAGCTATGTATCATCAAAACGTTTCACTCCTACGTGCAATATTTCGAAAGTTACGTTGCTTTGAAGGTATCCAGACTAATGTGGATACAGACTTTAGTTTAGAAAAAAACAATAGTTTGTTTTCTACCAGCTGTGCAAATGGAAATCCGCCATTTTTTTTATATCAAAACTAGACTTTATTGTCAAAAATTGTTTACATATTTATTCTGGAAAGTATTGACCATTGCTAGCCGCAACTTTTTCCCATCTTTCTGGTAACATACGGATTCAGTGGCGAAAAAAATGGCTAACTTTCGAAGCGATCCATAAATCTGCCCAATTTTTGGCCTCTTCGTTAGAACGGAAGTGCTGCTCAGCCAGGCCATGCGACATCTGGCGGAAAAGGTGGTAGTTGGAGAGAGCGATGTTTGGAAAATACGGCGGGTGTGGAAGGATGTTAAATTGTAGTGTGTCTAGACAACTTTTAACGACCTGAGAAAACTACTTGTACCTGCCCAGCAAACTGTGGTCACCCATCTGCTTTTAGTTCTCGAAAGGGACTACAAGGACCGAGAATTTGGTAGATGTCGCAACCATGAGCAGTAAATAATATCTTAAAAAAGTTACCTGTCAAGCCTCATCCAAATGATAATGTGACCCATTAAAATCGAGCTAGTCACAAGTAATTGTCACCCCACTTTTGCTAAAGTCGAAAAAAAAACATTGTTTATAACAATATCGAATACCGGCTCCATAAAGTATTACACACTCCTGAGCCTAACAAATAAACGAACTTATTAAAAAAACGACCTGAGAAATATATGGCCGAGCGTTGCTATGAAGCAAAATGATTTTGTTGTGTCTTTGCTTGTATTGCGGGTTATCGGGTTATTGTGATGGATCCACTTTTCATCTCCAGTAACAATACGATGCAGAAAACCCTTCCTTTTTTGTCGTTGAAGCAGCAGTTCACACGTGAAAATGCCTTTCGAGTTCAAGTCGTATGTTATCCAATTTCCTTGCTTTTGGATAATTTCCAAGGCTTCCAAATGATCTTGCTTATCGAGTCACAACCACTGAATCTACAAGTTTGTGTTGCGTTTGACATGAAGCTTCTTGCAGTAATGCCTCCAAGTCTTCCTCTTCAAATTCTTTCACCGGTCTTAAACGTTCCTTGTCTTCTACGCTGAAATCAACACTTTTGAAGCGTTGAAATCATTCACGACACGTCCTTTCGCAAATTTCAGCCTCACTAGAACTTGCAGCCTCACTTAAATTTCGACATTTTTGTGTGCACTAAAACGTATGATCCCGTTAAAAATAAACAAATGTAAAGAAGCGGACTTGTTGACTACTGATGCCTAGTCTAACAATGATGCGTTTTTGATTCGACATTGTTCACTTATATTTACTGGTGGTGCTATCTATTCGAAAACGTCGCCCCTGATAAATAAACGTGAGTTATCGTAACAGCATTCTTACTAGTGGAATGAATCAGTCCTAATCAGCACACTCACGTCATTAAAATTTCCTTTATGTTTTTTGAAATGAAAAACCACCATTACACTATTTGAATGTCTTCAACAGCATCCTCACTGTTATTTTAAATCGATTCAAAGTAACTTTAAAGCATAGTTAAAAATTGTTTGTTTCCCCAAAAGGGAAAACCACCATCACATTTTGTAATTGGCTCTAACAGCATTGTTACTGTTGATTGCAATCGTTTTAAATCGTTTGGCACTCCAATTACTTTATTTCTTCAATGTTATACCACTATCACACTCTGTGAGTGGCCCTGAGCCTATTCTAAGGGTTTGTAAATGGGTTAAAATCGTGTCAAAATTCCTTGTTTTCTTCTCCAATATTGGAACCACCATCACACTTTGTGAGTCACTGCTTAGGTTGTTAACTGTTGTTTTAAAATTGTCGCCAAAAATTAATTTTTGGTTCGACTTTCTTAAAATTTTAAGAGAACTACATCATTGTGGTAAGGTTTCTAATTCATTGGTTTATTGAATCTCTTCTCGGTGACCAAATACCCGTAGTTTGCCTCTGACACCACTCATAAGGTTTTGAGCAATAGTGCGACCAACGTCTTTTGATACTTTTACCCACTGTTTGGCCTTCATAATGGCTCAAAACTCTCAATCGGAGCAATTTCCGGCGAGTTCGGTGTGTTGAAGGCTTTTGAGCATGAGCATGATTGACCGCCCGAGATTGCTACTCCGTTGTTGCCAGATCAGTTGTTATTACACAGAGAACCAACAGATGATGCTTGGGACTAACATACATCTTCAATGTGTTAAAACTGGTGATCGCAAACTAAGGCAATACCGGTGCCGGCCCCGTTCGAATGCAGGTCAAGTGAGAAAAGGGTAGGCATATGTCAACGTGATACTCGCTTTATTAGAAGCCGCGGAGTTCACTGCACTTCCCCGAAAAATCATTGGGATTTTGGATAACAGGATTGGGTAGCAGCAGGGTTCGTTTTGGTTAACGATAAGCTGTAAAATGAAATATTAAAAAATTAGTACCGATTTCCGATTTGAACCGATTTAAACCCACAGTGAGGATGCTATTGGGGCTACTCACAAAGTGTGGTTGTGGTTTTTTCATTAGGAAAACAAGGCAATTAATCTCAACGCCTGAGAGACAACTTAGACCGATCTACACCAACAGTACGGATGCCGCTGGAGTCACTTAAAAAATGGGAAAGTGGTTTATTTGTTCCATGATAGGGTGGCCCGACGAGTCTCATCTTTTATTGCTCATTCCTAATTTTTTAATGCTGATCACACATTATTTGTTGGCACAGGCCTTAATAATTTAATGGCACTTTTTTCATTTTTTATTGCTCAAATCTCTCTTTTAATTGATGATTAATTATGCTGCCCATGGCGAACGAATAATTTGGACCACAATTAATTATGTAAGTTCGGTGTGTTGAAGTCTTTTGGTGCTAAAACAACATTATTATTTCTGTACCAAATTAACACCGACCACGGGTGCGAGGCAAAATGCCAAATCCGGTCAAAATAGTGTCTCACTTTCTTGAGACCGCAGGAAGGGTAGCAGACACCTCTGGAGGCACTCGTCTCGGTAGATTTGCCCATCTACTCATCGTGATGTATGGCTGGCTTATCTCTCCACAGCCAAAACAAGAACTTTTTGGCGAATTTGTCCACCTTCGTCCTTCTTACCTGCTCAGGAACGGCCAACCGTGATGAAGAAACGTGGTTTATTCGATAACCAGATGAAAACCTCCACCTTTTTCGGCACATCGCGGATTGAAAGGTACGGTAGACGCTTGAACAGGTTCAACACCTTCATTGACTTCACCGGATCGCAGAGGAGGATGGGGAATGTTGGAACACCGTGAAAACAGCCATCGGAAATTGATCCCACTAGGACTGTTGGGTCTTCCTCTAGCTCAGTCGGTAAATGGCAGCTACAAAGCATCACCATGCTGTAAGTAGCTGGGTTCGATTCCCGGTCTGGTTAAGGAATTTTTAATCATACTAATGCAAAATGGTACGTGGCATAAAAAGCTCTCAATTAATAATTGTGGAAGTGCATTTAGAACACTGAGAGCAAGCAATAAGCGGATTGTGAAAGCAATAAGTTTGAAATGCTAAAGAAGAAGAAGAAGAAGGACTGTTTGCCACTTTCAACGAATTCGTTCAAAAGCACATAGACGTGACGTCACTCACAGTCAGGTTACAATAACCTAAAGGAAGGAGATCTATCCATGACTGAAAATAAACCTTCAAAGGAACACCTGAAATGCAAGTTCAATAGCGCCTTATTTAAAAGTCAGAAGCACATAAGATTTTTTTTTTCGGTTTTGTTCTGTAGAGATCCGGAATCATATCGACCATTTCCGGGTACCCCAAGGCAAGCGGAATGGGATAAAATCCTTCAGTAGACTCATTACAGGAAACCGTTATACTCAATCTGTCTTATTCATTTACGATGCACTTTGATGCAATTATCTCGCCACAAAGGCATCTAGAAGGTGACAAAATCGAATCATAAGTGTAAAATTATTTTATTTTATTATCGTACGGCAAAACCCTAGAATGGTCCACAAAGTAATTTTATATATTAAACCGTCTTCTGATACGGCAAGATCACCGCTCTATTCACACATAAATTCCACAACATTTTGGCTCGAGATTTCCAAAGGAAACAGAACGAAGAAACTTCTGAGCATAAAAGAACTTGGTGAGTTCATTCCAATTTTGATAAATATTTTCAAGCTCATTGATATCCGCATTTAAAGGGTGATTCGATCAAAATTTGGTCAACTTAAACTTGCCGCATTTCCTTTCATCGTGCATTACCATTACGCCATTATGGGAAAAAAGTCCTTGGAGTGGTATGCTGCCAACAACTTTCAAGTGGTGACCAAGGACAAGAACCTTCCCAACACGCCAGAGCTCCGCCCAATCGAACAATATTGGGCCATCGTCAAGCGGAACCTTAAGAACACTGAAAAAGCTGTTGTGAGCGAGAAACAGTTCAAATCAAACTGGCGTTCTGCAGCGAATAAAGTGGACAAAGACACTGTATAAAATCTTATGGCAGGTGTTAAACGAAAGACCCGGCAATTCGCAATCTTCATAGCAATAGTGGATAGAGGCTCGGTATTACCATACCGGAGGATACAGGTTCGTTTCCCGGACCGGTCGTGGATAACTTTCGGGTTGGAAATTTCCTCAACTTTCCTGAGCACAGAGTATCGTCGAGCTTCCCACAAAAAATCATGCACTGCTGTTGACATCGAAAACTCTCGAAGGCCATTTACAAAACAATGTTAAAAATCGGTAGAAACTTCCCTACAGGACCCCAACAATTCTAGATAAAAAAGCAGCATGAAACATAAATTAATCGGTAGCTAATACCTCAAATGCAAGTTGTTAGTTTCATCGTAAAATCTCGCCCTGCCCTGATTACCCCCCAAACCTGCTAACCCAAATATGCGAAACAAGTGTCTGAAACCGAAACGTCCCAAGCAGCGAGCAACTTCTTCTTCTACTTCAACGGTGCAACCGATCGGGGCGCGACTAATAGGCGTTAATTGGTTGCTAATCGACGCGTTATTAACATACAGCCAGGACTGATGTGCTTTATCGGATCTCCCTTCCTCACACGAATGGCTTCACGCTTACGGCTTTAGAGCAAATACACATTCCTATCATAACCGAAGCCCGCCACGCCACCAGCTGTGGCAAAAAACGAAGAAACTCGAGATTCCTCAAATTGTCATGACGACGACCACCAGTCAGTCAGTCAGTCCGTCACTTGGACCTAGTGGAGAGCAAAATCATCAAGTAGGGTAGTCCGGAGCAGGCTTTCACTTTCAGCAGCAGTTACGTCTCCGCTTATTTTATTTTTTCATTTATCTTTTTTTTTTTTGTTTACCCAAACTCAATGCGGTGGCACGTGATTAGCGTTTTCTATCGAATTGGAAATCGTTGATTTGATGCCCGGCGTTAGTGGAGCGATTTAACTCGTTTGCGCAGTTTGAATTTCAAATGTGCCAAACTCAAAGCCTATTCGTATGCCGTGGGGTTGCCATCGCTGCTGTCTTCAGGTGTCCTATAATTAGATTGGGACAAGATTTCCACTTCCGGTTTGGAGTGATGTTACGCGATGAGCAACGTGAGTGACGGTGGAGGATGGGAGGATCCTAATGTTAATATGTGCAAACAATCACGCACGCCACCATTGCTGAGAGAGCACTTGGTAGTGTTGTTGTTGTTGATGATAAATTGAGTGAAGCTTTGAACGGAATACACACGCAAAGAAGGACGCTTCGAAACGTGCTGAACGATTGTAGATTAAATATTACCTCAAGGTTCGTTCGTAGCCTGTTGCGGGTTGGCGGTGTGTGTGTGTGTGTGTGTGGGGATGTCATGAACGATCCCAAGGACGTTTGGCGCGCGCAGCTAGTCGGGGATGGCTGTTGATGTAACTTGTTAACGTTGAATTAACTGAATATTCAGTGAATTTGCGATTTTTTTTCCGTGGAAATTAACCTAATCACTGATGGCTGGTGGTCCGCAGATGGGCTTTACGCTATAGAGGAATACCTATCTGAAACTTGGGGCGTTAGAGGTACCATTGCTTTGGGTCTAATTGTGTACCTGTGTATGTATGTATGTAAGGTAGCCACAATCCATACTAAGATCATGTCATGTAAAGGGCGAACACGAAATTATTGCGACACATTCAACATGGCATAACTTTTTTACCATTGGGTAAAAATCAACCAAATTTTGCACACTTTCTCATTGATGTGTATTGTTTACATGCTGTCAAACTCGAAGTCGTGTTTTTCGATTCAACGAAAATGGAGGTGAACCAACGCGAGTCGAGAGAACAAATTCTTTCCAAACACCTGGAATTTCCTGACCTGTCGCACCGGCAGTTGGAAAAAATGTTGAACATTCACCATTCAGCCGTCTCCAGAGTGTTGAAGCGGTTCCAGGAGCGGTTGACGTTGGACCACGGCAAAGGAGCTGGAAGAAAACCGGGACCGGAGAACAAAAAGACGGAGGGAAAGGTGAAGCGGATGATTAAAGCAAATCCCAACGTCTCAAGCCGTGATTTGGCTAAAAAGATCGGTATGTCGCAGAGCTACGTCCAGAATGCAAAGAAGAGAGCTGGACTACATACATACAAGGTACAGAACTTCCCAAACCGCGATGAGCGGCAACAATCGACGGCTAAAACTCGGGCACGGAAGCTCTACGAGAAGATGCTGACAAAATATGGCTGCTGTGTGATGGACGACGAAACGTATATAAAAGCCGATTTTAAGCAAATTCCGGGGTTGGAGTTTTTCACCGGCAAGAGCAAGTTCTATGTGGACGACAAATTTAAGAAGAAGAAGATGTCGAAGTTCGCCTCCAAATATCTCATTTGGCAGGCCATCTGCTCTTGCGGACTGAGGAGTGAGCCTTTCGTGACAAAGGGCACAGTAAATGGCGAGATCTACAAATCTGAGTGCCTCGAGAAGCGCCTTTTGCCGTTCTTGCAGCAGCACGACGAAGCTCCGCTATTTTGGCCAGATTTGGCATCATGCCACTATTCTAAAAGTGTCCTGGAGTGGTATGAGGCCAATTCTGTCCATTTTGTTCCAAAGGACATGAATTCGTCAAACTGTCCGGAGCTGCGCCCGGTGGAGCAGTACTGGGCAATGATGAAGCGGGAACTTCGGAAGAGCAAGAAGACAGTCAAAGACGAGAAGGACATGTTAAGAAAATGAAAAAAAAAACTGAGAAACTGGTACCGGATGACACTGTAAAGACTTTGATAGAGGGCATCAAGCGAAAATGCGTTCAATTTTACACTCAAGGCTCCATCGATTAACTTTTCTTTAGATTTTTGAAGTAAATATAAACTACCCTAAAATTTTGGTTTGATTCTAAACATTATAAGAAAATTGGCATGACATTTTCGGTGTCGCAATAATTTCGTGTTCGCCCACGTGCAGCTCCACGTAATCCTTATGTGATCGACAGGGTACCCGGGTACCTTTTCATGTTTTACATTACGAAATTTCATTGTTTATTTTAAACCAGGAAGCTGAAATTCAGCGACATCTTAATAATAGTTGGAAGGGAACTTTTTGCATAAAAACATTTCGTATATTTGCAAGGGGAGGGGCGAAGGGGGGACTTCGATTTTTTTTACCCCTTAAGTGATCGACAGGGTACCCGGGTACCCACCAAATTCAAATGAATATAACTCTGGCTTTTATTGACCGATTTTATTTTTTTTGGCACCGCTAGGTTCCAATACTCATTCGCATTTGGGACATCATCAACGATGAGCATTTGAATGCATCTGGCTCCCGTAAATCCGGGTTACCGGGGCTGTGTTGCGGTACGGAGACACAATATCGGGACATCTATTGAATTTGCAGCAATGTATGTCAGCATGTTTGGAATAGTTCCTAGAGACTATTTCTATCCTATTGTGGGCCATATGCCATCTTGTTCCTGGAACGACCATTCTGTAACAGGTTCCCGTGGAGCCTAGAGTGGCCATAAACATATTTAAAAGAAAGCCGGGCAATATGGGTAAAAATTCATGACATCTCTCCAGTAGGCTATTTCTCAACGTTTTGTGGCTATCTGATGATTTATCCTCGGGCCGGTCATTCCGAAACAGGTTCTCGGAGTGTCTCGAGTGGTCAAGAACAATTTCAGTAGAAACTCCTGGCAATATTGCTATCAAAACTCATGAAATTTCTCCATTAGGATATTTCTCAACGTTTAGTGGCCATTTGATGATTTATCCTTGGACCTGTCAATCCGGAACAGGTTCCTGTGGGGTCTCGAGTGGTCATGAACATTTTTGAAGGAAACCTTGACAATGTGGTTATCAAAATTCATTAAATATAGGATAATTCTCAACGTTTTGTGAACCTGTTTCGAGATGACCGTCCCGAGGACAAATTATCACAACGTTGTGAAATAGTTTTCTGGTTAAATTTCAGGAATTTTGAAGCCCACATTGCCAAATTTTCCTTCTAAACATAAACATGGCCAGTTCAGGCCAAACGGAAACCTGTTCCGGAGAAACAGTTCCGAGAACAAATCATCCGATGGCCTCAAAATGTTGAGTAATATCCTACTGGAGAAATTTCATGAATTTTGATACCCATATTGC
The DNA here is from genome assembly GCA_034211315.2 of Aedes japonicus. Classification (NCBI taxonomy): domain Eukaryota; kingdom Metazoa; phylum Arthropoda; class Insecta; order Diptera; family Culicidae; genus Aedes; species Aedes japonicus. The sequence continues at coordinate 201,485 of JASCZW010005319.1, forward strand.
CAGGGGGTTCTACTGACAATTGCTCATGGCCGCTCGAGGCCCCACTGGAATCTGTTCCGGATTAACAGGTCTGAGGACAAATCATCAGATAGCCACAAAACGTTGAGAAATATCCTACTGGAGAAATTTCGTGAATTTTGATACCCATATTGCCGGGTTATTCTACTGAAAATGTTCATGGCCACTCGACGCCCCACGGGAACCTGTTACATAATGGCCGTTGCAGGAACATGTCGGCATGTGGCCCACAATGGAATTTAAATAGTTTTTAGGAATTATACCAAAGATTTTGGCTTCCATTCCCGGAAATTTAATAGAAGTTTCCAAATAGTGCCTCCGTACCGGACCACAGCCCCGGTAATTCGGACTTACGGAAACCAGATGAATTCAAACAGTCATTGCTGATTTTGTTCTAAAAGCCAATGAGTTTTTAAATCTAGCGGTGCCAAAAGAATTAAAATCGATCAATAATAGCCAGAGTTATAACCATTTGAACTCGGTGGGTACCCGGGTACCCTGTCGATCACTTACAGGTGGTTTTTTTTGTCGAACACATAAGGGTTAAATATGAAGTCTGTGCTAGGATTATACTGTGCATTTGGTAAATTTACTCTGAAAAATCGACATAATAAGACATCACTTTGTATTTAGGTTATTGTTAATACCATAACGTTGAAAATCACTAAATTTCAATATTCAAACTGATGTGTACAAATATTCCAGATAGATTGATTTTCAGCCCTGGACTGGTTCATCGTAGTCACTCAAATACCTTTTGGGTATTTTCGTAACTTGTCCGGGAGTGAGATTCGAACTCGTGACTTTGGCGTGAGAGGTATGGATGTTAACCACTACGCCGGAGGCGCCCCCCGTTCAAAACCTAAGCATATTTCGTGACGCTCCAAATTCTCGTACTCGCAACGTGTACCCCTGTATTGAAAACAAAGTCGTAGTCCTACGTCAAAATCGTTCTCTTGGGACTCATTCCAAGAACTGGCTACTCTTACAGATGTTCCGGATCCTTCGGGTGGCCGCCACATGACCGCTCATGGGACATCCGCAGACCTCAAATTTAAGTTTATCCTACTTTCGTAAAGTGATTGTTGATTGTCAAAAAAGAAATATATTCCATTTGGGATTACTTCCAAAAACTGCCCACTTTTACGGATGTTCCGGATCTCTTGGAGAACCAGTTGGTTCCGAACATGGTTCTCGATGTTGGTCAAACTAAAATTGTGTTTTACTTTCAATGTTTGTGCATACCACGCTGATTTTGAAAGCAAATCACAAAGTGAGCTAAGATTATCTTAGCGACGATTCTGGTGAGGAAGGATAAACCTGAAGTCCTGTCACCAAATTTGATAAAACTCGAAATTTACAAAATATTTCGAGAATTTATTCGCACCAAATGAAAGGTATTGATAATAAGATTTTCCCAAATTTTCCCTAACAAATAATTCGAAGACTTGTGATTCCGCCCCGCTGAAACGGTTACCTTAAATTACTTTTAGAAAGTGGGTTTTCCAGTGCTTTTCATTCAAAAACAAAAAAAAACCATTGCCAAAATTTCACTTATGTACTTATAAACTAATGAACAAGGATGTATTGCTTTAAAAAAAATTCATGACTCAGAAAATGGGTTTTCCGGCTTTTCCAAGCAATTTTCTTCCACTGCAGAAAATTGGGTAGAAAAACTGGCAACCCTGATTTTTTTACTATATGTTTTTATTTGTAAATCCATGAACCCTACGCGTGGACAAAGTTTCGTAGCAATCTGACACCCTTCGGCCCAAACCTGCACGTAATTATAAAAAATCCTTATTTTTGTATGAGTGGCAGGCCCATAGTTTTTCGAACATTACCTAAAAACAAAATGAAAAGCCAATCGCCAAAATTTCACCAATGTAATCTTATGAATTAATAAACAAGAAATTTTTTTTTAAATTTTTCATGACTCAAAAAATGTTTTTTCCGGCTTTTCTAAAAAAAAATTATTTTTTTTAAGCTATATTTTTGTTTTTTTGAGAAAATTTCATTATAGTGTGGAGAAAAAAAGTTGTTCTACGATGGATCGTTCTTGAGTTAATAATTTTCAAAGTTCGGGAAAATAAAAAAACTCCGATTGGTGTTTACCAGGAAAACTGGGAACCCTGATTTTTTTTAATTTTTTTTTTTTTGTTCATATATCCATGAAGCCAACGCGTGGATAAAATTTCGTAACAACCTGAGACTCTTCGGCCCAATCTGTACGATATTTAAAAAATCCCCTTAATACGGATTAATACGGACGAAGTGAAAATGGCGCTACTCTTGTAGAGACAAAAATACATCCTTTAGGATCACAGGGAACGGCTTGCCATATACGGACTCCACGTCAAATGACCGATCAACCCAACTTCATAATCGTTTATTGGAATGCACATGTGCTCAATCATGGTTTCGATGTCGGAGACTGATCATTTTCCACTGTTGAAAAAAACATAATTCTCGAGTAAGTTCTGAAAAGGTCGTAGGTGTTTTTACATTGGAAATAATGTGTTCTTCAAAACAAGCAATGATTTCATGAATATGTTGTGTTTTCGTGTTATGAATATATACCATGAACAATGTTTGTGATATGAACTATTTGTTCGCTGGAATGAAATTACGAATCAGTCGGGTTAAAACCATGAGCTGAATTCCTGATGTAGAAGGAGATGTTCATGTTCATGAGCCACCAAGAGTGAACAACAATGTTTTTGGCTACAATGAAAGATATGAAGAGAAAGTGTTGAAAGTTCCGTCAGTGGAAATCGAACAGATGTTTGAAAAATTGAGCGAAAGGGCATGGCTCCAGCAGTATTCGAACCATGGACGTCATCTTTTGCCTAACATCCCACTGCGGTGTAGCTCGAGGCACGGACAAGTCCGCCACCTCATCAGGCAAAAGATGATGTATGGAAAGCGCTCATGTACCACTGATGGCTTTTGTGATAGTTTTTGTAGCGATATATTGTGTGCACTCTGTTTTGATGCGCACATGGGAGAGGAACTCTCTCCTTTATTTTTGGGTTTGTTTTGATTCGCAACGTCTGAGAGCATGAGCTGAATTCCTGATACTGTAAACTTTATTCAATAATCTGGCAAATTTCCAATATTGACTCTAAATGTACCAAAAAAAAATTCCACCGTCAGGATTCGAACCCAGTGTTGTGTGAAGAGATGTAATAGTACATGGTAGATTTACTTATTGCGCTATAGTTATTCTTGCATAGATCCTTAATTAGTGAAGCTGATTACACAACTTTACATTAGAGGCAAAATAACGCTTTTAAGTTCATCACTCGCATCCGTCAGTTCAATATTAGACAGGCCGAAAAAAAAATTCAAATAAAAAAAACGATAATACATCTAAAATAAAAAAAAAATATATTGCAAATCTTTATTTTTTCTTCAGATTTTTACCATACAAACTAGGCATCTAAACGCGCATTTTAAGAACCTCAGGTGGATGGAGAAGTTTTAAACAATTTTCAAAACATTGATTATTTCCAAGAAAATATACGTGTTCGATACCAAATTATGATTCCTGGGCCAATTTTGATCAAAAAAGGTGCATAACTTCATAAGTATTAGTGTTTTGGAAATTTTTCAAATTTAATTTTCTTTAACCCTTAAGTGTTCGACAGAAAACCCGGGGACCTTTTCAGGTTGTACATTACGAAATTCAAAGTTTATTTTAAAACAGGAATCGGAAATTCAATAACAGTAAAATTTGTATGGCAGCTTTCTGCATTTTTTTTTGTATGAAGCTATGTTCATTTAGAATCCGGAATAATAAAATCATCTGTATCGCGGTAACGGATTGACGTACAAATCAGTACAATACATCAGAACAAAGGTAATCCACTGTACTTTAAGGAAAACATATCAACACATCATTTCTCTTCGTTTCAAATGGAAATTCGCACTTTCTTCTTTATTCCTTCCAGCAAACGCTGCACACCTCCGGAGTCAACTTCCTTGGCACATTTGTTTCACATTTTGCTCATCTGAGTCGCGTCCCGAGCCGTTTTTCCACTTTTCTTAAGCTTCCGCTTCATTATTGCCCAAAATCTCTCCATGGGCTGGAACTGCGGGCAATTGGGTGGATTTGTGTTTTTTTTATCGATGAAATCTACGTTATTATCGCGGTACCTCAGGATGACTTCTTGCCAAAACTTCACGGGACCTTCGTGGGCTTTAATGAAAGGTAGTATGCGGTTTTTGAGGCATTCTTCCTTGTACAGCTTCGAGTCCATCGTCTTATTCGTCACGAACACTTTGGTTTTTGCTCCGCAGCTGCATATCCCTTGCTAAATCATCACTTTTTTTTGCAAATTTGTCCATACAAGCAAACTTAAACTTCGCAGGAACACCTCCTCGTGCCGTCGCCATGTTGATTTTTTGGCCAGGATGCTGTCCGAAATCCATTTTGACGTAGGTTTCATCGTCGATGAGCAGGCATGCTTGGTACTTCGTCAAAACCTGCTGGTACAATTTCCGAGCTCGAGTTTTGGTGACGAAACTTTGCTTCAACGTTCTGTTTGGTTGCTTGCTGGCTCGATAAAAACGATATCCTGCTCGCAAACGAATTCTTCGAACGGTACTGCGAGCAGCAGCGTATTTTTGTGTGATTTCATTATCTGATAGTCCAGGGTTTGCTCTGACGGTTATCAACACCTTCTGGTTCAGCTTGCGATCATATGTTCCACTACGACGCTTACCTCCAGGCACTCGTCGATCCACGCTCTTTCGCTTCCTGAAACGTCTGAGTACATCATACACGGTTGATTTGGCGATTTTCAACGGTTTTACGATTTTCATTGCGCACCACGTTGGATTTTCAACGTGGGTGTGTAGAATGTTTTCTCTCCTCTCGGCTTCCATCTGGAATAATTTTTGACTCACTGCACGAAACACGAAACTTTTGACTCACTAAAAAAAACCACTGTAAAAGAATTCCTGCAGCGGTCACTTTCCGTGCCGATGCAACACAATAAGTGATTCCGGATTCTAACTGGACAGAACTTTAGTAGCAAAAGGGGGGTGTCGAACAATTAAAAGATTTTTTTATTGTCGCACACATTTGGGTTAAACTAAAAAATATAAGTGGCGAAAGCCCTGTTGCCCGCGATTCTCTATGGTCAGTATCCTACACCGAAAGCCTATTTTATCGGTCATTTGGCGTGGAATCCGTCCATGATCCAAATGAAGAATTAATTTTCAGTAACAATTTCCGGTGAGATCTATCTGATTATAACTAAATCTGAACGATACTGATAAATTCGTGCCCATGTTTAAAACACAGTATGTTTTTATGATGGACGTGTATGCATAATACCAATATCCATTTGATGTTTGTACTGTGTTTATGCGGGGCTTCTTGTAAGCGAAAGTGACCTCGGAATGAACATGATTGACCAGGCATTCAGGAATGGGTTACAGGTTTCCAAACACAGCTATCACCTGTCAACTCGTGGGCTAAAATTGTTTGTCGTATCAGAAAACATTTGTATAACTGTAAACATCCTTCTTCCATGTTTAAATTGCCGAATCGTCGGATGTTGGATTGAACACGCACACACACACACATACACACAACGTACGAAATATTTGTAGAAAAAAAAATTATTAAATTTAAATTATGAAGTAACCGTATGGATCATCTAAACTGCCGCTTTTTGGTTCATCAGTAATATTGTGCTAACGACTTATTCCATTCAAGGCAGTGAGGAATTCGTTCGAATAATGTACGATAGAAAAAAAACGAAGTATTCGAAATATAAAAAAATGATGAAATGATTTCGTACTTCCAACAATCTGTTGACAATATTCTAACGTATAGGTTTTGTTCAACGTAATTTATCTAGGCTTGAAATCCAAAATTTTTTCGTGATGTGTTTTTTTTAATTATTACATTTTTTATACGAATTATTTTTACGTTGCGCTTAAGAAATTCGTACTGAATTCTTAGCTAGTACCTGAGTTGAAACAAGTCGACACATGTAATGGCATTGAATCGCATTGAATGCAGTCGATTAATGTTACCTTTCAAAATTCAAAAGATTCGTAGATGTAACGAAAATTTGGATGTACGAAATGTACGAAATAAAAAAAAACAAAAAAAAAATCTTTTGAAAAATCATCTTGAAACCCAATAATCCCTCAATTCTGAGTAAATCGAACAATACCACTTTCTTGTGTGTCATAGCCACTCGGCAGACTATTCCTGAAACCCCCTAGCTTCGAGATGCGACCAAGCGAGCGAAAATGCTATTTTCTAATCTCCCACATTAAATCAACGGCACGGTACGGACGGGACCTTTGAACCAATAATGTGTATATATCCTTTCCATGTTTATCGTCGTTTCCTCACTTGCAAGATTCTCCCCCCGGACCCGCCGTGTACTACATTAGTACGAAGGCGTCCAATATGGGCGCCATAGCATCCTCCACTCAGAGTCCCCAAAGATCTGAAAGATTGCGATTACAAGATTACGGCATCTCGTCGGTGCCATCATCCCCCGCACCGACACCGACGCCTGTATGTGCATGTTTTACTATGAGGCCGTTCGCCCAAGAGATGCCAACGTATATACACATGCATCCTAATGGCAGGACGATGTCGCGCGAACGTGTCCTTTCGGTTCCTCCGATGGTACACAAGCACAGTTTGTTGTGTTTGTACACTCACCGACTGCTTTCGCACCCACGCCATCGTTCCGCGGGGGCAGGGGAAGGTGGAAGTCGGATGTTGTGAACTTTTCAACCCTCTCCTCTCGCCCATCAGCAGCGCAGCCCGCGCCTGTTTGCCTTTTTGTCTTGCCGACTTGTCTTTTTTAATCGGGCTAGACGTGAATATTGATTTTCTCCAACTCGCCTTTCGGTGTAGAAATAGCATTTTCTGTAAGTAACTACGAGATGGCTCCGAGAAAGAGGACGCGTTTTTTTTCTTCGCTTGCTTCCTTGGTCCTTGTTGATGTTGTTTCGGTCGGTGCACACTTTCCGAAAATTGCTTTTCCGTTCTACTCTTTCCTGAGCTTCTTTCGAACACAATTTGCCGGGGCTGCGCTTTGTTCCGTTACTGTGGCTGAGGGTCTTTTATTCAATAATGGCCTCTTAAGATGCTCTCTGACTCTGGCTGGCTGGGCAAATGTGTGACCGGACTCCTAACGAGGACTGACACGTCCCTTGGGATGGTAAGATCCAAAGTAAATAGAAACCGAAAAAGAAATATCAGATCAAAAATCAATACGCCAAACCTACACGGTTGTTCAACGACTCAAATCCTGTTCATCAACGTCATCGAAGTGCTTCCAGGCTCCAATAATTTAGCCAATTAGGGAGCTCCATAAAGTGGGAGGCTTTTTGTCCCGATTGCCTTCTCGACCTAGGACTTTTATCGTTCCGACCCTCCTCCCAGAAACGCAGACTGAAAACCCATTGAGAAAGCCCCCCTCCCCCCCCCCTACCAGCAACAGAAGTGCGTAGGCGGAGGACGGAAGGAAAGAAATCGATCAGCAATTATTAGGAACGATACTTCAAACCACCATCAACAATCGACCGAATGGTTCCTACAGGGGGGGGGGAGGGGTGCTGTGTGACGTTCACTCACATTTTATCGCAGCCCGACCAGATGGCGCCACCGATCGAAGTGCGACTCCACAGGCTGTTGGTTTTATTACCCTCTGTAACGCCATGCTTGTGAACTGGAACCCTGCGTTGCCGGCTGCAGATGATACCGCCGGGTTCAAGGGTGGGGATGCCTTTTTCCGATGCCATTGATGGCGGTGTCTTGTAGTTACATATATGCTCCCATTTGTCGGGTTAAGGAACTGCCATAAACCGTGTCATCGTCGTAAAAGAACACACGTGCCTCGGAGGGGGAGTTGTCCTTTCCATCCTGGCGACCGTTGGGTGGATGTGCTGCCTGCCCGTGTCGGCCATTTGTGGCTTTACTGTTTTACGACCATTAATCAAGCCGTCGAAGAAAACGGAAAGAAACAAGGCGCAAGCCTTTTCTCAGGGCCCCCGATGTTCAACACCCGTGACTGACCGCAGTGTCGTCGTTGGGTTCATTTTTTTTTTTGTTCTACCACTACAGAGAATGATACGATTCCAGAATTACTGATTAGAACGCGATGTGTTGTGTGCTATTTAGTACGGAATAACTTTCAGCTTTGCCGCCCGTTTCCCGAACTGTTCTTGTCTATCTACCTCGCACAAACGCCACTGCCGCTTAATTGCATGATAATTAATTCCACTTTCTTTCTTTTCTTTCATTCTAGGTAAGCGTCTGCACTGAAATCGTACCGGGCCGCAGGATTTTTCGATCAATTAAAATTCAGAACGTCCCATTAACCCCCATCGGGGCGGCGGTAGTTTGGAGAATTGCCGCACCATCCATCGGCAGCGATAGGGCACACAGGAAGTATTTGACACTAATTGTGACGGCTTCTGTGGAATTTCCAGGTGCTAGTTCTTTTTTGGTTACAAACCAGCTGGGCTTCTAGGCGCCAACCGTTGGTATTATGTTTTAGAAAGATTGTACGCACTGGGGGCTGTTAAAGCAGATGCGGACTTCGCGATTCTCAAGAATTTCGTGGATTTATCGGAACATCAGGGTGGCCACAGTATCGGGAAAATCGGGAAATGCGGGAATTCAAAATCATCGGGATTTTTGTCATATGGAAGAAACCATACTCCCACCTTTTTCAAATGATTTGAGTAGCGTCTTTATCGTTTACTCGGCCCAAAGATTTCATTAACGGAATGAAACAGTGTTTTTCTGCAAATCCAGCATTGTTGAAGAAGATAGCTCATTGCTAAAGACTGTATTCGATGAAATTTGGACACACAAAATAGGTCACCAAAAATTTTCCTTGAGCCCGATTCTTTTCAAACTTTCTGGAAATAAATTATTACTAAATGGTTAAGTTTTGACATCATTGGTTTATTGAACCTCTTTTTCCAACCCAAATGCCCGCACCTTTGCCTTGACCCCTTTCATCAAATTTTGGGCAATGATAGGACCGACTTGCTTACTTACTTTTAACCACACAAGTTCATTTTCTATCAGTTTTGGAGTTTTAACGAGCTTTGCCTTCATGATTGCCCAAAGTTTTTCAATTGGGCGTAGTTCTGGAGTGTGTGGAGGGTTGACGTCTTTTGGTACAAAAACTACATTATTATCTTTGTACCAGTCTAAGACGGGCCGGGCATAGTGGCAAGATGCCAAATCTGGCCAAAACAGTGTCGGGCCATCGTGAGATCTCAAGAACGGCAGAAGTCGTTTTCGGAGGCATTCGTGCTTGTAGATTTGTCCATTGACGGTCCCAGAGGTGATGAAGGGCTGACTCATTTTGCCACATCCGCAGATCGCTTGCCAGACAACGAATTTTTTGGCGAATTTCGACAGTTTCTTCTTCCGTGCACACTCCGGAACGGCCAACTTAGAGGTGGCGACGTAGTGTTCCTGTCCTGGCATTTTTTTGGTGTCGGCTTTAATGTAGGTCTCATCGTCCATTACAATGCAGAACGGTTTTGTGAGCCCCTCCCTGTGCAGTTTTCTTGCACGAGTTGTAGCCGCCGAGTTCTGTTTATCGCTCTGGTTCGGTGGCTTCTGGACCTTGTACACATGTAATCCAGAACGTTTCATTGTTTTCTGCACAAAACAAACTGAAACTTTCGCCTTTTTCGCAACATCCCTGATCGAAATGTTGGGATAACGCTTAAATTGGTTCAATACCATCCTGGCCTTCTCCGGATTTGATGTGCCACGTTTTTTGCCACTACCATTTTTCCGCTTGGTTGTCTTACGGTCCTTGAACGTTTTGATCACATGAGATACGGTTGAATGTGCAATTCCGAGCTGTTTTCCGATCCATCGATGAGAAGCGTTTTGGTTTTCGAAGTGAGTGCCCAAAATTTGTTGGCGCACTATTTCTTCATTCGAAGCCATCACTGAAATCACTCAACCGATTTTCACGAAACTCATTACACAATTGACACAACACAATGAAATACATTCAGTTAAAATTTCAATATATTTTACACACACGGTAAAAAGTTACGAACAATTGCGTGTGTCCAAATTTCATCGAATACAGTCTTTATATGGATGACCCGGTTGTTTACTGGAAGGTGTCCAAAGTATTGACTGGGGAAATCAGGGATCTGCGCGCCAGCCCTGGGTTTGAAGTCCTCAACATCGTTAGCTGCGGCATACACGTCGTACACAATTTCTTCTGCGAAGGGCTAAGGCAAACAGATTTGCATTTGGATAATTTTCTGCTGGTTTTGTTCAGTCTGTTCAAAACGCACCGCTTAGGGCATCTCCAGCGGTGGTCTTTTTTTTGGAACAACTTTATACTTGATTTGCATCAGCAAACTCGAATAGAACCAGCTAAAATAGACCAACTTTGCGTTCCCGGCATCTTTGTTGTATTTCCTGTTATTAAACCCACCAACAACTAAAGGGCGATACGGTCAAAATTTGGTCAATATCAACTTGACGTATTTCTTTCAATTTTGCATTTAAAAAACCTAAACACCCCTCATTTTGAAGGTGTGTGTGTGTGTAGAATGTTGCTCCTATTTTGATTTTGGAATTCACTCTTCAGTTGTCAAAATGCCGTCCAAGCAAGAAGAGCAACGTATCAAAATTTTGCTCGCGCATCGCGAAAATCCGAGCTACTCGCACGCAAAGTTGGCAAAATCGCTAAAAGTTGCCAAATCAACCGTTACAAATGTAATTAAAGTGTTTGGGGAACGTTTGTCGACAGCCAGGAAGTCTGGATCGGGGGGAAATCGAAAACCGGAAGCCGCTGAGACGACAAAGAGAGTTGCCGGTAGTTTCAAGCGAAACCCTAACCTATCTCTCCGAGATGCCGCAAATAAGCTGGGTGTATCGTCTACAACCGTGCATCGAGCCAAAAAACGAGCCGGACTATCGACTTACAAGAAGGTAGTGACTCCAAATCGCGATGATAAACAAAATACGACGGCCAAGCGCGATCCCGGAGGCTGTACACGACGATGCTGACGAAGTTTGACTGCGTGGTAATGGACGACGAAACCTACGTCAAAGCCGACTACAAGCAGCTTCCGGGACAGGAGTTTTATACGGCAAAGGAAGGGAAAGGTAGAAGATATTTTCAAGCACACGAAACTGTCAAAGTTCGCACAGAAATATCTGGTTTGGCAAGCCATCTGTACCTGTGGCTTGAAAGCAGCATTTTCATAGCTTCCGGGACTGTCAACCAAGAAATTTACGTGAAAGAGTGTTTGAATAAACGTCTGCTGCCTTTCCTGAAGAAACACGGTTGTTCCGTACTGTTTTGGCCGGATTTGGCATCTTGCCATTACGGTAAAAAGGCCATGGAGTGGTACGCCGCCAACAACGTGCAGGTGGTTCCCAAGGACAAGAACCCTCCCAACTCGCCAGAGCTCCGCCCAATTGAGAAATACTGGGCTATTGTCAAGCGGAACCTAAAGAAGACCAAAAAAACTGCTAAGGACGAGCAGCAGTTCAAGGCAAACTGGCTTTCTGCGGCGAAGAAGGTGGACAAGGTGGCTGTACAAAATCTGATGGCAGGGGTCAAGCGTAAGGCCCGGCAATTCGGATTTGGAAAAGTGGAAGCCTAACTGAATATTTTTCCTGAATTTTATACTAATTGAACTTGAAAAAGAAATTTAATTTGATTTCACCGATTTACACGCGTTTTCCCTTGACCAAATTTTGACCGTATCACCCTTTATCATCCTGTCAATAATTCAACATTCAGAGATCAGAGTTTAAGTGCCAGTAGTGCTTCGTTAGCAAAAAAAACATGCGTCGAAACCGAGAGGGTCACGTTTCGTTTCGGTCATCTGAAGCTGTTCCAGGACTACTTTAGCTACACACCAACCTATGTCAAGAAGCACTTTCTACCTCGTTTCAACATGCCAAGGGAGATGTTCCTGGACATTATGCGACAACTAGAGTAAACTGATGACATGTTGACCTGAGTCCGTTACAAATGTACACTGCAGCCTAACGGATATAGACGTGGTACGGTTCCTCAGCTAGTTCTTTTGACGAAAACTTGAGGGTTGGTGACCTTGACGATTTTTTGCAAATCTATCCTGAAGACTATTTGCGTCCTCCAATACCGAAAGAAGTGAAGAAACTGATGAACGGAAATGCTTCCTAAAAATTCGAAAAACTCGTATAAATTCAGTGAGCTTCCTAGAAACTCAGGGAACTTATCAGAAGCTCGCTATACTTCTTAGATATTCAGGAAACTTCCCCGAGGTTTTGCTATTCTGTTTGATGTTAAGAGAACTTTCCAGAAAATCAAGGAACTTCCTAAAAGTTAAGGGTTCTCTCTAAAAGTCCAGGCAACTTCCCTGAAATTAAGATTGTTTCCTAGAAATTCAGGAAATTTTCAATAAATTCAGGGAGTTTCACATGAGTTCAGGTAACTTCCGAAAAGTAAAGGGTTCTTCACAGAAGTTCAGGCAACTATCCAGAAATTTAGGGAGCTTCCCAGAAATTCAGAAAACTTATCAGATTTGTTTGGGTTTTTCTGAGAAGTTCATAGAACTGCCCGCATTTCAGGAAACTTCCCAAAAGTTTAAGAAACTTTCCAGAAAATTAGAGAACTTCCCATAAATTTAGAGAACTGTCCAGAAATTCGTGAAGCTTTTCAAAATTTCTCAGAATGTCATGAAACTTGCTACAAGTATACAGAACATCTTAGAAGTTCAGGGAACTTGTAGGAGATGGAGGAAGCAAGGTGCCAGAAGAGCACTACGAATGTTGCTTTATTTGAGAAGATTTGTGGAACAAGTCAGGAAGCAGGAAGAAAGAAAGCTAAATAAAAGTCATCCGAGTTTCGCCGGTGTTCGAATCAAAAGTGTAAGATGCTGGGACCAAACCTGAATTTTATCTTTACGCCTGCGCAGCAATGGTCGAGTCGTTTCCCAGATCGAATGTCCTATGACTTCGTTTCATTTTGAAGATTTGACAAGACTTGTTGTACAGAATTGTTCAGCTCGAGTGTCTGACAAGCTAAATCGTTAATAGAAATAGAATCTTGTACTATTCTTTTATGTGGAAATTGGTTTTGCCTCTAACCCGGCAACTAAGAAAGCGACAGAATTTGCTTAAATTTCCGACAAAGACATTTTGGCATTCCGCAACGACTTATGATCGTTCTCTGAATCTACATTAACATTCCCTTTAACGCGTTACGTCATCTGTATTAATCTTGTTGTTGTTGTAACACACTTCACGGACATAGCTAAACAATTTCTGGATCTGTGGCTGGAAACGTTCGTAGATAAAGAATTTCTGAGCAAAGTAAAAGAAGAATTTGGGCAACTGTGCGCAATACCGTCTGACGTTGCTTGCCGGATTCCAAAGAAAAGAACATGGTTTGGACAAATTTGGGCTAAAACTGATTGGTCATTCCAAGAAGGAGGTGCCAAATTTGACAAAATTTGTTCACAATAAGCTGATCCTGTTGCACAAAAAATGCGGATTTTCAATCAATGGAAAGTGTCTGGTGGTGAACCAAACTGAAAAGAGCTTGGGAGCTTAGAGATTTGTCTACGAACTGTCAACAACGTTGAGAAAATGAAGGCCTCGATACAATATGCAAGCAACGCACGTTGTACTCGCAAACCTTGATCGCTTTACTATTTTTCTTCGCACGCGAGCAGATGTCGTTCAAAGGCTCAAAATACATGAATCTTCTACCAAAACTGCAAAAAAAAGGATTTGGCCACTTCTGGAAACTCTGGAATCGGTTCTAACCCAAGTTGCACACTACAGACATAATTAGTTGTAGTTACTTGATTATGACTTAGCAAGTCATATTTATGTTATCTCAACCGAATTGCAACAAGTGTGCTACTAGGGAAGTCTTGTTCGCGACAAAATTTGGACACCCCTAAATACGTATATCTCTGGAAATACTTCGTTTCACGCGTGAAATATTTCGCAGACTGATTAACGTATGTCTGTTCGTTGTGTAAAATCAATTGTTGGTTATACTACCAGCTTTTAGATCCAAGATGGCGTCGAAAGAAGAGCAAGTGTGAAAATCAATTGTGTGCGGTCGCAATGAAAATACGGATCTATCAGCAAGAAAACGTTTGGTTTTCCTGCAAACACTGTCCATAACGTTCTTAAATATTTCGATACAAGCTAAAACCCGGGCTCGCAAGTTGTCTTCCGAATATCTGATGAAGTTTTCCTGCGTGTTAATGGACGATGAAACTTATGTGCTGGAAGACTTTAAGCAGCTTCCCGGAATGTCTTATTATACTACCATGCAACGGAATGGCGTAGAAGAGCATTTCAGGACGAAGAAACATGCCAAGTTTCCCAAAAACTATTTGGTTTGGCAGGCAATATGCAGTTGTGGTCGAGCAAGTCAAAGCTACGTCACTACCGGCATAGTAAACAAGAAAATATACCGCGAAGAATGCCTAAAGAAGCGATTGTTACCATTCCTACGCAACCATGACGCTCCCTCGCTATTCTGGCCTGATTTGGCATCTTGTCACTACGCCAAAGAGGTTTGGAGTGGTAAAAAGCGAATGGAGCCCATGTTGTACCGAAAGAGGCGAATCCACCAAATTGCCCGGAGTTGCGACCTATCAAGGGGTATTGGGCAAACAAGCTGCAACTATAGAAGAATTTCGAAAATCTTGGATAAGAGCAGCAAAATCGGTTGCAGAGAAGTCTGCACAGACCCTAATGGCTGGAGTAAATTCAAAAGTTCGTAGTTTCTTCATGCAGCCTAATTAAGTAACTGTAATTAGTTTTCAGATGACTAATAATGCACATTTAAATGAATATGAAATGTATCTTGGATTGAACTAACAGCAAATTTGTTGTTTTACAAATTTGATCTGTCCAGATTTTGTCGTGAACAAGCCTTAGTAGTGCTCAAAACTGACCCATTCAGAAGCTAATATGCTGGTATGTTCTTAAAATCGAGATTTTTCACCTACAAGTCATTGGACATCATTTTAGGGACCAACAAGAGGATTTGGCCACTTCCTGATACTCTGGTATCGGATCCGGTAGGGTCCAAATCGGAGACTTTCAGAACTTTAAATACTAGTTCCGTTCGACGGTTCAAATTACATGATCTTTCACCAAAAACAACATCGTGCCATGGACCAACAAAGAGATTTCGCCCCATCCGGATGCTCTGGAACCGGTTTTGAAAGGGTCTAAATCGGACATTTCCAAAACTTAATGTACTGGTGTCTTCCGATGGATTGGAATTCGTGATTATTCGCTCGAAAGTACATGAACATATCATACCATGAACTAACAAGAGTTTCACAATTTTTCATCCAAAAGAACAAAGGCATCGTGCCACATCCATGTATTGTGGAACCGGGTTCGGTAGGCCCAATGAAGGCACTTTCAGGACCGCATACATGAGAACTGTTTGATCACTCAATATTTATGATTTTTCACCCAAAAATATACGGACATCTATTCGTAAACCAACAAGGGAATTGAATTCCGGATACTCTGAGACTGGTTCCGATAGCACCCAAAACGGACACTTTCATGAACCTCATGTATTGAAACCATTCGATCGCCATAATTTAATTTTGATTTTTAGCATTAGCATTGACGTGGATGGAGGTTAAAGACATTGCATGTCACCATGAAACGGATCCAATAACTGATACGTTTCTTCACACAATAATATCCACGAAGACACTCCTCGATCGCTCACCTGGCCACGTCCATGCAACCGTTGGAGATAGGTAGGATTAGGTATCTACCTTAAGAAGACATGGGGAACCCACGTAGTCTTCAGTAGATATCAAAGGAAAAGGAAAATGAATAGTCGGAGAGAATAGTTAAACAGAATGCCCTGTATGGTGTCCAGAAAAAAAAGAAAAACAGAAAAAAATATGGTCGTTGGGAGGATCTAGTCTAAGAAAGTTAAGTGTTGCTCCAATTCTCGTCAAACGGTTGGGACCTAAGCATTAACTAAAGTCCTAGCCCTATATTGCTTATGGTAATAGCGCTATTACTCGCTCTCTGAAAAGAGAATAATGTCTGAAAGTAGAAGAACGGGTGATGAAATAATACGTATCTGATTTCTTGGCTTGCTGCAACAACATTGCATTACTTTAATATTGCATTTTATTTCATTTAATTGACGTATAAGGGTACATAACTCCAAGTTACCACGCGTATTTTAAGTAGTCAAACCTTACATAAAGTGCCTAGAACCTAGAAGTGTACAATAATATTACAACCATAATTTAATTCAATTTTTCACCCAGAAATTCATAGACATCATGCCGTGAACCGACCAGGGGACTTGAACACTTTCGAATACTCTGGAATAGGGTTCAGCTGGGTCCAAAGCAGACACCTGTCGAACCTCAAATACGGGTACGCTTTGGCGGCTTAAAATTCACGGTTTTTCACCAAATGTTTCATAGAAATCATGCCATGGATCAACAAGGAGATTTGGTCACTTCAGGATACTCTTTCACCTCTTATACCTCCGGTATCGATCGACAGATCAAAATAAATTGTTTTTTTTTCCCCAAGAGTGCAAACACATCATGCCGCGGACCAACACGGGGATTTGGCCTCTTCTGGATACTCTGGAACCGGTGGGTTCCAATAAGGACACTTTCAGAACCTCGTGTATTTTTCACCAAAAGTTAAAAAAAAAACATGCCATTGATCAATAAGGGAACTTGGATACTCTGAGACCGGTTGCGGTAACTTAGCATAGCATAGCATTTTCCGCCCATACTTTCTCCTCGATTGGCTGTTGTGGACGATGGAATCGCTAAAAGAGCCGCCTTGGGTGTGACAGGCTCTTCATCGATCGTTCTCTTTGCTCAACACCTGGCCAGCTCCTCATGATCAGCAGGAATGGGAGGGAAGTGTTAATTAGATGTCTACTTAAGAAGATGCTGAGAAGTCATGCTACCTTCATTGACATCTGGAGGTGGAAATTGGATGGGATTGTGCGGGAGGGTTTCCTCCCGCACGGAGCTAAGAAAGTTAATGCACTTCTTCGTTGTCCGGTTTTCTGAATTGGAACGCAGACGTTGCCTACTTGTATCTAGGCTCCAAACCCAAGTGTGTAGTGCCTTTTTTTTATACTCTGATACCGGTTACGGCAGGTCTCAAAACGGACACCCTTAGAACCTTTTATCATTCGACGGCTCGCGATTCACGATTTTTCACCCGGAAATATAAAAACATCCAAGAACCAACAAGAAGATTTGGCTACGTCCAGATGTTCTGGGATCGTTTCCGATTACGCTTAAAAATATTCTCCGAACCTCAGGTACTGGTGACGGCTCAATACTCATGATTTTCACCCAAAAGCACATAGACATCATTTCACGGATCAATTGAAGATTAAGCCACTTCCGGATACTCTGGAATTGGTTTTGGTAGCACCAACGAATTTTTTTAGAACCTCATCGATTAAAATCGTTCGATGGTTCAATATTCATGATTCTTCACCCCAGCATTATAATATTGAGTCGTCGAACGATACCAGTACATGACCCTACAGAATACGACTTCAGAGTATTCAGAAGTGGCCAAGCCCCCTTGTTGGTCCACGGCATGATGCCTATCTATTTCTAGAGGTAAATTTATGAATTTTTAGCCATCGAATGGAACCAATACAATACATAAAGGAATTAGTGGGACAATACCAAGCGGGATCGATTGGTGCCCAGATTTTCGCGATTCGGCAAGTCCTGCAGAAATACCGCGAATATAACATGCCTCGCATCATCTTTTCATCGATCTCAATACGAGTGGCACGATCTTCAGGAAGTCTGTCCAAGTTTTTGGCTTCATCGACAACGTTGATATCGTAGCACGGAAGTTTGAGACGATGGCAGAATCGTACGTCAGACTTAAGGCTGATACAAGTAAGATTAGGGTTATGATTAATGTGTTGAAAATAAAATACTTGCAAGGTGATGAAATCGAGGTGGTAGACGAATTCGTGTATCTGGGCTCATTGGTGACTGCCGATAACAACACCAGCAGAGAAATACAAAGGCGCATTATGGCTGGTAATCGTGCCTACTTTGGACTCCGAAGGCCGCTTAGATCGAACAAAGTTCGCAGTACTACAGTGCTGTCTATCTACAAGACATTAATTAGACCGGTAGTCCTCTACGGCCTCAAAACATGGACACTGCTTGTGGAGGAACAACGCGCCCTTGGTGTCTTTGAACGGAAGGTGTTGCGCACGGTCTACGGTGGAGTACAGATGGAAGACGGAACGTGGAGGAGGCGAATAAACCACGGATTGCATCCCATCGTACACACCGCAAAAATCGGTCGACTACGATGGACTGGGCATGTCGTAAGAATGTCTGACGACAGCCCAGTTCAAATGATTCTCGAAAGCCAAGCGACGGGCACAAGAAGAAGAGGAGGGCAACGAGCAAGGTGGATAGATCAAGTAGAATGCGATCGGCGGACCTTTCGTTGACTGCGAGGCTCGCGAAATGCAGTCATGAGCTGAATATCTGGATGCAAAATCATGAATTTTGAGCCGTCGAACGGTACCAGTATATAAAGTTTAAATAGTGTCCGTTTAGACCCTACACTGAAAATTAAATTTCGTTTACATTACAAAATCGAAGGTAGGACTAACAAATCTATTCGTTGTTTTCTGCAATGAAACTGATGTGTACTTTTTAAGAAGCTACCTTTGTATTTAATGCCACACGCGCAACTGTCAAAAGCACTAAGCGTTTGTTGACACAGAAACAAAACTCGTTCATTTAACGAAAACAATACAAAGAGCTACGCGTAATTTGTTACCAATAAAAAAGAAACGTCTCTAGTGGTTGCATGAACGACTGACATCTACTTATTCGACTCAAAATATAATTGAAAAAAAAAACGCATCCACGAGGGAGTTGTTCAGCATTTTATTTTTTATTTTTCTGACATGGGTTTCGATTCTATATTCTTAGGAAGAGCTGTTATTGCGTCCGTGGCTGATCTCACTAAACCATATTGACTCTTGAGAAGATACGTGATTATTGTGCATGAGGTTCTGACTCTCAACAGCGCTTTCATTTCTATTTTGGGATAAATTCATGACTCCCGCCCATCCCAGCAGGAACACCAACATTTATGAGTTCGATCGATGGGGAACAGCGATTGGCTGGTCTTCACGAAATTCATTTTGTGCTTGTACACAAAAGTTGTAATGATAGCAATTTGTTAGATGACTAGCAATATGAATGTTTCATACAATTTACGATACATTTGTTCTATGTACAAAATCCATGTTGACGAAACGAGTGAAAGCTAATTTACGAAAATAAATTTTCAGTGTACTGGAACCGATTTCAGTGTTTCCGAAAATGGTCAAATTTATTATTCCATAGCATGAAGCTTTTGTAGTTCTAAAGTCTTTCGTCATTTTGGGCGCTAATGATCATTTCAAGCCCGAAACGCAAATTTAAATGCAATTTTTGGCACGACCATCTCCGATTGGAATTAAGCTTTTTACATTATTGAGGTTTGCCTTAGATGGCCTTTGCCATCGAAAAAAAAGGAATTTTTGCTAGGCTAGCTTCGTATGCAAAATTTTGATTATTTATTTTAAAAAAAATCCTCACTATGTAACGCTTTATCGGATTAAATAAATTGTCGTCTTAGACAAAGTTGTAGGAAATTTTTAGTTTAAATATTTTGAAAGTGTGCTTATAATTTTTGAAACAGTATATAAAATGTAGAACATATGGTATAATAAAAATTCTTAAACATTCCGTTGAGAAATATGTTTTCCATCTGACCAAATCAGGGAGATCGGCTTCTAAAATGGGACCTCTATACCTATTTCTGAAAATTGTTCTAATTCGACCCTTTGAGGAACTACAGAACTACACTTGTGGATTTCGTGTATCTATGCTGTCGCACTTTCTCGGACATTCGCTGCTGCCGTATGGCTTACAATTCTAAACACAAAAGAATAAAATAAATTATAAGTTTAACTCACTTAATGAGCCAATGAGCCTCTCCTTCCGAGCTGGCGACGTCATTGAAATTTACCGAAATTTCTAACCGTTAATCTGCATCGTTTACATTTGCCGAGAGTAGAACTCAATAATCAATTGAGGTGAAATGTTCGGTCTTCAGAACATCACTTTTCGTTATATTCAGTTCGGCCTGACTGGAAGTTGCTCATTCGTTAGTATTTCCACGTTGCCACAAACAAATGATAGTCTTGTTTTTTTGCTGCTTACGAAGGTTTTTCGTACCGTTTTTTTTATTCAGACATCAATTCAACGAATAATTTCAGTTTTCCGTAACACAGACGAGCAGTAAAACATGCTAGTAAATCCTAAAGAATCAATTTTCTCAGGAAGCAGCCTCAATATCGCCATTTAGCCAAATTATAAAAATTACGAATTTTTCGTATTTTTCAGAAAAAAGAATAAGAGAACAACAATTTTCTAAGTGTTTTGTACCTCATGAGTCAGAGCTCTCAAAAGTCAATGAATCACAGTATCTGAACTACTCGATGCAAGTTCACATGTGGCAAACTAACAATTATGGACCCACGTTCGACGTTATTATAATTTTAGATCCGTCCAGCACTCTGTTTAATGCAATTCCTGTGCATTCAGTTTACGCATTCATCATGCGGCAACTAACGACGATTCGCACTTTACGGGGAACTGTTCCGTTCGTGGGAAACCTTACACAGTATAGCAACAACAACAACAACAAAAACAACAACAATAGCCTAAACATGCCCATCAAGGTAGTTTGTCATTGCTCGGGTGGCGTCGTGTGGCAAGTCTAAGATAAAGCAGCGATAGCAATTGAAAACAGTTACACCCACGTCAAGGTGATTAGCAGCGATAGCACACCTTGACTGATCGCCGTGCTGTGTTGCTAAACATGTGAACGAATTATAATCACCTCTACTCAACAGGTTAAACGGCTGCTGAACTCGTGAATGCGAAAAACAGATCCCAATCAATCCCCGGATCCGTTTCAACAAGTTCTTGTTCTGCCATGTCCCGCTCCAATCACTGCCGCTGTTAGTCTGTCTTGGGAATATTCCACTTTGCACACTCCCACCCATTACGTAATCCGGCCGGTAGACTTTCCATTTTCAAGACCTGATATTACCACATCGGGGTCTCTCCTCGGGATGGAAAGCAGCAGGCAGGCAGGCCGGCCATTCGCGTTGAAAGGTTACACCTCCCGGCGGCACTCACTCAAATCCGCGTGCATTAAACTCCTCCGGACGAACGGGCACGGCTGCTAGAGTGCATTTGGTCTACCTTTCAATTCACCCACGTCAACAATTTCGAACCCAAGTGCAACGCGCTTATTTTTAACACTGGTAAACAATTCACTACCGCGCGCGCGGCCACTGCTGCCGTTCCCCGACACACGGAACGTGGTGCAGCGCAGCGCAGAAGTGAAAGATCTCTTCTAATCTATCCCACGACACACCACTCGAGGCGGCAGCGGCGAAGGAGAATGTCTGCACCAGTAAATTGTCGTCGCACCGTCGGTCGTCAACTAGAAATTCCTCGCGTATTTAGTTAGTCACACCCACCATCATCAGCAGCAGCCACTCAGCGCACCTGAGACGAGCAGCAGCTGAACATGTAGCGAATGACTGACTGCAGGCACGCGAGAACTTTTCGAACCCGGTCGAGTTGGTGATCGCGAATGAAAGGGATTTTAGACATAGGGTTGCCAGCGAGTAAAAAGAAACCGTTTTGAGTTTGAGTGCACGTTTGGGTGATTGAGTGAAAATTTGCGAAATATTAAATTCTCGAGTAATTCATGACTAAAACCCAATTGTAAAACATGGTTTTTAACGTCGATTATTCACGAATCACAAGACTCCTACAATATCCAACTAGACCAAATGGTAGTGCAACCATTCCTCTACAAGATGCTGCTATCAATTTGCAAATTTGTTTTGAGATTTGTGAGAAATCTACGATTAAATTCATTGTTTACAGTTGGCTTTTAGGCCCTAATCATAAATTACTCGGGAATTAAAGAGAAATTGTAAATTTCTCTTCTCTTATGGCTCAATCTTCACCCTTAATTCATTAGCAATCGTTTAGTGAAACAACACAATGCGTTATTCGTAACAAGAATTAAATCACTTAAAAGCGTAACGCATAACTGGTCACAAAAAACTATAAAGTTGAAGTTTTCATTACGAATTTGGGTGAGAAAATCGATCTCTAAAAATTTCAGCTCCTTTAGTTTTTGTATGGAAATCGTTCACTAAAATGTCTGTAGAAGTACCTACCTTAACTGTCAATATCACTTAATCGTTTTTTGACTTGCTACTCAACTCAGAAAAGCAAATTTTGCAATTCAAAGAACAACGAATCAATACTGTATCACTGTACTGTAACTGTATCACGATACGAAATAATCTTAGCAATGATCGTCTCATCCCGATTTAAGGTAAACGAACGAAATGCACCAAATTTACATGAATATATAATTTACATGAAAATATCTTAGTAAGCTTTATTTGTATTGTGATTTCGTCTAAAGTTAGTTAATGTGCCATTATTTGAACTGAAGTTTCAGGGCTATGAGAGTTGATACAAATCATCAAAATGTATGGAAACACAACTTGGTTTCAGATTCATACCACTAGAATTTATTCCATTGGAAGCATTTGCAACAACAAAAAGTTTTTCGAACTATTTGAAAGATGATTCAGTAGCTCAGTTATCAGGATACATACACTGAATATTTATTTTCGTAAATTAGCTTTCACTTGTTTTTAAACATGGATTTTAAAGAAACTACGAACTTTTGAGTTTACTCCAGCCATCAGGGTCTGTACAGGCTTTTCTGCAACTGATGTAGCTTTTTTCCAAGACCGTCCATTATCACGCAGGAAAACACATATTCGCGATACAACTTGCGATACTGATACATTTCTTCACGCCATAATCTCCACGAAAAGACTCCTCGATCGCTCACAAGGCCACGTCCATGCAACCGTTTGAGATTGGGAGAATCTGGTATCTAACTTAAGAAGACACGGGGCCATCAGTAGATTTCAAAGGAAAGGTGAAATGAATAGTCGAAAAGAACAGTTAAACAGAATGCCCTGTTTGGTGTACAGAACAAAAAAATATTGAAAACGGTCGTTGGGAGCATCTTGTCTAAGAAGGTTAAGTGATGCTCCATTTCTCTTCAAACGGTTGGGACTCTAGCATTAACTATTGCCCTAGTTCAATATGGCTTACGGTTAAGTGCCATTTCTCGCTCACAGAAAAAGAAAAGAACATCGATTGGAAGCGATGGTATCGAAGCAGAAATTAACTAGATGGTCCCGAACATGTTGGTCAATTACCTGCAACGAGTGATAGCCTTACTTCTTACTTAAATTTCCGATGTAGACCTCCGTGTCGCTTGCTGGAATTAACACCAGGTTTATTTTTTTGCCATCAGAAGTCAATAAGAACTAATACAGGCAGTTCTTTTCGACTTCGAACGTAAATGTCTCACGAATGAGAGTTCATTTAAGCAAATCAGAGCAACCAATAGATTGGAAATTGCCTCATCTATCCAATGGTCTTACTGCTTTTCTTGAGCTGTAGTTTACGAAACATCGATGAAAACAGTGAGAAAATAAAATTGCTTTTCACGATCCACCGGAATACTCCCACGGAGGTTGAATAGTCTCCGTACAACAAAGTCGCTGTACAACAAACGAAATTGGCTTCGTTTAGTCGCAATCTACTATTTTATGAATTATAGCTTATGTGCATGTAAAGAAAACCAAGTCACTGTATGCACTGGTGAAACGGGAACCTTATTTGTACGATGGTGCAAACATTATCACGCAAACGGTAGATATGTTAGTTGCCACGTTTTTCACTTATGGCGCCACATGCGCAAAAAATCGGCTGAAAAAATGGGAAGTGACATATATTGTCAATATAGTATATTTGGTACTAGGCTCTTGTCAACGATTCTGAGCTCTGGTAATCGAGCCTCAAAGAGAATTGAAATTGGAGGCAGGAATCGGTACGTACCTGGGCTTATATTAATATGGATCCTTACTGTTGGTTTGGGCTGTCTCAGAGCCATTTTTTTTTTCAAAAGAAATGAACATATTAAATTACAAAACCAACTAATGCAAACGAGGAATAAATACACAAATTATTGATGTCATATTGTTCCATTCCCTCCTACACTGAAAATTTATTTTCGTAAATTAGCTTTCACTCGTTTCGTAAAGTTCTCTCCAGTTAGAATCCGGAATCACTAATTGTGTTGCAGCGGCACGGAAAGTGACCGCTACAAGAATTATTTTACAGCGGTTTTTAACCTAGGTGCTCACTTTCTGTGCTATAAATTTCACTGTGTTTCGTGCAGTGAGTCAAAAGTTATTCCAGATGGAAGCCGAAAGGAGAGACAAAATTCTGCACACCCACGTTGATAATCCAACGTGGTCCGCAATAAAAATCCCAAAAACGTTGAAAATTGCCCAATCAACCGTGTATGATGTGCTCAAACGTTTCAGGGAGCGAAAGAGCGTGGATCGAGTGCCTCAAGGTAAGCGTCGTAATGGAACATATGACCGCAAGCTGAAGTGAGAACCGTCAGAGCAAACCCTGGACTATCAGATAATGAAATCGCATAAAAATACGCTGCTGCTCGCAGAACCGTTCGAAGAATTCGTTTGCGATTAGGATATCGTTCTTATCGAGCCAGCAAGCAACCAAACAGAACGTTGAAGCAAAGTTTCGTCCAGCAGGTTTTGACGAAGTACCAAGGATGCCTGCTCATCAACGATGAAACCTACGTCAAAATAAATTTCGGACAGCTTCCTGGCCAAAAATTCTACATGGCGACGGCGTGAGGAGATGTTTCTGCGAAGTTTAAGTTTGCTTTTATGGACAAATTTCCCAAAAAAAAACTGATGATTTAGCAAGATTATGCAGCTGCGGAGCAAAGACCAAAGTGTTCGTGACGAATAAGACGATGAACTCGTGACGAATAAGACGATGAATGCCTCAAAAACCGCGTACTACCTTTCATCAAATCCCATAAAGGTCCCGTGAAGTTTTGGCCAGATGTGGCGAGTTGCCACTACAGCCAGGAAGTCATTCAGTGGTACCGCGATAATAAAGTAGATTTCATCGATAAAAACATAATTCCACCCAACTGCCCGCAGTTCCGGCCCATCGTGAGCTTTTGGGCAATAATGAAGCGGAAGCTTAAGAAAAGTGGAAAAACGGCTCGGGACGCGACTAAGATGACCAAAATGTGGAACAAATGTGCCAAGCAAGTTGACTCCGGAGGTGTGCAGCGTTAGATCGGCGGAATAAAGAAGAAATTGCGAATTTTCATTAGAAACGAAGAGAAATGATTTGTATTGATATTTTTTTCCGTAAAGTACAGTGAATTACCTTTGTTTTGATGTTTTGAACTAATTTGTACGTCAATCCGTTACCGATATACAGATGATTTTATCATTCTGGATTCTAAATGGAACATGGATTTTGTACATTGAACAAATGTCTCGTATATCGTAGGAAACATTTATATTGCTTTTCATTTAGTAAAATGCTGGTATAATTATCTTTTTGTATAATGTACGAAATGGATTTCGTGAAGACAGCCAATCGCTGCTTCTCTTTTATGGTACTCATGCTTGATGGTGTTGGGCATTTGCGCGAATAATTTATTTATCCCAAAATCAAAATTAAAGCACTGTTTAGAGTTATAACTTCATACTCATTACTCAACTACGGATTCAGTAGCAGCTCTTTTCAAAAACATAGGATCGAATCCCATGCCCGAAACATTAGAAAAAAGCTGGACTCCACGTGGTTGCGCTTTTTTTTTTCATTTATATTTTGAATCAATAAAGTACATCTGTCAGTAATTTATGCCACCACCAGAATGACGTTTCTTTTTAATTTGTGACCAAATGTTCGCAACTATTTGTATTGTTTTCGTACAATGCATGAATGTTCTTGCTGTGTGAACAAATGCTTCGAATTTTTGGCAGTTGAGCGTGTGCAATTCACTACGAAGGTATCTTCATAAAAACAACAAATCAGTTTCGTTGCAGAAAACAACGAATAGATTCGTTTGTTCTACCTTCGATTTCGTAGTATAAATTAAAAGTAATTCTCAGTGTATGCTCGCCTTCCTTCAAGAAAATGTGTTTCTGTCTTTAAATATGCGCTTGCACTGAATTTCTTCGTTGATGACTTCGAATTGAACGTTATGTAATTTTCTCCATCCTTGGTTGTAGCACGCGAATGTCTGCCCTGAGAAAGGTTCTAAATTACACCAAGCTCATCGATAAACAAACTCCCACATCCGTCTGGTCACCCTACCGAACTATACCGATCATCTCTACCTGATGATGCTATAAGTGCCTTCATGGTGGGAGTAATGAAGCAAACATTAAAACCCCGAACCAGATTGTGTTACTGCTTGAAGTGAAACAACAACAGAAAAAAAACCCTCCGATCGCTCCATACCGATAAGTTCCGTGAGCCGACCGCGAGCAACACACAATAAGACAATAAATTCAAAGTTCATCTAACACCCGACATCGTATCATCGTCGGTCGGTCGAATGAACTTACCCACCGAACTGACACGATGGATGGAGCAGCAACATTGTTGCAACAAAGTAGTGCCTTTGCTTTCGATGCCGCTGCCCTTCTCTCGAAGACAGCTGAACGTGTTTGATTCGTGGGAGAATGGGGGTTAGTGTGGTGGTGGGTGACGGATGGTGCCCTGGTTTCGCGAAATGTACTACTAGTCAGAATTTATAGCCACCCGCATGTCTTCTTGGGTAGGATACACCGAACGAAGTAGATCACGGTATTTTAATCGTTGAGAATGGGACATTTTTTAGCTGTAAGAATGATTTTTGTCGTGCAATGAACTAATTCTACTTTCTTGATTTTCTCATTACAGGTATGCTTTCAAACTTCAGTTTTAAAGGACATTAATCTAGTGAGTAAGTATTGAGAGATTGGTTGAAAATTCAGTGTCGCCTGTCGACTGAATTTCCTCAGGAATTTATAATTTTCTACGAAGCGCGCACCTGACTACCCCGGTGTAATACAGACTCATCCGTACTAGAACTTTGACGGAACATGGAATTAATTAAATGCGGAAAACACCTTGGTGGCTGATCGTTACTCTATCTCAACCATCTCAACTTGCTCCGGAGAAGGCAAGCGCTAAGAGAACAACTCGCCAAGGAAAACACGGAACAATGTGTATGCTTTAATTTGAATGCAAATGACTCGAAGTGCTGCAGGCAGTTGTTGCTGTTGAGCCGAACAAGCCGAATGAAAATAGCAAGCAGAAAAAATCCCCCCTCCTCCTCCACCTCATCACTTTCCTGCCACGGCCAGGGGCTGCAATTTGTCTGTTTTTGTTTTATGACTTGTTGCTCCAACAGAATTCTTTGTTTTGCTTAATTTGTTCGAAGCAAACTGACAGAACTCAACTTAATTAGTGTGCTTTTCGCATAATTATCGTTTGCACTCTGCGGTCCTTGATCCTCCGGTGAATTCAAACAATAATTAATCACCTGAAATGAATTCTACGAGCTCTGCCACCGGAGAGCGGATTCCAACCTCAACAATTGGACAGCCAGCAAAAACGCCAATAATCACCATGATAAAACGATGCCACCGCAATCGTTTTTTCTCCTCCCCCCCTGTCCCGTGTCTCCACGGGCAGATGATGCATTTCCGTCTACGCTGAACCGCGAGTCATGATTGAAAGAGCCCTTTCGTGATGCGAGCCAGCCTCAACCACCACCTTGTCATCCACATTAAATCTTGTCGAGAACGAACTGCCGCGGACAGCCGAGCGAAAACAAGCAAAGCGAAAAAACCGCGATGCAATTTGTTTTCTCGATGATCACTTCAGCGCCCGCCAGTTGGCCGTCACGAAACAATTTCAGTCCAATGTTACGTTTTAAAAAATGGCTTTATGAAGTTGGAAAAAAATATAAACCTCGACTGGGAATTGAACCCGTTCGGACTCGGGAAATTAATGACGCCACACACTACGGTACCACAGCTGGAAGTGGTTTCCAATCGTTGAGTACCTGCTGGCTGATGGATTGATTTGAGTAGATTTTACCAGCCCGGTGGCCATTCGCCTTTGATAAGGCGCAGGCTTATCAATTGTGTGGGACTTGGAAATGCCGCACGGACGACAGACGACCTGTTCTAATCTTCACTCGGTTTATCGAAAACATCTACGAGGAAACTGATTTTGGGTGATTCACACCTTCCGGGCACCGGTTTGGGATGGCGGCTTTTACACGGCATGCTTCATCGATGTGGCGTGTGAGTTTTTCTTTCGTTTCAAAGGTCAAAGGTTGAGGTACGGTCCTTTCGGGGAAGATTGAGTTGCCGGGTTGCCATCGAAAAAAGTTGTACGGTGTATAACATTTTGGGATGAGTTTGACACAGTAAGTGGCTTCACTACCCTGGTAGGCAATAAGCATTAGAATATGCAGTAAATCAACCCTAAATCTGCGTTTCAGATGCTACAAGCATTTTATCGGCATCTTGAATGCAATCTGCTGTGAAGTTGGATTTCAAATGCTATTTAAATGCTTGTAACATGTAATACACATTTCAAATGAAAAATAGCACTAATGAAGCATTATCATAGCATTGCAGTTAAACAGCCGTACATTGGACCAAAGTGGCATTTTCTAAACTTTAACAGTGAATTAGGTCGAAGATGCGCACAGCTCAAACTTAAATTTCTGCCGATCCACTCTGGAAGAAAAGGAAAACCATGTCTTCAAAAAGACAGCACTTAGTCAAGTAAATAGTTTAGTTCTAAAGACTGTATTCGATTAAATTTGGACACACGCAATTGTTCGTAACTTTTTAGCGTGCGCCAACAAATTTTGGGCACTCACTTCGAAAACCAAGCGCTTCTCATCGATGGATCGGAAAACAGCTCGGAATCGCACATTCAACCGTATCGCATGTGATCAAAACGTTCAAGAACCGTAAGACAACCAAGCGGAAAAATGGTAGGGGCAAAAAAAGTGGCACATCAAATCCGGAGAAGGCCAGGATTGTTTTGAACCAATTTAAGCGTTTTCCCAACATTCCGATCAGAATGTTGCGAAAATGGCGAAAGTTTCAGTTTGTTTTGTGTAAAAAACAATGGAACGTTCTGGATTACATGTGTACAAGGTCCAGAAGGCACCGAACCGGAGCGATAAACAGAGCTCGGTGGCCAAAACTCGTACAAGAAAACTGTACAGGGAGTGGCTCACAAAACCGTTCTGCATTGTGATGGACGATGAGACCTACATTAAAGCCGACACCAAACAAATACCAGGACAGGAACACCACGTCGCCACCTCTAAGTTGACCGTTCCGGAGAGTGTACGGAAGAAGAAACTGTCGAAATACGCCAAAAAATTCCTTGTCTGGCAAGCGATCTGCGGATGTGGCAAAATGAGTCAGCCCTCCATCACCTCTGGGGCCGTCAACGGACAAATCTACAAGGACGAATGCCTCCAAAAACGACTTCTGCCCTTCTTGAGATCTCACGATGGCCCGAAACTGTTTTGGCCGGATTTGGCATCTTGCCACTCTGCCCGGCCCGTCTTAGATTGGTACAAAGATAATAATGTAGTTTTTGTACCAGAAGACGTCAACCCTCCAAACACTCCGGAACTTCGCCCAATTGAAAAATTTTGGGCAATCATGAAAGCAAAGCTCGTTAAAACTCCAAAACTGATAGAAAATGAACTTGAACTAAAGAAAGTGTGGTTAAAAGTAAGTAAGCAAGTCGGTCCTATCATTGCCCAACATTTGAAGAAAGGGGTCAAGGCAAAGGTGCGGGCATTTGGGTTGGGGAGGTTCAATAAACCAATGATGTCAAAACTTAACCATTTAGTAGTACTTTATTTCCAGAAAGTTTGAAAAGAATCGGGCTCAAAGAAAATTTTTAGTGACCTGTTTTGTGTGTCCAAATTTCATCGAATACAGCCTTTAAAATCGTAGCACAACAGCCAACAAAGATAAAAAAAAAAACAGGAATAACTCACAAAGTTGTACTAGGGCGGTATGCAGAAGAAGGTATTTTGACTTCCTTACAAAGTTCTTTTTTTTAGATTGTGTATTTAGAATGTTGAATCGTGTTTTCTTTACAGAGGTACTATTTTATTGTTTTTAGTTTCACAAGAAAAGACCAGTAAAAAAAGCCGTAGATCAGTTATTAATTCGTCACGCAAAATAGAAGCTAGGGCATCCACCGCTCAAAGAAATTCCTTGAATTTTAAGTTCATGTTGTTCAAATGGAACATATTATTTGAGGCACTTGAATTTCCGTCAAAAGGCAGAACTTGGTGAGACCATTCCAATTATAAAAATGTATGTCCCAGCTCGTTTCAATTATCAATTATTTCTTGCAGATTTTTGGAATTTCTTCTCATATAAAGTATGATATAATGACAAGAAAAAATCACTCCGGTATGAACTCCCACTATCTTGATCAATCACGAGAGAGCATCGTGAGTTAGAAAAGCCCTTTTTTAACTGAATCAAAACCTATGTTTAGTAACGATTAAAAAAGATCTTCATATTTTCTTATTTTTAGCCGTGATATTGAATGCAGACGATGAAGAACTATGCGTCAAAGTTTAATCTTATATTTCAAACTTTCGTAAACACGTTTTGGCTCAATGGCGCAACCTTAACACTGTTCACTCATTATTCGGGGTATCAGTGTTTGATCAATAAATGTTTTATCATTTAGGCTGAATGAACAGCCAAAATAACAAAAGTGATAACAAATTAATATTCGTTGGATATCACAATATTAACTCGGTTTATTATAATAGAGTTCATTTTGATAAAAAAAATTTGTGATATGAACAAATTTCTTGAGAAAATTTCAAATTATTTTATCAATATTTTTTCAAATTATTTTATCAATAAATTCGTAATAGTGCGGATAAATTGGAAATAGTGCTTCTGGTGAGAAGTTCAATTTCATATCCATCACATGCTGGTAATATTCAGCATTTGTCAGCATGCTGGTAGAATTCAGTAACGTTCGTCAAAAATTCCCTTTTAAAAATTGATAACAGATTATAACAAAACGTGTCAAAATTGATAACTAAATCTGTTATGCGATACCGATTGAGTTCAAAATGATATCCGAGATAACAAAACTTGTGACTTATTTGATATCAGTTTGTTATCTTACTTTGCTAAGGCATTCTTGTCGAAACCAATACGAAGCTGCTCCGAAAAGGCACTTTAGATAAAAGTTTTTATAAATGCTTCATATTACAAACCTTTCTGTAGCTACAAATTGAAAATTAGGATAACTGTATCGAATGCTCGACTTTGAAATACTTAAAGGTAAAGGGATTCAATTGAACCTGCAGATCTTTAGAATCCTGTTTCCAGACTACTTGAGGGCATTGATTATTATATTGGAACAATTCGATGATGTACATCTTGTCATAAGTTTTCTTGTACTTCACAAACTCATCAAAACCTTGAGGACTTTAGTCAAGTCTTCATTGTGCCTTCGGATCCTCAAATTTTAACTCCAGAATTGTTTGGAGCACACTGAATATCTTATTGAATCGATTCAATTATGTGGATGTTGTCAGGGGGTTCCCGCGGTATTTTTGGAGTTATAATAACTTCTTGGATTTTACTTAAGATTTTTTTGAAGTTTTTTTTTTCAATAGCTTGTGGAGTATTAAATATCTTTTTGAAACAAATCGATGATGCGCATGTTGTCTGAAAGTTCTTTTAAATTTCACAAACTTAAAAATAAACTATACTATGTTATGAATTCATTGATTTTGAGATTCTCAAAATCTGAACTGCAGAATACTTTTACGTACTTTATTATGTCTTATTTCCTACCCCAACTTTTCAGAGGGTCA
This sequence comes from Aedes japonicus, assembly GCA_034211315.2. Taxonomy (NCBI): domain Eukaryota; kingdom Metazoa; phylum Arthropoda; class Insecta; order Diptera; family Culicidae; genus Aedes; species Aedes japonicus. The sequence goes on from JASCZW010005319.1 coordinate 233,484, forward strand.
ACATGAATGACTTCCAGTTCCAATTTCCTATCGAATTCCTTAATTTCATTGTTTAGGATTCGACGCCACGAGTCCATTGATCTGCCTCTACTGTGTTGTCCTGCTGGGTTCCATTCCAGCGCTTGCTTGCAAATTTCGTTACGGTCCCTTGCGTTGTGTGTGGTCGACCCATCTTAACTTTCGCCTTCGAATTTCTGTTGGTGTCGGTTCCTGTTGACATCGACGATGGGCTCAGCATTCGAGATCTAGTTGTTAGGCCACTAGACAAGAATTATACACCGCAGACATTGGTTCATGAAGACTTGGAGTTTTTGAGTGTTCTCCGTTGATGCACATCTCCCTGAAATTGTAATAAAAATCGAATTTGAGTGAAGTTTGAACTCCATTAATTCTGTAGACTCGCAAAAGCAGTCCTAGCCTTATTGATTCGTTCACCTATTTCGCTCTTGTTTCCGCCGTCTGACGCTTATTGGAAACCATCGACTTTTTCCTCTGTTTATTCCGTTGCCGAACATTTGGAAGGGTTGTTCGTGTTACTTACTACTTCTTACGATGATTTAGTCGTGTTGACATTGATGGTTAGACCCGCCATAATTTAGCTAACTCTGCATTTTAGAGTGCCGTTGCGCCAAAATTGCAACGCCATTACCCAAGTATCATTGCCTTAACCATCGAGCCTTATTGAGTTTTATTAAAGTTTCATGGAAGCCACTAGAAATCAATTTGGTTTTATTATGGCATCAAGAGGTGCCAATAGGTTTCATATTTTAGTCAGGTTTATGAGAACCTACACAGTTTGCTTACAACGATCTTAAAACCTTGTTTTCTCAAATTCCTTTTACTCCTTTCGGGAGTTTTATTTCGACTTTTTGAACTAGTAAAATGATGTTTTGAAATACCGTTTCAGGACTCGTTCAAATTATCTTATGATGGTCTGCTGAAAAATCTTTTTCAAACCATTTTGCCTCCATGAATTAAACGGCAAATTTGCTTTGAGGGAAGTCACCATAAGCAACTACACAAGTAGATGTTTTTAAATAACTTCACGTTTTTAGGGCAGTTTAAGGGGCCCTCGTGATCAACACAAAATGATTTCTTCGTCTTGAGGAGGGGTTGTGAATGCACTTCCACCTATTTTTAAAAGTTAGAATCATTGATTGTTCTTGTTTTCGGTAGGAGCTCTAAACCAATCGTCATCTGTGGGAAACAAATAAAAACTTATGTAAGCATCCATATAGTTTTAAAACGTCAAAAAACATGACCAAATAGTTTTATAGAAGTCATTACGAACATAAACAGTTTTTTTGGGGCAAGCTCTGTTTTTTTGTGAACTTTAAGAAATAATTGAAATGTTTAAAAATAAATGCACCAAATGTTAAATGTTATGCAAATGAACTGTAGATCGGAGAACATTTTCAAATTCAAATCAACCTTATTGAATTTTATAAATATTCAGGAAATTCATGATTAATTTATCGAATATTTTTGATATAATTTTGTTTTTGCTCGCCTAATTTCCGAAGCGCATTATTTTTCGGCTCTTATCGTGTCAATATTCACCTTAAAATTAATTGCGCCTATTATTTGGAGCATGATACACTGTAAAAGCTTAATTTGTTTTGGATATTTCCCGGAACGATCCGGAAAATTTTCCGCAACACTTGAAGTTGTTTCTTAGATATTATTTACTGCTAAATGAATCAGAAGAGCAGAGAATCGAACAAAGCAGATCAACAAAATCCAACCATGATATCACAGTGTAGTTTTACAGCTTTGGCATACTGCCGTATGTTAGTTTTCATGGCAGCCAACAGGTTTTAAAAAGGTTCGCAAGTGGTCATAAAAACTTTCAAAATCTATATGGTCTTATAAAGATTTTGTTGACTTGTTTTCTCAGCCGTACATAGAGTGGGCCACTTTGCACCAATTTCGGCTTTAAACAAGCATAGATGAGGTGTTGGTGGGCAAAACAGTTTCGAATGTAGCCGGTAGGAATGGAATAAAACTAAAATTGTTACTTGGGTAGGCTCGGTTATGCAGAACTCTGCAAGTGAAAGCTTCGTACTTCGCCTCGATGAGGTAAACGATGGTATCCGAGACTCCTTTGTGTCTCGTGACACCCCATACATTTTCGTGATTGAGTCTGTTGTACGCTTTTTAGTAGTCAATGAATACCAAATAGATGGGCTCTTGGAATTCGTTGACCTGCTCCAGAATGATCTACACAAGATCTTCCGGCATGGAATTCTGCCTGCTGCCGCTGGACAATCGCGCGCCGATCTTCTACTATATTCGAGTCAGGATAACTTAGGGGAACGAACTTAGGGACCAATACACCATTACGTAAAGTTTCGCTGAATGTCGAATACAGCCAGGTCACCTCTTCTTAAAGTCCTTTGCTAAGACTCTCTGCTTCCAGTTGGCTAAAAAATTGCGGTGTCCCAGATATTCCATTTGTGTGGATAGCATAGGGTCAGCTTTGCGCATCTCCGTTTATATGGGATCGACCCCGGGAGTTTATTGGATTTCATGTTTCGGATAGCTTCAATCTCTAGTGAAGGGATGGGGCCCCAGAGACAGCTTCGATCTCTCTTAGTGATTCGTCGTACTCTTTGCGGATCATGTCGAGATGTTGATTGTTGGTTGGACGTCGTAAGTTGAACAAGTTGTCCGAATTGCTCAAACCAACTTTTAAGCTGGTGGTGAGGTCGGTTAGTAACTGTCCAAAAGCATCTTTCACTGGCATTTCGGGTTCACCTTTGCTTCACTCAGGTCCCGTAAGATATCGTAAAGGAGGCGTATGTAGCCAGTTGTTGCGGCCTGCTCCCCTTCGTATGCAAATGACTTCACCCACGTTCGTTTGTCCCATCGGTAGCAGCGTTTTACTCCTTCCTATAGAGCCGAATACCGTAGACGGGACTTGTTTTTGGCTACTCTGGCTCTCGCCTGCTGTATCCCGGCTTTTGCTTCTCTACGCTCCCTCATCTTCCTCCCGGCTCCATCAGTGATCCACTCTTTATGCTGTGTGTGCAGCTCATCCTGCTAATTAACGCTTGTTTCGATAAAGGGATTCTTGATGGTCGTCCACTACTTTCCCGGAACATTCACTGCTCGGGTCTCAAGTCTTCAACGAAAGATCTTTCTGCAGCGGCTTCTTCTAGTCGGCATGTGTTAAACCGCCGTCCAAGCCTCTTCTTCAGCCGCTTGATCCGAGCAATGCATGGGCGGATTACACGGATTAGAAAGTGGTGGTTAGATGTGATGTCGGCACTGCGTTTATTCCGGACATCCTCCGTGTCCGTTTTCTGCTGATGAAGATATGGTCGACTATAGTTTCTGTGGGTCTATCAAGATAGGCTCACGTGACTTTGTGCACTGTGGAAATGGGCGAGCCCCCGATTGCCATGCCGTTGTTGTCTCAAAATTCTGTGAACAGCTCACCGCTCATTTCTCCGAGACCATGGCGTCCCATAGCACGTTCATAGTCCGTGTAGTCGGAGCCGTTCTTATAGCTTATACCATAGGTTACTAGCTTATTATACTCGTGAAGAGTTTTCGGTTTTTGGTATTCTAACCAAAATCTCAGCTCCAGCATAAGTTGAAACCATAAGATGTGCATTCCTTAAAGCGCGCTCGAACTTTACCAACTCTTAAACTATCTCAAGACTTCATTGAGCCTAGATCCTGGCGATCGGAACTCCTGCCATACATCGGAAGGCTTTAAATATATTTTTGTAATCCAAAATTACGTGAAGCCAAAATTGTCACCCCTTCGTACGATTTTTAAAGCCTGTCCACGTTAACTTTTGGACACTAAGACAATATCAGCAAAAAAAAGCTTCAGTATAGTAGAGTTATGTATACAGTAAAAACAGTTGATTGACACGTTAATCCTTCTTTCGGAATTACAGTACAGTATCCTCAGATATGTAAGATAGCGAGGGTTTCTCCATCTTCTTTTGAAATTGTCGATCCCATTTTTTCTTAGTTTCAAAGAGTTTCCGCCTAACCAGAGACCAATATTTTGCTCTTGGATAAAGCTCTGGACATTTAGGTGAGTTGGCTATTTTTGGCATGTATTCGACCTCTTGTGCATATTCCAGGACGGATTTTGCATAATGACAAGTGGGCAAAACAGAGTTGGAGAGTCTTGGTTTCTTAGAAACGGTAGCTACCGCTTTTGCAGACTTTCTTTCTCGTACACATCCTTGTTGATAGTGCCGATAGATACGAAACTTTTGGATATCTGACCGCAACTAAATATGGCCTGCCGAAGCAAATAAATCTTGGAGAATGTAGAGACTTTCTTCGCGTACCGACAACGTCGGATTTTGCCGTCTTTCGTACAAAATGTGTTTGCGCCCTTGACTCGACGCTATTGTACCAAATGCAATAGTATTGTAATCATGTTTTGCCGCGAAATGAAATAGAGAGTTTCAGCTGTAATATAATTGAAAAGCTTCAGCGACCCGTGAAACAGTTCGAAAAACTGTCGAAGAAATTAAACGTGGGCAGACCTTATGGAAAATTGTTGTTTTCATCCATGGCGGAGCCCACTCTTCCACCCATCTACGGCGTTAGGAAATTAGTGAACGGCATCTAATGTGCATTTTGCTGGAAAGCCAGGACATTGTTCAAGATTCAATTCTACACGTAGATCGTTAAGATCCTGTTCTATGAATACTTCAGGCTTTTAAGTGTCTTATTGAAACAATTCGATAATGTGCATGTCGCCAGAAGTTTCTCTTAAACTTCACGAGCTTCTAAAAACAGTTGGGGCATTATTCTAGTCCTGATTGAGCCTTTTTAATCCTCAAGGTCTGACTCCAGAATTTTTAAAGCATATCAATTATCTTCCTGAAGGTTTCTTCGAACTTACTGGATTATAAATACTTCGTGGATGTTAATCAAGATTTTAATGCGCTGATGGGTTTAACACTGAAATCTTAGCTTCAAATAACAGATAAAAGATGGTTTATTGTACTGTTATTATTACTTAGTCACCAAATTATTACTTAATCACCAAAGTAACACACAAAGTACCATTTTCCATAAACATTAATGCCTCGAAATTCGGGAAATTTTCGAGAATTTAAAACAGTACAATTCAGCTGAGTTAAAGACAAAATAATGAGGGGAGAAGGCTCACGAGAAAACTATCTTTGCCTCCCGCCACTAGTTTAGATCGACGGTAATGAAATCGATGCGATAGACAAATTTTTGTGTTTGTGTTCATTGGTGACCGTCAATAATGACACCAGCAGTGAAATATAAAATCGCATAATGGTGCCTACTTAAGACTTCGAAGGAACAAAGTTCGCCGAACTACAAAGTTGACCATCTACAAGCCATTAATCCGACCGCTTGTAACGAATAGAATGGCGGCAACGCAGAAACCACCGCAACTTGTTTTACGCTTCTTTCAAGCGAATTAAAAGATTTATCACTTGATTTTGATTCGATAGTGTTTCAGTATTTCAATGCTTATTTCTAATGAACAAAAGTTCTGCTATGATTGCTGGATCCTCCCATAATCCAGTCTTCAGCTTCAAAACGTAGAACTCCACCTCTAGTATAATGGCGGACATGTGTGATTCTTATTTTCACAATACTTTGTAGCGTATTCAATATCGTTTTGAGACCAACCCAAGTAACATTGCCAGAACCATCCAGCTTTATTAAGATTTATTAAAGTTTTATGAAAGCCACTGGATATCAATTTGGTTTTATTGTGGTACCAGGAGGTGCCAAAGATTTCAACTTTTAGTCAGGTTTATGAGAACCTACACAGCTTCTTTACAACAATCTTAAAACCTTGTCTTCTAAAGTTCCTTTAACTCTTATCAAAGTTTTTTTTTTGACTTTTTGAACTCGTAAAATGCTATTTTGAAATGCCGTTTTAGGACTCATTCTAATTATCTTATTATGATCAGTTGAAAAAGCATGTTAAAACCATTTTGCCTGCAGTAAATGCATTAAAAAACAAACTGGCATTGAAGAAAGTCACAAAATGACCAAATAGTTCTATAGTAGCCATTGCGAAGATAATTTGACTTTTTGGCAAAACTGTGAGTTTTTCCAATCGACATATTGAAATATATGAAATAATTGATGTGTAAAAAAATAGATCCACCAAATTTTATTCTAATGCAAATGAACTTAGATCGGAGACCAATTTCGGATTTCTTAAGATTAGGTTATTGAATTCCAGAAATTTTTAAGGAAATTCAGATTAATTTATCGAATATATTTGTACCAATTTTGTTTTTGTATCTCATAATGGAGCGCATAATCTCTGAGGCGCATTTATTTTCGATTTTTATCGTGCCAATATTCACAGCAAAATTAAATGCGCATATGATTTGGCACATGATAAGCTATAAAAAAAACCCAACCCAAAAATATTTTGCTATCAAAGAAAATTTTTCGCAACACTAGAACTTTGTTCTTAGATATTATTTACAGTTAAATGCATCCGAAGAGCAGAGAATCGTACAAAGCAGAACAAACAAAAACCAACCACGATATCGCCGTGAAGTTTGACAGCTGTGGCCATTTGGCCCTATGCTGGTTTTGATGGCAGCCAATAGGTTTTATGAAGGTTCTCAAGTGGTCATAACGTCTTTCACTAGAACATTTTCAAAATCTTTATGGTCTTGTAAAGGTTTTTCTAATTTATTTTCACAACCGTCTCTAGAGTGGGCCACTTTGTACACATTTCGGCTTTAAATATGGTGTTGGTGGACGAAAAAGTTTTAAATGTAGTTTAATCAACAAAGCCGGTGGGAGTGCTATACGGCTGGTTTAAAACTAAAATTGTTACTTGAGAAGTGATGATATGCAAGTAGTTGAAAGGTTCTTTGAATTTCACTGACTCATATAAAATTCTTTGAATCCTGGACATCTAAACTCCAGAAATCAACTCTATTATCTGGATATGTCAGCAGGTTCCCGTGAGCTTCCCGGAATCATGAAATCTGTATGGAAAATGTTCAAGCTGGTTCTTTTGAACCACACAAACTCTTAAGAACTAAGACATTATTCACGACCTATTAAGGTCTAAACTCTAACCTATTAAAGTCTAAATATCTTATTACATCTATTCTACTATATGCCTGTTGTTGGGAGGTTGACAAGAGCTACTCGGAATCGTTAACATTGTATGCACATTGCTCAAGGTTTGATTATATCTTAAGAATTGATTTGACTTCAGCATACTTTGGAGGACATTAAATATCTTACTGAAACGAAGCGACAATATTCATCCCAAGCAACTCAAAGCTGTCATAATTGATTGCAGCCATTTGCTCATGACTTAAACGAGTGACTCTGATGTTACTTTGACTCATTTGCAACACAAATGTTCTACTAGGGATGTTTTCTGAAGATTTTCTTGAACTTCACGAACGCTTAAAAATACTCAGGGCTTTTATCAAAGGGGTTTTTGAGCATGTGGAACGACTCTAGAATACTTACATACTTCAGAATAGAAACAAACTTCAAACTGTGGAACGACTCTAGAATACTTACATACTTCAGAATACGAACATACTTCAGAATACTTCGGAGGTAATTAAAAATCTTATTGAAATGAAGTCCCATGCATCACCAAAGGTCAGAAATAGTTGCAGCAACTTGATTGTGACTGGATTGGATGAATTTGAATGGTATTCCATCAATTATTATGAATAATCAATTAGTATAATTAGTGTGTTTCAGTTCAGTCTTAATGCGAAATTTCACCACTATGCTTAGCCGTGCTACCAGTCTGTTCCTCAATGCTCTCAGTCACTTTAGATTTCCCGATGGCAAATCACGACCTTAGCACACGAACGTTCGTCTATGTATATGAACCTCATTTCCATAACCGCTCATAACTGTATTGGTTGCACCCGACACTGAATAAAAGGAAACCCCCGAACGATCATCCGGCTTGCCGGCGCGGCGCTGGTCAACTGACTGACGTCAGCAACTGCTTTGCGGAACGGGGAATCTCTTGACTGTCGTCACTAGGCAGCAGTTTGCGTTTGTTGGTGGATGGAGATAGGCGCTGTTTGTGATTTTTGCATACTTAGCATCCTTCGCGCTTGGGCTGCCGATGGGCTACGTTAATGAGATAGATGGAAGGACGATGGGAACATCCGGGATATCTACTATCAGCCCGGCGGAATTGAGGGACTAAAAATAGCGGATGCCAGCTCTCGAGCGTATGCGTGGGAGCAACAGCTTTCTGTTGCAGCAACGTCACGAAAATTAGCTCGTACTGCTTGACGTCGTTCATTGGCGTCACGACGGCCATGGCCTGGGAATGCATTTGCCAAGGCTCACGTGGTTTCTGCATTTGTGAATAAGATTTCCTCTCGCTATCATGCCTCGCAAAAATCTCATTTCGAAGACAAATTGGTCGAACTACTGTTTACCGCAGTCATATTCCACCTGACACACGGCCAATGTTATTATCACATAATGATGATGCTCAAAAAACGGCCTTCTCTTGCTTGACCAGCTGGCAGCAGTCGCATGTACAGTTTGTCAGGAAGAAAATGCCGAAATCCCTGGAACCGGTTTCCGCCAAGCAATCATAATCATGCTGCGAAAGAAATTCCACCTGGTAAATGTTCAGAGAAGCGCGGACCGATTTGCATCGATAATTTACCCAAGGAGTTGATCGAGTAGCACCGGGAACGGTCCATGTTCCTATCGGCTGTAGTCGGTGCCGCCGAAAATAGCTGCATACACTCCAGTCGTCATTATCTGCACGTTTTCTGCTGCGGGATTGTTCGCAGGACGATAAACACTTGCGGGAAGAGAAGCAACACTCACAAGCAAAGCAAACAATCTCAAGTAGTTTTCCCCCGTCCCAAGCGGCTCACGTTTCAAGTGGCAATGATTCCGAAGCAGGTCGGTCGGCCGGTTTGAACTCGGAACTGCTGGCGAGTAAGGGAATCCAGCTGTTTTCGTGAAGTGGCTGTGATTGCAAGTGTTATTAACTTATCGGGAATGACGATGAGCTCAGTGCGAGGAGGAGGAGGAGGATTTGTGTGATCGGCAATGGGGAAATCGAAGTTTTGGGATGGGTTGCTAAAATAATATTTATGAAAATTTAGAGATATGATTCTTTAGTGAATCAATGTAGATTTATTGGCTATGTTTTTTTTTAGTTTCTACTATGACTAATCAGCAATAATTGGTATGAATGTTCGTTATCATCCTGTTAATTTTCAAACTGCTATAGTTGAAATATGTTATGTTTAATAGTGGAAAATTCTTTAATCGTTAGTGCATGATGACAAACGAATTAAACTTTTATTACCAAAAGTCACTAAAGTCACTATTTTCCGGAAAATGGTCACTAAAGTCACTATTTCCGAACCTATTGTACAATAGTCAACCAAACTAAGCGACCTGGCACAGCACATAATGTCGAGAAATATACACCAAAAACCTAGATGCCCTGGCAAACACTGTCCCGCCTGAATGCAATTGAAGACCTTAAGCTTTGAAGGACAGTTTAAATGACCTGAAACTAACATGATTATCCTATGATGTCTGTGGACGTTTCAGATTATTCATTCAATATGTACGAATACTTATCGTAGCTTTATATAGCCCAAAAGGCTTCAGTTACTACCGTATATCTTAAGTTCGGAGCTCAACGTCAGTTTTTATGCCCCTGAACATCCCAAAATAATCTGATAATGACTTTCAGAAGCTTCACTGAATGTGTTTGAATGCATATCGTCACCTTTCATAGATTATAAAGCTAACTTTACGACTATAGAGCCTAAATTCTGAACTCAAGGGCAGCTTTGATGACCTAGAACATCCCAAGATATCTCATTAGATGTTGACCTTCAAAAAAATTCGGTTAAATGCACATTGTTAGTTTGTTTAGTCCAAAAAGCTGTAGATTTTAAGCTACAATTCAAAACTTATAATCTACAGCTGGATGTAGATATTAGGTTTTGAAATGTTTTGAAAAGAGAAAGTTTGGATAACCTAGAACATCCGAAGATTATCCAATAATGTCAGTTGTTCTTCCAAAATATTCAATGAATATGTTTCAATACACATCGTAGCTTTGCATAACCCAGTAAGCTTTTGTTACAACTGTAGGTCCTCAAGGATAGTTTGGATGACCGTGAAACATGCCATTCTGCTTTATAATGTGTTTTGACTTTTAAGAGTGTTAATTGAATATGTTTGAACATTTTTTGTATCTTTGAATAGCCTAAAATTTACTGTTACAACCATAAATCTTAAGGTCTGACTGCCTACAGACAGTTTGGATGACCTATGACCATCCCAAGATTATCTTATTGTGTATTTTACGTTTGAAAATATCCACTGAATACACTTGAATAGGTGACGTACCTTTGTATAGTCAAAAAAAAACTACTGTCACTATCGTAGATTTCAAGGTTTGAACTCCAGGACGGTTTGGATTACTTAGAGGATCTCCAAGTTATAAAATAATGACTGTTGACCTTTAAAAGGTTCATTGGATATGTTTGAATATATATGGTAACCAAATATAGCTCAAAAAACTACTGTTATAAGTGTAGATCTTATGTTTTCGGACTTTGGACAGTTAGGAGTTGGCCTTCCGTTACAACTGTAGATCATATGTTCTGAACTCAAGGACAGTTTGGATAACCTAGATAATTCCTGTCTATCTCATGACTTTTTTTACGTCCGAAAATGTTCACTGAATATGGTTGAAAACGTAGCGTTACTTCATATAGCCCAAAAAGCTATAGTTATATCTGTAGATCTTAAGTTCTGAACTCAAGGACAGTTTGGATAACCTAGAACATCATAAAGTTATCAAATAGTTATCCAAAAGGTTTATTCAATATGTTTGATATGACCTTATATAGCCCTAAATGCTACTGTTACAACTGTAGATCTGAAGTATTGAACTCAAGTACATTTTGAATGACCAAAAACCTCTCAGAAGGATACAAAAATATATAACGTTCATCAACGAGAATCTAACAGTACGTATGCATATGCACCATATTCTAATACAACGCTTTATACTATTCTTAAGGCATTTATTTTTTTCTTCCTGAACTTCTTCAGATTCAGCATGTTCTAGGTCGTAAATTGGGCCTTAAACTCCATATGCTTTTTATTTTTTCCAGATAGTTTGATGGAAAACAAATTTGCCCAAGACAGTTTACACTTTTATTCAGTCTGTGTGAACTTGTTAAAATGCTACTGCTTTGGTCACTATTTTTATTATTTAAGTCACTAAAGTCACTATTATCTATCCATAAATCCGCTACCAGCCCTGCACAAATGCAACTTCAAATTAATTTTTACTACTGTGTAGGCAAGCTGAGTAGGTTACAGTCACTTTAGAAATCAAAGAGTTGTTTTCCAGAGTTTTTCCATAAATTATAAGAGAGAATTTTTGAAGAATTTCTACAGTCTCTTAAATCATACCAACTATTCTCTTCTAGTGTTTGTTTTGCGGCGTCTCGTCCGCATGTTCAACTTTCTCTTTAGAGGTCGACTCTTGCGCATTGGTTAACATCCATACCCCTCACGGCAAAGTCGCGAGTTCAAATCTCACCCTTGTTGGCCTCTGCTGTACACGGAAGTTGTCTCCATTGTAATCGGTTCATGACTGTAACTCGCCAGCCTCGCTGTCTGCGGAGAGTCCGCCGGTCGCCTTCTACTTGACCGGTCCACCTTGCTTCTTGTACCCGTTGCTTCTTGCTTCTTGCACCTCTTCTTCTTGTACCCGTCGGTTCGTTTTCGAGAACAATTTTAACAGGGTTGTCGGCCGACATTCTTACGACATGCCCAGCCCATTGTAGTCGACCGATTTTAGCGAGGTGTCGATGGGAGGTTCTCCCAGCAACTGATGAATCTTACCCTTGGACAAGTCACACAAAAATGCCCAACATTTTTTTATTGACTACGATTGAAGATGAACCACCTCGAGACTGAAGTTCTTGATAATAATGAAACAAATACCAAAAAAACATGCTAGTCAAACAAATAGTTAGTTGCCTCACACTAAATATTTAGATTCCCATAAGTTGCTAGCGGTTCATTACTTTTCTAAAATTCAAATGCAGTTTTTGCGTTCCAAATACAACGTTTGAAAAAATTTCAGTGTTTTCTACTCACCAACTGGAACATAGTAAAAACGTCTTGAGTTGCTTTTTGAACACCTACCCGAGCAGGAACGAAATAACTTGATAACTGGATACAATTGGTATGATAACTGAGCTCGGTATTTAAGAGGTACAAATACCTGAGAGGTAAAATACCGTAACAATTGCTGCGACAATGATCTCCCGAATAACCAAACTTGTTAGGTACCTAGGGAATACCCAAATAGCACTTTGCAGGTATTTTCATGTATCCAATAACAACATTGGTATTCGCATAACATTCGTGAGATCAATTTTACGCGCAGTATCCTCAGGTATTTTACACTTTAATCTGACGCTCTCAAATACCAAGGCCAGTTATCGAGTTATTCAATCCTGCTTGGGTACTTTGTTTGCAATTCTTAGGTATTTTCTTTCTTATGCTGGGCTCTTAAACACTAAGGCCAGTTATCAAGATCGAAATTAGGTATTCATGTGTTATTTTCTCCTGCTCGGCCAATACCACGACTGGAAGGAATACAAGAGGACGACCTTTGCTAATAGACGGACCAAAAATGTATCTCAAACTCTCACGATGCTCTCTCGTGATTTCTCTCGTTTCTGAAGCTAATAGATCAAGGAGCAGAGGAATCTTATATTCGTGCACGTTTCTTGTCTTCTTGTTGATTTAGTAGTAGTCTTGCCGAAACAAGAATTAAAAAATGGGTACGTGAACGGAGTATTTGTAGATCAAACTGAGCTTCAAAATTCTTTCCATAATTGGAATGGTCTCACCAAGTTTTACTTTTCGATTAATTGTAGAAGTTCGCGAAGGCAGCTAATAGGAAAACACAAACTATGAAAACATTGTTTACGTACTATCACCTTCATATGATAAATGTAATGGTAGGATAGATATAGATGAACTGAAATTTAATTTTGAAGTCGAGGTTTAAACAATTA